>JAWNNM010002473.1:0-15443 GCA_035044965.1 Lordiphosa andalusiaca | reverse complement strand
ATATACACTTTATATATACTTCGTTGTCCGCGTAGAGTGGACACTGCACTTTAAGAGGATTTTGCAGAATCCTGTGTTGTTCGGGGTGATTTCTACATAAGCTAAGTTGAACAACGCTCGAACGAAAGACCAAAACTTAAGTGTGGTGCTTGTTTTTAAAATACCGTAATTTATATTTAAAAATGAAGTATTTGCTTGGCCAGCATGCAGACGCTGTTAATTTTCTTTGAGCCCATCTAATTACATTGCTCAGAGATTGCGCTAAATAATTTCTCAGAGCACATTTCCATTTAGCACGTTTCCATTGAAAAGAAAAATGGCTTTCTCTATAAAACTTGTTTGCCGACCGGCTATTCCTATGACAGCTAATTGCTATAGTCATCGGATCAGATCGGGATAAGCAGCGTGCAGCAAGCAGCAGAAAGATAAACGTCATGCCTTAATCGATCAGCTCGTCGTATATTTATATATCTATGCGTTGCAAATTTCTGGTCAAAATTATACCCTGTGTCTGGGTATCATTACGGTGCATTAAACGATGTGTGTTAGTTTTGCTTATGAGACGAATGCTGATTCTGTGCATGATATACATAGAAGTCGTGCAGTGCCAACTTTAAAATAAGTACGCTCTCGATGTGTTAGGCCTTTTGACAGTGTTGGGACTTTTTGCTAAAAATTTAAAATTCTTTCAAACTAAAAAAAAACACCCACAAAGCTCGCTTCCTGTCCATTCAATTGAAATCGTAAACTACTGTTCCAATCCGTGTCAAAGTTCAACCTCTAACATCGAAATGTATGCAAAAACCAACATTTTGATTTCCCATTTTACCAAAGGGCGACACAATAAGAGTGCACGATATTATTTGACAATAAAACTTTGTAATGGGTTGACAGAATGATAACGCGATGTTCATTTGTGTAGCTCTTCATATTTTATAATTGGAACAATCTTTGATGCCAGCTGCTAAACTTCAGAGCTGCAACCTGCATCGAAATCAAAACAGCGTCAAATTTGCACTCTGCAAATCGAGCACTCATATTAGGTCACCCTTTATCTACCAGTGTCACTCTATCCTCCCTTCAAATCACTTCTTTCCACCCGTCCTCTGTCGCCAGTTTTCCCTTTGAGCTACTTTGGCCTATTTGCGGTCGCTTTTGCGCATTTCCCTGTGCACGGGGCCATTGGTTGTGCCGGGATATCCGCAACATGTTAAACATTTGTAAAATTTCATTTGTGGCTTAGTTTAAATGTTTGTCAAGGCTTTTAACTGAGATTACAGATCACGGCCAATTTAACCAGTGAGCCACTCACCTGGCGGGCATCTAATTTGGCATAGATTTATGGGCCTCATATAATCAATAAGTACAGGCCATCGTCTGAGAACGCTAATTTCCACGCCAAGGCAATTAATTGAAATGGAAATGGCCGCAGGCACTGCATGAGAAGTGGGTGGGTGCCTGTTCCAGGCATTTGCTTTGACTATGCCCCCGCTTTGACTTTGCCCCATTCTCCGTCCCTGTATGCCCCAACCCGAATGCCAGTTAATTAATGCTTACAATTTAATAAAAGCATAAGCGATATATTTTACCGCCAACCCCCAGAAAAAGAAACATAACACACAACTGAACAAGCAATAAAATTAATCAAATAATTACGCTAAGACAGTCAAGATTCTGGTCTTGGCGAACCATTTGAGTTATCAGCGTTCATAAGCGAGACATTAAAAATGGTCGAGAATATGGGCCAACTGAAGCAAACCAGGCCCAAGTCGGTGGTCTCGTTTTCACTTGAGCGCAGCGAGGCATTTATCATTTTTAATCGAATGCGGAAACAATGGAGCGCGTCTAAGTGGAGCACTTCTGATGTGGATGTGGGCTGCCGATGGTGGGCGAAAAGCCAACGAACAGCAAACAACAGCAGAAGTTAGGGCTCCAAACAAATCTATAATAATTTCTTTTAATTGCGTCGCTACATGGGTACGGGTATATGCGTCTGTTCAAGGCATTGAGCAAATTTCGAGAAAAGAAAATCAGAAAGTAGCCAGAGCACGGTAACCAAGAAATACAGAAGAAAAAAGTGCTTAATCATAAAGCTTTGACTTTCTTAAGCCCTTGTGTTCAAAAAGAGGGAGTACCACTTTATATATCCGGACATTAATAAATCATAATATTATACGGAAGAGAATATGAAGAAGTTTTTTATTTTGTATGTTTACAGTCAGATGATTTTTATTTAAAATGCCATTTTATTACAATTGGAAAAGTAAGAGCAAAAGAGAGAAACATTATTTTATGTTGGCAAAGTATCGATAGTGGGCACCATCGATACTTTCGAAAATCCATAATACTAAACGTCGGCTATGTATTAGTTGATGTTTTCCATTTCAACCTAAGAAATTGTTGCTAAAATTCCCATTTGCTGTTATAACCTAAAAAATCTGTCGCAGAGACAATGGTTTTCTCTTCTAGAAATATATATTTTAGAAAAACTACGCTTTTAGTTCGTCCTAATCAAAAGAGAATTGACTCAACATTTTTAATGTTGCAAAAGTTTTAAAGCCATGAAGTTGATTGCTGATACATTTTATGTAACATTTAGTGTTAGGGTCATTATAGTGACTATAATGCCACTTTCGAATATTCGAGATTTTTATGTATTCTACTATTACTAGTTCTGCCTTTTCAGTGTAGTTGGCTATTTGTTCTTGCGTAAGTTTTTCTAGCAGGCTTATGCATATTCTTCTCGTCGTCGTATTGTTTGATTTAAGACAGAATATGAGGGAGTCTTTTGCTTCCGTATTCGTACATAGTCTTGCCTACATACGCAAGGAATAAAAGCCACCTTTCTTGCCCGTTTCCAGGGCGAGTAAAAGGCAGTTAGAGCTATGCAAAACGATCTGTTCTCTTACTTACAAACTATTATTACCATTGCATTGCAATGGTATCTTATTTTCTTTAAAACCAGTTCTTAATTGGCAAAGTATCAATTTACAAATACTTAAGGACGTGGCACTTCATACCTATTTGAAGTCTTTCCCAAGTTCACAGAGTATATTAAGTTTGTGCAAAAGTCTGTAAAATCCGGAAGGAAGCATCACCTTCATCATTTACATAAAGTTTATATATTCTTGATTGAGATGGTAAAAGATAGAGGTTCGATTTGAATGAGACAAAAAGTTCTTTTATTTGCAGGTAGATCAAATTTATTTTCAGTTAATCCCTCGCACATTTAATTTGGGAAAAACACGCAAGGTCTACCACAGTTTTATGGAAAGAAGGTTCGTTCCTTCTGAACAATCTATATCAATTCGGTGAAGATCGGATGGAAGGTATTTGAGTTTTGACCTTTTGAGTGTTCTTTCGTTGCTTTCGCTGCTGCAGAAAAACACATATTAAGCTTACACAGTCGGGCTTAAATGACTTTTCTTTCTTTTTTGTTTTTAGTAAAACATTTAGATATCTGAAGCAAGGTAGGATTTGGAAACAGTTTTTGTATTAATGATCGAAAACGAGAAAGCAAAGCTTACTTTGTCTGTTACCATGTTTTAGCTCAATTAAACAATCATGGTTTTGAAACAAATTAGTTCAATGGCAGCAAGAAGACTGACCCGCGACTCAGAAATACTAGCAGTGTACAGCTAAAAAAAGACTATGCATAATTTCACCTCCATAGTTTCAAAACTGAAGGACTAATTTGTGTAGAAACCAAAGAACGGTCGGACAATCGGAAGGGCAAAGCTCAATCGAAGAATATATATACTTTATTCGGTCGGTGCAAACTGACTAAAATATGATACTCTAATCCGTAGGTACAAAGAGTACAAAAAAGGGTACAAAAATATGTAGCAGCCAGAAGGAAGCATCCCCGACCCCATAAAGTATATATATATTCTTGATCAGCATCAACAGCCGAGCCGACATGGCCATGTCCGTCTGTCTGTCTGCATGATCTCAGAGAAGGTAAAAGATAGAGGTTTGACATGCATGGGACCAAAACTTCTTGTACTTCTTCTTCAACTTTGGTCACGCCCACTCCCACCCCCCGCAATTCGGAAAAACGTCATATCTCCCACAGGTTTAAAGAAAGATGGTTCGTAACTTCTCCATATATATTTAGTAATCAGGACAATTATTTTCGATCCGCCAAAAGAAAGGTAAAGATCTGATGAGCGGTTGTCGAATTATGATCAAAACAGTGTTCGCTGCTGCTGTTTCGTTGGTCAGGCTTGACCGACTTTCTTTCTTATTCTTACATAATGTCAAATACTCCACAAGAGCTATAAACACGATGTTTAGATAAATGAAACATCGCTTAAGTCGCTGAAGAACGAACGTAGTGCGTTTCTCAGATAACAAAAAAATTTTTTCCATTGCTTCGTTTGAATAAGACAGTTACTCAAAGGTGTTTAATGATTCTATTCAAATGAAGTTCTGAGCCAAAAACTATTTTTAGAATTGTCCATATCTAGTCTAATGCTTCATTCAATGAAAAATTATATTGGACTCATTTGAAATGTTTTAGGTTGGTGGATTTTCTTCTGGGACGTGGCAGTATACTCTTATTGATATCGGCGACGCTGCAGAGGGTATATTAAAATTTTCCCAGTTGTTTGGAACGCATTTCTGTGCTTCCTTCTGGAAGCATTTCCGACCACATAAAGAATATATATTCTTGATCAGCATGACGAGCTGAGTTGATTAAGCAGTGCCCGTCTGTCCGTCCGTCTGTTTCTGTGCTGTCTCCTCCGTCAGTTTTAAAGCTATCGCCACCAAACTTTGCACGAAGCCCCCTGAAACACATTTGCTGCACATTTGTCGGAACCGAGCGGATCGGATGACTATAACATATTGCTGCCAGAGGAACGATCGGTCGAAAAACTAGTTCTAGTGAGAAAAACTTGATTTTAATACAAACGTCTCCAAATCGTATTTATTAGTTTTCAATGCTTCTCCATGATTCTGCCAAGTTTGGTCGAAATCGGACATCTATATAGTATAGCTGCCAGAGAAAAATAAGGTTAGAAAAATAGAAATGTCCGGTCGAGAAACTAGTCTTAGGGCCGTTTTCTAATCTACCACATAGAGCTATCTGTCACATAAACCTACAAATAACAGAGCAATATCTTAGCTTATCTGACACATAGCAGCTATGTAGAAGATGAGAAATCGGCCCTAAGTGAGAAAAACTTGTTTGCTTTCAGTGGAAATGTCCTTCAAATTAGTTAGAAAAACGTACTGCAAGGGTATACAACCTTCGGCCGAGCCGAAGTTAACTTTCCTCTATTTTTAAATCTGAACTTACTCAAGTTACCAACATATTTGGACAAGGCATTGATTATAATAAAGAAAAATTTGTGTTTGATTATTATTACTACGTTTATGCTTAAATAAAAAATCATGATTTTTACGCCTCAAAGTATGTTGTATTTATATATAATATATTTTATTTTATAATATTTTCCTTAAACCTCATTTGTTTATTACACCTAACACTTGTCAGACAATCTCAGTGAATGTACAGTGTGGACTAGGTTTGACACTGCAAATCAATTATCTCATTCAAATGGACAATTTTTAACGAAAATATAGTTGGCATACTTCAAAGCGTAAAAAAGCATGATATTTTGCAAGCATAAACGTAGTATATGATTAGTCAAAGCTATATTTTTCGAAGTGAAATGATTATAAACTCAACATCCCATTCGAGAGTGTTTTTTGGCTGAGCTTGCACATGCAATGGAAGAGATACTGTCCCTTTTAGATGAGAAGAGAGAAATGGATCCTATTTAAGTGACGTGCAGTGCAGTCCCTCTGCTCTTCTATACAAATTTTAGAAAAACTATTAAGGAATACAATACACAGCGCAAAAACTAAGTGGCTGCACTAGGCTTCTCCATCTTTATGCACTGAGACAGCATTACTATCATTTAATTGCCTTGTATCTCCCCATGGAAATAGACCTCAAGCTCCTATACAGCATCCAATAGTCGCCAACTTTCCATCCCAATTTACCGACATCGTCAGAAGATTTGCTCAATTTTTTTCTACTTATTGGCTGCCTTTCTCACAGGCAATGGAGCACAAACCTAATGTAGCAGAAAATTACTTTATATGCACATGGCCGAAGCTGCCAATAGATGGCGCTGCTGTAGGCCCATACCCGCAGCCGTTGGTTGCCTCGCCTATCAGCAGCCAATAATCGCAGACAGCAAAAAATTTAATTTGCTTTAAATTGTTGTTAAATGCGAGCAATTGAAATTTATGCCGAAACCAAACCAAAACAAAAGCAAAAATCAGCACTAATCTGCGTCGGCCGCCGACTTTGCCGTCATCATCATCAATTTAGTCAGCAAAATTGTTGGCGCCGTCTGGGGCGCATGCGCAAGTGTCCTTGTGTGCTATTTTCAGTTGATTTTAACATAATAATTTTTGTGAAATGGCAAACGGCGCAAATTGCCGACTGTCTGTCTGTCCAACTGTCTCTTAATACGGCATGAAATGTCAATTGGGCTGCTGCCCCTGTAAGCCTCTAATCAAATTCAAAACAAATTTGTGCAAACAGCAAACAGTGCGGCTCGGCCGTAAGTACATGCGAAAATTGGCAACCAGGCTCACCATTTGGAAACTGGTTTAAAGTTATTGTCCATCTTTTGACTTTTTCTTGTCTCGCAGCCGACAATGTCGTTGTCTCTGTCTCTGGTTGTTGGTTGGCACTTGTTGTCGCTTGCCGCTGACTCTTATTGGCTTTTTGGCTCGATGATTAGTAGGTCAGAGTTTTTCATTTCCAATTGGATATGTTGCACAAGTCTACAAGTGTACAAGTGCTGTGTGTGCGCCTGCCTGCTGGCCATATTAGGAAAGGGTACAGCCAACTTACAAAACAAACATTCATTTGTACGTAGTCAATAGACTAGTACAAGGCAATAAGAACTCCAAAATCAGCAGTGGCAGCAAAACTTTGATTCATTTCATGCGTCTGGCTTGTGTTTGTTCTGTGGGTTTTGTGGGAAAGTGTTGAGACAAGGTGCCCAATTGCTGGCAGTGACTACATGCTCGAAATTATACAGAAATCCGACAACATCGCACCGATTAAAATGAAAACGAATCACAGAGAAGAATGACATAATGTCAACTATGGGTATAATGCATGTTGGAGTGATAAATATTTCTTAGCTCTTAATGCTATACTCATATAATATTTACTGACTTGAAATATGAGATTACAACTTAATGCATGGGAAAAGGGGGATCATGAAGTTGTGCGAATGTATGGAACAGGGAAAAGGAACATTTCCGACTCCATAAAGTATGAACAAAATGAGTATAAACAAAAGTCATCAGCATGAACAGCCGAGTCGATACAACTACTATACTATACTATATATATCCGTCTGTCAGACCGTCCGTCTGTCTGTATGAACGCGTCGATCTCAGAGCCTATAAGAGATAGAGCCACAAATTTTTGCATGAAGGTAGGTGCGTGCCGTACGCAGATTAAGTTTGTTTCAGATTTGGAAAATTACCCGTATAGAGGATGACCCTTTTGTAGCTGTTACAAAAACCGGTTACATTTAAATTCAAAAACCAATAAATGAAAACAAATGAACAGGGCATTTTGTAGTCGGGGCACTCGACTGCAGCGCCCTTGCTTGTTCTGATCTGGATGTTGGCAAAACAGGAGTCCTTCTTATCATTCGACATACCTATCTTATCTTATCTTATCGATTCGACAGATTCCTTAGAGGAAATATGTTCAACCATAGCCCCCAGAAGCCGAATACTTTAGGCAATTCATGCCGAATGCTTGCCGATGTAACGCTTCAGTGAGTGTCAGAGAGAGACAGAAAGCTACAGTGAGCCTCTCTTCTTGAACACCGCTGCCTTAGAGCTCTGGTCATCGGATATTCGAGTTCGTTGTGTACATTCTGGCCGGTCTTGCGATCACATACATAAAATGGCCAACAAATTTCCAGCAACTGAAAACAGCTGTAACTTTTGAAGAAAAATCTAGGGAGATACCAGCAGTTAATAGTGCTATTGACGGCTGTAATATTCCATTTTAATGAAGGGTACTTGATTTTATTCAGTCAAAAATTCCACACTTCCGCCAAATCGATAATTTTGTTGCCTGAAAATTCTGTCAAAAACTGTCTACCAGCAGCCAAACAATTTTTTTGATAGTTGTTTAATGTTAGTTGTGATGGTTAGTTAATTTGTGAATTCCGTATCGTTAAGACAAGAATGAAAGTCGGTCAAGCCCGACTATAGCATACTCTGTAAAAACGAAATAAATTTTGATGCTGCAGCTGACAGCAGCGCAGCATCCAACAGTCTTTTGATCATAACTCGACAACCGTTCATCCGATCTTCACCATGTCCGATAAGGTATCCTTATAACTAAATATGTCCAGAAGGAACAAACCATCTATCTTTAAAACTGTGGGAGATTTGACATTTATCCAATTTGCGGGGGCGGCAGGGGGCGTGGCCAAAATTTAAAATAAACTTGATCTGCCTGCAGACGTAAGAATCGCATATCCCATACATATCAGACCTCTATCTCTTACCATCTCTGAGATCTGTGCGTTCATACGGACAGACAGACGGACATGATTCGGCTGTTGATGCTGATCAAGAATATATATTCTTTATAGGGTCGGAGATGCTTCCTTCTCAATGTTACTTACTTTTGCACAAACTTATAATCAGGGATGCAAACCGGTTCTGAGCTGAACCGGTTTTAAACCGAACCGAACCGCTTATTTCCGCTTATTCCTCGTGTTTATATTTTATCTTCTCTGTTGATTGGAAAGCTATCTTCAATAAACTTTGCGTAAAGTCTTGAATTACACATTTGGCCGAAAAGGATGAATCCTGATTTTTGGTTTACTTGTACTTAATTTATGAGTGTGAAATGTTGGATTTTTTTACATTTGTAAGGTATAAACTCCGGAAATGTTATCGGTAAGGTGTTCGCAGTTGGCAGTTGGAAAATCTTGGGATCGTAAATAATATTTATGCAATTTGATCAATTGAGTACCAAAGTCTTGTTCAAAAAAGTTACAAAAAAGTTCTTGGTTGTACCTAATATCGAGTTGCATCCAACAGAATTTTATCCTCAAAATGTTATTATAGAAGCAACCTGTTTGGATTAGAAAAACGATTAATATTAAAATGTACCACAGATTTTCTTTGTAAAAAAGCTTCGATTTGGTAAACGTGTTGTATGATATTTTCACAAAGAGCGGCTAAATAAAAGGAAGAGTTGTAAAGTTTATATAAAACGACGCATACTTATCTGAGCCGCATGCGCTGTTTGCCAACATAATGTTGAAATATTCAAATTAATGTAAATGCTCTGTTAATTAACTTAAGGAGAGGTTATTAAACACTAATTCCCCTGATTAACGGGAATCTAAGTCAGGCAGGGCCGAATTTAACTTACGCTCACTTTTTGACTAATGACTTTAGTTTGACCCGTTCCCGAAATATTAATAGTTCCCCAAGTAATTTTAGGGTTTTGTTAGCTCATGAAGTTCATGAAGTTTTTCGAATGGATTAATATCGCATAGGTTACTTTTTATTTTGGGCAAGCTATCAATAGAGGGCTATCGCCTGCGTTGCTGTTTGTCTGTTATCTACCAATATTTAAATGAGTCAGATCGAAGAATAATTAAGAAAGTTGCAATTCAGTTCGTGTCCGGACCATGAACCGAAACCTTTAAGTTTCTAACCTTCTCAATTAAACCTAGAACTGAACATTTAAAACATGCCTGAGTGTAGGAGTATATCATTAGTATAATAGAAACGATCGGGTTGTCTAGATGAGCTGCACTGCTATTTCTAGATGGAGAAAATACGAGCCCAATTTATTACTTTATTTTATTTTATTGCATCTGCAACCTTGTTGCGCTAACATTAATAGTTTTTAAACCATTAAGAATGCTTACTGGTATGAGCAAAAGTCCTTCTACAAATTAACAACCGTTGATTCACAATTGCGATATCATTCGGTAGGTAATTGTGTCTAATGTCTAAATTAATCAATGTCTGTGATGCATATTACATAGATCCCAAAAACAAATCGTGTGTAATGCATAATGAATAATGCTTATGGACAAAGCATAACAAATCATCAGCAGGCGAAAAGTGAAACTGCAAAAAGGCCAAAGCAATGAACCCAACAACAAATGGCACTCAAGTTGTTGGAAAAGATCGTGGCTAATCGTGAGCGATGGCGTCTGCTGCTGATCAGTGAAACGTGAGTTTTGTTTTTTTTTTTCTCTCGCTTTCGACATTATGTATCACTTTGTGCTGTCAATTGTAATCCCCCAGACACACACAATTCTGTCGTCATCGTCTGGTTTTTGTTGATATTTTGTTTGTTGATTTTATTAATTTCGGTTCAATTAATTACGTTACAAATTGTCAACAGCGCCGGATCCCTCCCAGAGCCGCAGCCAGTTCAGTTAATAACCAATGCAAATCTCTGTGGACACTAACATGAGCAACAACCATGGACATTGTACATGACAGGGACAGAGACAGGGACACAGCGGATGCGGGTGTGGTTGAAGCTAATGGTTGACTGCTGGCCGGGGTATTAACTCATCATTGGGATTGGGAGCGAGACGCATACAAACATAAATGTGTGTAAATATTGATTGGAATCGGGCAATCTTATGCCTCCCGCCCACCACCTCTGGCCCGTCCTGGTTGCCAATTATAAAAGGCCACTCAAATGACGCTGGGCTGAGTGTACAAATTCGAATGCCAACTGACAAGGCGGGCAATAATTTCAACAACATGTCAATGCTGATGCTCATCAAAGTGATTTCTGTTTCAGGTCCCCCCGAAAGTTGACAAAACGCCAACGCATCGACACATCCAACATTATACGATAATATGTATGTATATTTGTTGCTGTATGCGTGCGTGTCTGGTTTTTATAAATAAGTGGGCTCAAATAAAGAGGTAAGTGTGCCGTCTGCTTGAGGGTGGCAGGTGAGTTTTCGGGCTATAAATTTTGATATATTTAGCGGTCTCATATTGAGGGCAGATGTCAGCAGCGATGTGTAATTTAGTAGTTCGATTTGCGTAGCCTCACAGAAAGATTTTATAAGTTACCAGTATTCATGCACAGAAATAAAAACAGATCTTTTAAGACCCATTTGGAATGGGATTGCCCTCGTAAAAAACTTCAGATCTCGCACAGTTTCATACATTGAGGTGTTGAACTGGATATATTTAGTAATCAAAATTCGATCGATCCGATTTATCGATTCGATTTATGCTGCGCAGGCACATTTGTTGGTACAGAGTATAAAATAGTCGGGCTTGACCGACCTCTCCTTTTTGATTACTCTGTGCCAAAGGTACAGGACTGTCATCTTTGAAGAATGTCTACTGCTCACACAGGCATTTCCCCATAGCTGCGAGCCATTCGTCCTGACAGGCTTTTTGATGCTTTTGTACAGTAAGACCTTATAGGGGGGAATGGGAGTTAGCTAGCCAGTGAAGGCTGTTGGCCCTAAGCTTTATTTAAAGTTTTTTCAAGTCGATGTTGTTGCGCCATGTTGGCCTTTTATCGAGGTGAACACCCAACACAATATCATTTACTCAGGGAAAAATACACTGATATTTTAATATTTACACTTTGACTTGAATATTTTCACCATTGATTTAGCGTTAAATATGGAATTCGTATATTTAAGAAATGCACACTTCCAATTTAATATTGGCAATAGTTAAATTTAACATGGAAATAGTTAAAAACTTTTTTTTATTTAAAAATTTTGCCAGCCAACACCACATTTCTTTTCTATATACTCAATTTTGTTTGTAATGGAGTCCCAGGAGTTAGAATTCTTTTAGATTTGGTTCTGAAAAACTTCGATTTGTATTAATTTTATAAAAGTTTTAAACTTACTCTGAGGTGGGCCTCGAACTCGGGACCTCTGGACTTGAACTCGATTGGAATGGCGTCTCAACCAGTTGTGCCATCGCGTATGCCTGCTGATCGAAAAATTCTACTTATATTGAATAGCCTACAGTTATTTATAAATATCTTTCTGGCATTTTGCAAAAATAAGACTGCTTGTAGTCTCAAGTTGGAATTCCCTGCATAGGGAATATAAAAGGGGTAACTGAAATTCGCCGATTTAATATTTTTTACTCAATTCATAGTGGTTATTAGTTAATTTTAATACAAAAGGGGCATAGTTAAATCTAATATGGTTGTGTTAGGTTATAATATGCGATTTTTCCCTGAGTATATGGAGTTTAGATAAAGAGCCCCTAACGTTTTGATAGGTAATAACAGGACAGAAGGACGGAACTAGTTTTTTAAAACCCTATTAGACGCTACATGTGAGGATCATGATGCTGCGTAGCGCCCGATGAACGACAAGGAGCGCCAAGACAATTTGCCAAATAAAATTTTAAAATTAACATAAATAACTTTGGTCTTAATATGTGAACCCCTTAAAAGTAATATTAATCCAATTCAAAAATAATATAAATCACACTTAATTTAAATATTTAATAAATATTTAAAACAAATATGATTTCACTTCAAACTAAATATGAAAATTTTTATTTGAATTATATTTCACTTTGGTTTTACTATATTCATATTTAATTGGGTGATTTAATATGTTTTTAGTTCAATTAAAGTGCTAATTATTTGAAATTAATATAAAAAGCGGCAAAGTAAAACAAATATGATTCTTCGGAAAGGTCACATAGTCATAAAGCCAGTAGATGCTCCGGAAAATATGCACACTACGAGGAGAAATACACTGCCTCATATAAGGAATGTAAGGCCTACCAAGATACACTTGGTGTAATTAATGCTATTTGGAAGAAGCATGGCCAAAAAAGCAAGAATTAGTTTAAGATTTTTAGGAAAACTCATCAATGCTCTCAATTTGTAGAGCTGTGTGATCTTTTGTTATAATTGTGTTGTGATAACTTCACATTACTTCTCGTTACTAAGCAGCATTCACTTTTGAACATCATCTTATTCCGTTTTTATTAAATTCTTGATAATTTGCAGGCGATACGCTTTAAAATGCTTTGGCCTTTTCTCAATCTCTCCGGGTGATTAATTACTCAATCCGTTTGATGTCGTTATGCATTTTCAGCTAGGCACATCAAAATCCCATCATATGAAAATTAAATTTTAAATAGCTTTATATTTGTCACTCGCAACTGTTGCCTTGGGTTTCCCCTCAAGTAATAAGCCTCAATTTTTGTGACCAGACTCCCCACATGAAGTGCTTGGAGATGGAGCCTACACGCTTTGCGGGTCACAATAAGAAAATACCTACCCACCGGTATAAAAGCGCGTTTCTATTTCAAATTGATTGCCAAGTCAGACAATTATTATTGTTGTTTGCTTTTATTGTTGTTTCTATTTTGTTAATGCTTGTAGATGTTGTTGTTGTGGCTGTCACTCCGCTTGGTGTTAAATACTCGTGCGAATTTTTGTGCTTTTGGAGGCCATTTAAGTGGCATAAGTATTTTGGTTTTGGTAGGCGCCACCCCCACAATTTGAAATGATTATTTATTTTTCTTGCCGTCTTGTTGAAGTTTGGCCATTGGCGAGGTTAGAGACGCGGGCGTTACCAAAACCAATAGATACATATGTAAATGAAGTGTGAACAGAGTATGTACTGTGATAACAATTAAATTGATTCGAACACTGTAAGTTCTCCGTGTGCCAAGATGAGTTCAAATCTATTTTGAATTACATTTGTTGATATCATGCTCTCATTGAGTTGTTTACTACGTTCAGTTTCTCGTTGCCTTTGCCTGGCGTTTTGTGTGCCTTTGTTTTGGTTCAAGATGTTGACGTTTAGATTCTAATTTAAAATTGCTAAGCCGCTTTCAAAGACACTTCTGATCGTTGTCAGTTGATTTTGTTATGAAACAATTGTGCTTACAGTCATTTATTTTGCGCTCAAATAATTGTAATTAACTGACTGATTCCTGCAGGCAAAACAAGTTGCATGACGGCATCACTCATAAGTGTGTGCTCCGATAAATTCAAGCTTGGACCCGACCAGATCGACCCAGCCACCGACGATTGTTCATTTATTTGTCTGTCCGTCGGTGCGTCAGCTTCGTTGTGTTTTGTTCTTAAGCAAATAAATCATGATGACAACAGTTAAATTTGATTATAATTTTAGTTTGTTTCATGGCGCAAGGTCATCAGAGGCTAGAAAAAACACATGCAACATTAATTTGATTTGCGTGCGAAGTGGTGAGTTTTGCCTTACCGCCAGGGGTTTTAAACAGCAAGACAATAGAAAACATTCCGTCTTTAATTTATATTAAAGCATACATATATAAATAGCCAACGGTTTTTTGGCCATAATTTGCTGACAACTTAATCTGCTTGCCAGATTTCAAAAGGCAAGAACATGAGCAAGCAAGCCATAATTAAAAAAACAAACGTCACATTTGAATATTTGTTTTATGACCAAGTTTTTTTTTGATGACATGGCTCGGGTGTGGACTATAAATATATAAAATAAAAATTGCTCAAGCTAGATAATCTTATTTCCATTGCTATATTAAGAATATCTGCAGTTTTAGTCGGCTAAAGGTCATGTTATGCTTTCGCATGGCTTTAAGTAAAGACACAACAACACAAAGATCTTACAGCTGCTTCAAGAGGAATAACCCTCCATCATCAGCGGTCTGGGCCTGTCGACTGACAGTCCAACAACGGTCTTTCTAGGCCTGCCTGTCGTAACTGTTTGGAAATTCCAAAATTGAATAGTTTTATGGTCGAAATTTCAGCTAATAAATGTATAATACTTTAACTACAGGGTGTCGATAGTCGAGTCATTCGACCTTGGTGCGATGATTCGATGCTGAATTTTGGTATATGGAAGTTACATGGCTGCATTCGATTCCATGGTGCAGCGAGTAACTTCTATGGAAAGCTGTCAAAATTGAAATAACGAGTGAGTGGCCCTGGATTTTATGAGTCTTTCAGCCCTTGCGTTCGATAAACTCTCGCGCATGCGAAAATACATTTCCGGTTGCGCTACCTTGTAGTTATTGTATCATTTACTAAATAACTGTCATGTGTCATATAAGCCCTTAAGCTAAGGTCCCGCCAAAACAAAATTTGAACACATTCTGCAAGCAAATTTAGCCTTGAGCTGTAAATGTTTGCGGAGCAAAATTTGGACTCCCTACATGAGCAAATATTTCCCCTCCACAAACAATTTGCCTTAGTGTTCACACTGTTAGGGGCAAATTTTATTTCACATTTCTTTGCCCACACTGTTAAATTGACAAATCAAGTAGGCCGATTTGGTTGAGCAAAACAATTTGATTTTTTTGAAACAACATCGGAAAAAGCGTAGGCATGAATAGTCACAAAAATAAATATTTCATGATTTTATGCGGAGCTGCATATTTATGGG
>JAWNNM010002472.1:600000-988027 GCA_035044965.1 Lordiphosa andalusiaca | reverse complement strand
CCTTAAATGAAGAGATAGGGGCTTAAAAGTGGTATTAAGAAATCAATTTCATATTCCTCCCAAATCTTTAAACGCCCATAACTCCCTTAAATGAAGAGATAGGGGCTTAAAAGTGGTTTTAAAAAATCAGAATTTTCATATTCCTCCCAAATCTTTAAACGCCCATAACTCCCTTAAATGAAGAGATAGGGGCTTAAAAGTGGTTTTAAGAAATCAAAATTTTCATATTCCTCCCAAATCTTTAAACGCCCATAACTCCCTTAAATGAAGAGATAGGGGCTTAAAAGTGGTTTTAAAAAATCAAAATTCTCATATTCCAATTTTTGATCAAAAAAATATTAAATTATAATTAAATTAATTATTATTATAATATTTTTTTGTCGGTATCTTAAGCCTCCACTATTTACACTTTTCGTTCCATTGAAAAGTGGTCTGCAAAGTAGTCTTAGTGAGAAAAACTTTTTTGTTTTCAATGGTAACGCCTCTTAACTTTGTATTTCTTAGTTTGCTATGCTTTTACATGATTCCACCCAGTTTGGTCGAAATCGGTCATCTATGTAGTATAGCTGTCATAGAAAATTAGAGTCTAAAAAGTAGTCTTAGTGAGAAAAACTTTTTTGTTTTCAAGAAAAGCGCCTTCAAACTTTGTATTTCATAGTTTGCACCAATTTTGGTCGAAATCGGTCATCCATATAGTATAGCTCCCATAGAAAAGTAAGTTGCCAAACGTAGTCTTAGTTAGAAAAACGTGCTGCAAGGGTACACAAACTTTACCAGATCCAAACTTAGCCTTCCTCTATGTTTTCTTTATCTGAATAAAAAAGATTTTGGTAATTAAAAGTAATTAAATACGAGAAGTAATCATTACATTAAAGCTCTGCCTGCTTCTGTGGCCTCTTACGTCTTTGAAAAGTCTGTGTGGATGGGTTTTTCCCTAGTATTTGGTGTTTTCATAGCAATTTATTAGCCAATCTGTGATAAGGAAGTATTACCTTGTATAACAATACCTTGAGGTATTGTTCCTGTTGCTTTGATAGGCAGTCTCTAAACAGTCAATATTCTTTCCAGTGAGAGCCACAGATATTTATAAGCTGCTGATCTTGCAAGAATAGAGGACTGATGCGCACTTGTCCGTTTTTATATCCTATACCTAATTTATACCCTTTTTTATATGTCTGTCCAGTCACTGATCCCTTAAAGATACTCCTCGAGGACCACTTTGGCTAAGTAGTTGCACTTGTTGTGGGCAAGTATGGGTCTTGTCTTCGGTGAATGTGGCTTTAAGTCAGTGTAGATGTTGAGAGGAAAGGTGTAGGGAGTATGCAGGATGTATGTAGGGAGTATGTAGGGATATAGCTGCGATATATCAGCACCAATATCGATCCACTCTCTGTGTCAAAGGGTTTTTGTCCCTCAGGAAGCTCATGACTCGAGCAGGTACAGTTGCCGCATGCTATGAAAGGTCTACTGGATGTCAAGGTATGCTGTCAACACATACACTTCCCTTTGTAGCCGTCGAGAGGGTGAATACTTAAGCCCCACGCAAGAGTAACCATGGAGCAGTACCTGGATTCGGAGAACGTCTTCGTATGCCGCCCACCACAGAAGGTGGACGGAAGGATGTTCCTGTTTTCTGTTTCAGTTTTGATTCAGACTTTGTTTCAAAAGTAACTCCTTGTGATTTCTAGAAGGTAGCTGGCTTCTGCAGAGTGAAATGCCTGGTGTACTCTTTGGTCCCTCGATGCCATCTTGTGAGCTCAATGGACTTCTGGGCCATGAAAGCGACCTGCTGGAAGGCTTTACTAGTGGATCTTGTCTTTATGAATCTCTACTGAGTAGCAGTTAGCCCAAGACCTTCAAACGAAGTCTGGAGCCAGCTATCGGAGCATCTACCGTGTTTCCTGGCTTGGGTGAATCTGCTTACTCTACTGTTCCAGGGAGTTATAGTCGGGTTGTGAGTCAACTTTCACAATACCTGCGGTTCTGACTGGGTGGAAGGCTTCTTTGAAGTCGAGGGATTCAGCATTTCTCCAACAATTGATGTGTGTTTTACCCAAAACTCTCCCCCCCCCCCCCCCCTATCTAGTAGGCCTTTACCCAGCTGTTGTCCCAATTGAAAAACTTGAACCCCCAACTCATTCCCTTTTCCGTTTAGTATGCGAAACGTTTTCACAGCACAAGCATCAAAATTTTCCAGTATAAGCTTAAGGCAATAATTTTTACTTTCGGCACAAAAGATTCGGTGTGAGGAGATATGAGTGAATCGACTGGCCCAACGGAACGTGACCGTGACTCGCAGTGGCTGGGCTATGTGGATGCCGGCCTAATCGAGGCCCATTTCACTGAGCATTATGGGGCCGAGGATGTGCACGATGAGTTGCGTCTGATCATGGAGCGTTATAATTCCGCCTCATCGGCATCCCAGCAAAACAATCAACTAACGGAAACCTCCTCGGCGTTGACCCTAAGCTCGTCGCCGGGTCACACCAATATACGAAGCGAGCGTCGCGATCGTCGCCAGCTACAGCCACACAGCGTTTCGGCTCTGACGCTCACCGATCACTCCCTGCCAGTGCCAGGGATTAGTCTAACCACACGCAGCTCCAATGCTCGTCTTGGTGTGGTGGGCAAACTGAATAAGGTGCGTCTGATGGGTGAACTGGTCGAGGTGGTGGAGGCCCTGCAGGCGGAGCAACCCTTCTGTGAGTATGTGGATCGACGTCTCTTGGAGTTTCGGCGACAGCATCATCGGGATCTGGAACCGTTGCTGCATGGCGATGAGTCGGATGCGTCACTGGCTGGTCTGCCGCTGCAGCGTTATCGTTTCGCCGAGACGATGGCGTATTTGGATAAGTATGTGGACGAGGAGACGGAACTGTATCAAATCGCCGAGGATTGTCTGAAGAAGTTCAAGACGCAGCGGGCCATGATGCTGAAGCGGGCGGGTGAGATGCAGCGCAAGTTTTGTGATCTATTGGATAAGATGGTGCAGGATGAGAACTGTACGGACATGAAGGGGGTGGGTGATGTTTTAAGCACTTAAGAGGGTAGCTAATTTAGTTTTGTTCCTTCGCCCAGAAAATGCACGATGAGCTGCACGAGTTGAAGGGAGTGAGGCGCCAGGTGCGTAAGACACGCACAGATCTGCTGATAAAACCCATTACAGATGCCTCCTACCCGGAGGTAAGTTACTCCAATCCACTGCACTGACTTTAGTTGTTTACCCCCTACCCCTTCCCTCTTCCCGTTTAGTTCATGGACACCATCAAGCGTCTGATTGCCAAACTGTGCCTCTTCATGCCCATGTACATCCCCTCCTCCATACGTTGGCTCCAGCTGCGCAACGATGGTCTGCGCGAGGTGGCCGAAAGCATCAACGATGATCTGAGCAGTCTGTGTGTGGAGCTCACCAAGCAGCGGGATTTGGTGCTGGAGGAGCAGCGTGTGAAACGCGAACGCATCTGTGGTCGTCTGGTGGAGTTGCGCATAGTGGAGGGTCCACCACAGCCCACACTGCCGCTCAAACACGAACCACTCGACCATCATCATCTGTGGGACTCCGGCTCGGATACGAACAGCAGCAGCAGCACCAGCTCGCTGGGCAGTCGCATTGATCAGCGTACGCTGAGCACCACCGAGGAGGAGCGTGCCGTTCGCCGGCAGAGTTTCATACAGAATATGCGACGCTTCAATATGTTCAATGGGGCTCAGAACAGACGCAATTCGACCACAATAAGCGCCTCCGAATCGGCCTTGGGAACGGTCAATTCTGGTGTCAGCAGCACCGAAATGCAAGTGATGGTTGGTACCGGTGGGTCGGGTGATGCACGCGTCATACGTGTACCCACACGTGGTTCGGAGGATCCGCAATCGGATGATTCCGAGCGTGTGGTCAGTTTCAGTGACGAGGTGCTTGTCGTTCAGTATTGACAAGCACCATACCACACGACACCACATACACCATACACCCAGTCACGCTCACATACACACTCACACACACAGTCACGCTCACTCACTCACACACACACACACTCGACTTTTTCCCCAGCTAAATTACGAACGGTTTTTGTATATTTTGCCTAAAAATTCAATAGTAAATGAAGGATTAGGAGATTTACCAGCAAAGCAATTCACTTTTATGATTGAAAGGTTCTTATTTCAGCAGTGCACCGGATTGTCAAGTCAATTGCATCAAACAGTGTTAACCCCCCCCCAATCGTCAGTTATATGCACTACTTGGTGCATTACTTGTTTCGGCATTAGTCTAGAGCGCCCTCAGGCGGCTGTTAGCTCAACTGCTAAAGCCAAGCAGTGGCCGGCAAGCAGTGAACAGCAAACTGTGGACGGCAAGAAGTGTCTGGCAAGCAGTTCAAGCCTGACTTTTCACTCTTTGAGCGGATTTAACAAATGAAAACTTCTTGTAGTGGTTTTTGGAAAGCTTTACTTTAGTAGAATGTTGATGGAATTTCACCGTATAAACCCATATTTGCTCCCTCTGAAAGCTTTTAGTTGTATGAGCTTTGATGTGTTTGCTTAAAGTAGATGATATGCAGCAAATTATCAAACTTTTCTGCTTTCCGTTGCATTTATGCAAGTTTGTTGGCACATTTGTCTGCCCATGTAAAGCAGTTTTTGGAATGTGCTCTGCTTAAGTAAAGCAGTAGCCATTAAGCAGTTGAAGCTTATCATCTTTTAAGCCCAACTACAGCCTCTAACCGTTTTGGCTATGCTTTGAAGCCTTTAAGCCCAATTTTACCTTTAAAGATGGAAGCTTTTAGTAGTGGAATCATTGAACTGCTTGAGTAAAGCAGCAGCAAGCAGTCAAAGCTTTTGGTTAGGTATTACACCCTTCATGTTGGAACGTCTTCTGTTTAAGTTAAGCAGGTTCCTGCAAGCAGTGTTACCCTTATTTGAGGGGACTGTAAGAATAACGCAAAATCAAGCAGTCACAGCTTTCGTTGAAGTTTTTCACCCCTACACAATGAAAGCTTTTATTAAGGAAAAGTGAAAGTTAAAGAAAGTGAAAAGTGAATCAAGCAGTTAAAAGGTATCGTTTAAGCTTTTCACCCTTACACACTGAAAGCTTTTACTTAAGGCAACTTTAATCAGTTTAAATAAAGCAAAATCAAGCTGTCACATCGTTCGCTTAAGTTATGCACCCTTGCACACTAAAAGCTTTTATTTAAGGGAACACATTCATAAGGCAAAATCAAGCAGTCGAGACTAACGCTTAAGCTTTTCACCCCCAACACACCGAAAGCTAGATGATCTAGCAGCTCTGCCTCCCAGTGCAAAAGTCATTATGTGGTTTGATTTGGAATACAGTAGATTCGTCTTTATTGAATTTGATTTCTCTGTTCAGTTTTACATGCTATATAAACTATTTAATATTAATATATTATTAATATTTATATTTGCATTATTTTCGTGTTAATGTTAATTTATTAATAATTATAATAATAATAATAATAATAAATGTTTATTGCATGAAGCAAAAAATCTGCTGCTGCTGGCGCCATGGAAATTTGTAATTTACAAATCAACGCGCGCATTTGGAGCTGGAGAGTATTTGGGGGGGGCGGGGCGGGGGGCGGGGTTAGAATGGGGACTAACATTTAGAACTAAAACCAAAGGTAAAACAAGTCTCTGTGTGTGTGTGTGTGTGTGTGTGTGTGACAAGAAATGCCCAAATAGTTGGTGAGTGGAAAGTGGAGTGTGTGAGTGAGAAATGCTCCCTTAAATAGGTTTTTTTTTTATATTTTGTTATGATTTCTCTTGCCAAAAATTTGTTAAGTTGTGCTTACGTTTAGGCCACTATTTGTTATATTTTAATTATTTTGTTTTGTTTTCGTTTTCCTTTTGTTTTTGATATTTTTGCTGCTAATTCCCCGTTGGTTGTTCGGTTCGGTTCGGTTCGGTTCTTCGGTTTTTCGGTTCTTCTCGACTTTTGTTCTTTTGGGCGGATTGGAAACTGAAAGAGGATAACTGAACGAGTTGTGTGTGTGTGTGTGTGTGTGTGTGTGTGTGGTGGCTGAGATGTTAACTACAATTCAACATACATACATACCAGCTTATCGGCATATCGTGTGATTACATATGTATATGTATGTACGTACGTATGTCTAAATATTTATGTGGCTGGATATTCTAGCATATATTTTTGTTTAGTATTTAAATTAATTATTGATATGGTCTGGTTTTTTTTTTGAAATATTTTTTTTTTTTTGGTATTTTTTTTATTATTTTAATTTGTTGCAAAAGTTGTGAACTGTCCTGGGGGGAGGGGGGGTTAATACTTTTCACTATTTCCTATATACAGGCTAGACAAAAAAAAAACATCATGCTAACATTCCGAGTTATGTACGTGTGTGTGTGTGTGTGTGTAAGTATATCACCATGGGCTTAAATTCATATTCATTTAGTTATATTTTCTACAAAGTTGAGTTTTTTTTTAAAAAAAAAAAAGAACCACCTCCACTTCGCATTTCTTAGTATAAAAAGTCAAGTGTACTAATTGGTTTGTTCTGTTCTTCTGCTGTAGAATTGGAAGGATAATTTTCTTAGTGTAATTAATGATCGATTTCGTGTGTTTTTGTTATTTTTGTTAATATGTACAGCTTAGGTAATGGTTTTTTTTTGATTTAATTTTTTTTTGGTTTTTAAAATTAATTACGTATTCTTGCAAAAAATTCTCACCTCCTATTTGACGACTATGCACTAGATATATATGTGTATATATATATGTGTGTGTGTGTGTGTCTGCGTGTATATATATTTATATGTTGTTAAAGGTAAGGGGGTATGTAATCTGGGCTAGCACCGCATATATGTATATGTATATATACTTATATATGTATTTCTAGTTGTGTTTATATCAAAAATGTGTAGTAAAATGGGTTGGGGGGAGGGGGGGTTGTGGGGAAGAGGAGATTCCATCTGGCGAGTACTTTAGTTCCTCAACATTCTTGTTCCTGAGAACAACTTAAACTTTGGTTTAATTACCCAAGCCACTTCCCAAGCACGAAAAGTTGATATCATTTTTTGTTCAGTTTGAAAGCAATGTGCGTCGTTCCGCTCTCTAGCTCACTCTCTCTCTCGCGCTCTTGGCAAAAGCTCTGTACTCAACATTTTACGGCCACAATGCAATAATATAAGATGGTCTCGTCGTCGCCGACGCGTTCGTTTTTAAGTCCGCTATGCTGTTGCTCTTCAGTGCGCGCTCGCATGTTGTTGCTATTATTGGCATTGTTAGCGGACGACTTCTGCCGACGAGACCAACTTATATTAATGGCACGAAGCTTTAAACTTTCAGTGTTTCGCGAGCTCTTGAAGTGTGCGGTTCTTCGCGGTAGTCGGTTTTCTGTTCACACACACACACACAGGCGTACATGCGAGACGTACGCTCTAGCGCTTACGTTCGCTCTCACACTCCCACTCTCTCTTTCGCGGTCTTGGCAAAAGCTTAGTTCTTAAAAAAAAGTGCGCCATACTGTTGTTGTTGTAACATGGCCCCCGCCTGTAATAATTGTATCATGACTCTTGTTTTGCTGCACCGCGAGGCGTCTGCTGCTGCTGCTGCTGCTGCAGTGCACGAGTTTTTGTGCTGCTCTTCACTTTGTGTTTGTCATGTCACATGCCAATGTCAAAGTGTGCTCAAGTCATTTTTTCTTTGCCGGCCGGTGTGTGCTTCTCAGGCTACGCTTGTGTGTGTGTGTATGCGCTAAACAACGTGCGGTCTCTTATTCTCTCTGGCAATGGCAAATTCTTATACCTTTATGTGCTTCTCAGGCCATCGATCTCAATGCTTGCGTGTGTGTATGCGGCAAACTACGTAAGCTTTCTTATTCTCTCACGCATTGGCAAATTCTTTTAGCTTTACCTCTCTTAGCACCGTTTGACTGAAATGCGCCTCTTATTGGATTGCAGTTGGAACGACCGACCAGTGTTGTGAGTACAATAACTTTACTGTACAATACAATTATTTTAAAAAGAAAACAAAGAGAGTGAGAGCAAAACGAATTATGTATACACACCCTGCAGAGAAACTGGCAACTAGTAAAAAGAAAAAACTATTCTTTAACTACTTGTAATGCAACTAGAAATTGAATGGAAGTAAAATAGCTAGACTTGGGTGAGTTGGCCGAAACAGCTCAGCGGCAGTTGGCACAGAAGCTTAAATTGATTAGGTGAGAACGTAATTGGAAGTTCAAGTTAATACAAAGTGTACGGAAAAAACCTTAAGTCAAAGTGAATGGAAAGAATAATGGAAAGTTAGCTTCGGCTCGGCCTGCCAGCACGTTTTTGTAACTAATTTTAACGACATTTCCACTGAAAACAAACAAGTTTTTCTCACTAAGACTACTTTTCTGGCACTACTTTTGTATGACAGCTATACTAAATAGATGTCCGATTTCAACCAAACTTGGTTAAATCATTGGAAAGCATCGCCAACTAAGAAATACAAAGTTTGGAGGGGGTTCATTGAAAATAAAAAAGTTTTTCTCACTAAAACTAGTTTCTCGACCGATCATTTCTATGGCAGCTATAACCTATAGTCATCCGATTTTGACAAAACTTTTAAGAATTGTGTGAAAGCATATAAAATAAATATATGCCAATTTTAAAGAGGTTTACATTGAAAACAAAAATGTTTTTCTTACTAAGATTGTTTTTCTAACCTTACTTTTCTATGGCAGCTATACTATATTGATGTCCGATTTCGACCAAACTTGGCAGAGTCATGGAGAAGCATTGAAAACATGTGGCGATGCTACACAGAGAAAAAAAAAATATTAAAAAATATCCATTGGATGATTTCAGGGATCCATTTGGAAAGGATATGTCTTAAATATGCTTTTAATCATCCAACCCAGCTTAAAATCATCCAAAGGATATGAAAAATGATGATCATTTGGATGATTTTGCAGCTCCGCTGAATGACTAAAAGGATATTTAAGATATATCCTTTCCAAATGGATCTTTTTTGGATCTTTTTGTTTTTCTG
This sequence comes from Lordiphosa andalusiaca, assembly GCA_035044965.1. Classification (NCBI taxonomy): domain Eukaryota; kingdom Metazoa; phylum Arthropoda; class Insecta; order Diptera; family Drosophilidae; genus Lordiphosa; species Lordiphosa andalusiaca. The sequence goes on along the minus strand of JAWNNM010002472.1, from coordinate 979,023 downwards.
TGTACAAAAAGTTCTCTGCCATGTGGCATTTGAACATACTGCGGTTTGATACCCTCGCAAACGGTATAATAATTTTCAAAAATTTAAATAATAATTTTCGACCCAATAAACCATTCTTGATTCTACTCAAACATATCTTTCAGTTATGAAATTTTGCACAGAGTCTTCTTTTAGCTGCAGGCTACTAATATGACTTCACCGACCGGATTGGTTGACTATATCTCTTAGCTCCCATAGGAATATTCGGTCGGAAAACGAGTTTCAGTGAGAACACTTTTTTCTTTTCAATGGAAACGTCTTCAAACTTTGTATTTCGTAGTTTTCTATGCTTTTTTATAATCCTGCCAAGTTTGATGCAAGTCGGACAACTATATGGTATAGCTGTCATACAAAAGATGGGTCTGAAAATTAATCTTAGTATGAAAAACTTCTTTGTTTTTAATCGAAAAGTCTTCAAATTTGGTATTTCTTCTTTTTGTATGCTTTCTCTTAATTCTACAAAGTTTTGTTAACATCGGATGACCGTAGCGTATAGCTGCCATAGGAATAATCGGTCGGAAAACTAGTTTTAGTGACAAAAACCTTTTTCTTTTCAAAGGAAACGTCTCCAAACTTTGTAATCATAGGTTTTCTATGCTTTTTTATAATTCTGCCAAGTTTGATGAAAATCGGAGAACTATATGGTATAGCTGCCATACAAAGGATAGGTCTGAAAAACAGTTTTAGTTAGAAAAACATTTTTGTTTTTGATGTTAGCAGCCCGAAATTTTGCATTTTATTGTTTCGCATGCTTATACCTAATTCTACAAATTTTTGTCTAAATCGAAAGACAATATCATATAGCTCCCATACGAACGATCGGTCGAAAAATGAGAAGTTGTGGGGAAAAAAGTTTTTTGAAAATATTTAAACGAGCAAGGGTGTAAAAACTTCGGCACAGACGAAGTTAGCTTAGCTTTCGCGTTTTTGTGGGTAGCTAGCACGTCTTTGGTCGAACCCAGGCGCCGGCGGGCACAAGCAAGCCTAGTAAATGCACGAGAGAGAGTTGTATTCCTGATCCATCGATCGACTTTCTTTCCCTTTGAACAAAAACTATATAAAAATGGCTTTGTTTGGAAAACTCGTCCAACTTTCGTGCCTGGTAAGTGTCTGCTGTGTGCGTGGATGGGTGGGTAATCAAGGGGAAATCAATCAAAATGAAAAGGATTTTCGTTGGGTTTTTTTTTGTTTTTTTTTTTTTGTTTAAGAAAACATTTTTATTTGATAAAGTTTCGTTCATGTTCATGTATTATTGGTATGTTGTTGTGGTTTTTTGTGTTCTTTTTTTCGCATATACACTCAATAATGGTAATAATAATATAATAATAATATAATAATAATAATAATCATAATAATAATCATAATAATAATCATAAAAAAAAATTGCATATTACAAAGATGAGAAAAAAATGTTTTTGTTTTTTTTTTTTGGGGGAATTAAAATTAAAACTATTAACTAAAATTGTGTGTGTGTTCATTACTTTAATTCTTAGATGTGTGTGTTTTGTTTTTGTATATATTGTATATATAATATATATGCATATTTTTGTGGTAACTTGATATTTCTATATATATATGTATATATATATATATATAAGTTTAAGTGTATGTATTAGCTAAAGCGTATGAAAATGCAAAGTATGTAACATGTTCAAGAGGGTTGTGTGTGTGTGTGTGTGTGTGATAATAATAATAACGCGGCAAAAGTTGGGGGATTTTGGTTTTACGTTTTATGTTTAGCCTAGGAAAAAAATTGTTTTCGTATTCTTTTTCTTTCTTTTCTTTTTTTTTCTTTACTTAAGTCTAGTCAAAAAAACACACTGCTTGGCTTTTGCTTAAGAGTTAAGAGTTGTTAGATATGCGGTTAGTTTCTCAAAAAAAAAAAAAAAAAAAAATTATGATAATTATGCTAGTTAATGCCAAATGCTAAATTACTTAAACTTCTAGGCATATGGTTTAATTTTTTTTGTGTTTTTTCTTTTCCTTTTGTTTATGTTATAAATAATAATAATTTAGTGCATTTTGCTGCATAATTTTGTGTAAATTCAGAATTTACAAACAAATTTATTGTATTTTGTTCTCTCAGAAGAAAAAAAAAATTGTTTTTTATTTAGTTTTTTTTTTTTTTGGCTTTTAACTATCTTTTACTTTGGGTTAACTTTTTGTGGTGTGTGTGTGTGTGTGTTTGTGTGTTTTTTTTTAGGGGTGGTTTTTTTTTTCTTTTTTGAGATCAAAAGATAGTTAAAGAAAGTATAGTATATCCTTTTTTGTATGTACATTTTGCTTTTTTTTTTTATTCCTTTTCTTTTTGGCTATTTACACAAAAAACAGAAAACAGTCTTCAAGTAGAAAAAAAACACTAAGTTGTTGGAGTGGGTAGGGGGTAGGGGGTAAAGGGGGGGGTAGTTAGGGATATCTTGTAATACTTTTTGCCTTCTTATAGCGTCTCTAAACTTTTGTTAGCTAACAACTAGGACAACTTCTAAGCTTATACTCAAAAAAAAAAAAAAAAAAAATTAAACCAGACGAATTATTTGTTTACTTTTTACTTTAAGATAAAAACGCTCTCCTCTCTCTCTCTCTTCTCTTTCTCTCTGTCTCTTTCCAAACTTAATCACAAGTAAATGTTCTCTGCTGCTTCACACACTCCATTGCACTGTATACTTAAACTCTAGTAATTCCAGGAGCCGGCTGTGGTCACCGCCGGCGCTTCTTCGGACTCGCCCGTGGCTACCGCTGCGCCGCCATTGCTGCTGCTCAAACGACGCACACGCACCAGACGCAGCTTCTCCTCATTGATCACCTTGAGGTCCGCCGACTCTACCGTCTTCTCCTGCTGCTGCTGCTCCTCCTCCTCGTCATCGTCCTCCTGCTTTATGTGCACCTCCGGCTCCATGAAACGATGATCGATCTCCGGTTCGTTTTCACTGACCACCGAATCTGCCTTCTGTTCGGACTCCTCGCTGGCATAGTTCGAGGGTTGCATCACACACACACCATTGATAATGCGCTCGGCTTCGCTAACGGCGCCGGGAGTGGTCTGTGCCGGATTCACCCATTGCGGTGCAGCCGGCTTACGCCTCGAGCTACGCACCACATTGCTCATGTAGGCTGCCGCCGAGGCCAGGGCCGACTTCTGCAGCGCCTTCTCATAGTCGGGCTGCGACTCACCCTCGGGACCCTCCATCGATTCATTGTCACTCATATGACGACTCCCCACCCCCTCCAGGTCCATGTCATCCTGATAGTCATCGCTGCGTTCGCGCTTCAAGGTGGGCATGGACAAATCCAGGCCGCTCATTTGCTCTTTGAAGGCCTGATTCAGGGCCTGCAGCTCATCACCGCCGACAACGCCCACCGCTGCAGCCGCTGCTGCTGCTCCCGCGGCCGCCGCCGCTCCCGGTATGCCCGCCAAGCTGCGTCCCAGCAGTGCAGCCGCCGCAAAGTAGGGTGGGTAGGGTATGGGTGCACCGCCCAGACCCATGCGCTCCTTGTGCAACTCTACCAGACGCTGCTGCAACAGCAAGCGAAACTGGACGGGATCGAAGGGTGTGGAATTGGTGTTCTCACGACTGGGTATGGGATTGTCCTGGCCCGGTTGACCATGCGGCACCTGTTGCTTCAAGCGCATGCGATGATTGTGGAACCAGTTGGTTATGGTGCGTGTGGCCAGACTCAGCTCATTGGCCAGGAATTCTATGGTGCCCACATTTGGATACGGATCGAGGGCGAAGGCCAAACGCAAGGCCTCCTTTTGCTCCTCGGAGAAGAGCACGCGCTGCTTCTTGCTGGGCGGTGCCCCGCCCACCGAGGAGCCCACCGAACCGGGTCCCGGGGAGCTGGTGTAGAAATCATTGGTATCATTGCTGGAGGTATCACTGCTGTTGTCCTGCTGGTTGGGTCCAGTGCTGCGTCGCCGTTTGCTGGCCTCCCTGCGCTCATTCTTGAGCAGCTGCAGCCGTTCCACATTGTTGGCATCGCTCAGCCACAGCTGCATGCGGATGAAGGGCTCACGGCCCTTGATGGACAGCATGTGCCAGGGCTTGGGCTTGCTGAGCAGCTCGGAGACGGAGCCCTGGGAGAGACCCAGCACGGCCTCACCGAAAATCTTTTGGCCAATGTTGTTGGCCAGCAGAGCCTCCTTGATTTTGGTGGTGATGTCGTGTGTGTCCAGGTCCTGGGTGAGGGCGGCCATTTCATAGACGGTGGGAGACATGTGCTGGTGCAGGCTGCGCATGGCATTGGCAGGATGTGCTCCGCTATGCACAGGCATCAGCATGGGCTTCTTCTCCTCGCCAGAGGAAACGCTGCCGGAGGCATTGGCATTGGCACGCACCTGTTCCGGATTGGCTGGCAAACTGATGGCATGCTGGGGTGGTAGACCGGGCGAGGTGAGCAGCATGTTCTGATGATGCAGTGCGGCGGCGGCTGCCGCAGCCGCCTGGGCTGCCTGCTGGTGCTGTTGCTGTTGGTGCGACTGATGCTGTTGCTGCTGTGCCTGCTGCGCCTGCTGCTGCTGCACCTGCTGTTGCATGGCCGCCGACATGGCCGCCGCCTGCATCTGCTGCATTATATGCTGAGCCTGGGCCGGCTCCTGTAGCTTCAGTTCGTTCATCATCTTCTGCATGGGCAGCGAGGCTGCCTGCATTTTACTGGCCAGTCCCTGACTAATCTGTGGACTCCCGCTGTAGCTGCCCGTGCGCATTAGCTTCTCGGGCGCTATCTTATACTGGCTGGCCACCAGCTTGTGTACCGCATTCTCATCCTCCAGAAACATCTTCATGCGGATGAAGGGTTCGCGTCCCTTCTGGGTCAACATATGCCAGGGCTTGGGTCGGGCCAGCAAATCGGACACGGAACCCTGCGACAGGCCCAGAACCGACTCGCCAAACAGGCGCTGCGAGATGCTGTACTGCGACAGAGCCTCCTTCACCCGACGCACAATGTCCTCCGTGTTGAGATTGTTGAACATGTCGAACTGTTGCTGGGTAATCGGCGGCAGTACCGCCTTGGTGGGTCTTTGGGGTTGACTGTGATGCGGCGTGACCGGGGGTTGAGTGATCAGTGAGTTGGTAATGGAAGCCATACGCTGCAAGGGACTGGCGGTGGCCGCAAACTCCTCACCCTGACTGCTTAGAGCAGGTGGGAGAATGGAATTACTCAAGGGGCTGGGCGCGGCCGAGTTGCTGGCACCAGCTGGAGCTGGGGCATTACCACTGGCGCCGCTGGAAGCGTTTGTTAGCACCGGAGGTGCGGGCGGAGCGGGTGTGTTGCCACCACCACCACCGCCTTCCGATTTACGGCCATGCAATGAGGGGAAACTATCGTCACGGTCGCCATCTTTGGAGCTGCTGCTACTGTGATCCAACGAGGCACGTTGTCCATTCAATTTGATATCCTTGCCGGCCAGCGATAAGTCCTGAGCACCATTTAACACTTGCTGCTGCAAGGCCATCAGACTGGAGAGGGGGAAACCGGCAACGGCTTGTTGCTGGTGCTGCTGCTGCTGTTGTTGTTGCTGATGTTGCTGCTGGAGTTTGGCTATCTCACGCTCGAAAGCATGGCGTATGTTCTCATCGGCGGCCATGGCCGCGGGGAATGCATTTGCACCGGGAAAGGCATTGCCAGCACCGGGCATACCGGCGGCACCACCAAAGAAAGGCGATAACAAAAAGCTAAGGAAGAGAAGGAGAACAGAATGAGGGGTAAGTGAGTAAGTTAGTTTAATCAAATCAAAGGTCTGCTCTATGCCTTTTTATACCCTGTTCCCATTGCAAATGGGAAAAGGGGGATCATGAAGTTGTACGAATGTATGTAACAGGGAGAAGGAAACATTTCCGACCCCATAAAGTATATATATTCTTGATCAGCATAAACAGCCGAGTCGATATAGCCATGTCCGTCCGTCCGTCTGTCCGACTGTCCGTTTGTCCGTCTGTCCGACTGTCCGTCTGTCCGTCTGTCCGACTGTCCGTTTGTCCGACTGTCCGTTTGTCCGACTGTCCGTCTGTCCGTCTGTCCGACTGTCCGACTGTCCGACTGTCCGACTGTCCGACTGTCCGTCTGTCCGTCTGTCCGTCTGTATGAACGAGTCGATCTCAGAGACTATAAGAGAGACTTATGCTGTACGCAGATCAAGTTTGTTTCAGATTTGGAAAATTCCACCCCGTCCCCCTTTTATCCACAAAAAACCAAGACCTCCTCTAGCCATCCTAGACCTAAAAAACCGTCAGATCCACCATTTTTAAGTTAGAGCCTCGTGGTATACATGAAGCTAGGCCCAATATCTATATATTCTTCTAAAAGTACAATCAGATCGGACAAAAAACACCGGAGTTATTAGCAAAACAATTGAGCTGATAATTTTGTTACATTCACCTTCAAAAATTCAAAAACAAATAAATGAAATCAAATTAACAGGGTATTTTGTGCTCGGGAAACTCGACTGTAGCGCCCTTACTTGTTTTTACTCTATAGAAGAGCAAAAATAGTTAAAGAGAAGCGCTTGTGACCGTGACAGGGGTTCTTAATTGACGTCTAAAGGCAAATGTAGAACTCTGAATTCTCGTAGTAAGTGCGCGATGGGTTGATTTCAGTTTTATGATCCAAATTTTGCTTAACAGAAGAGTGGAAAGAACTAAAGAGCGCGTGGCCACCGTGAAGGTGTCTCTGATTTAAGTCTAAGGGCAAGTGGGGGAGTCTGAGTCCACCTTAGTTGATGCTTGATAAGTAAATGCCAGCTTAAAGTTCTTAAATAACCTCACAGAACAAAGAAAAGAGCTAGAATGCGCGTGGCGACCGTGAGCAGATTGTCTTATTTAGGTCTTATGGCAAGTGGAAGGGTCAAAGTTTACCTAAAACTAGGCTCGACGAGTAATTGTCAGCTAAGTGTTATAAATTTACTCTACGGAGGTGTGAAACTAGTTAAAAAGCGCGTGGCGACCGTCCAGGCTTCCTTAAGTTAAGTCTAGAAGCAAAGGGAGAACTCTAAGTTCACCTAGTTAGTGCTCCATAAGTTAATTTGAGCTAAATATGCTTAATTTTCCTCTAAAAATGTGGCAACCGTAACAGACCTGTCTGTTCTTAATCTAGAGTGCTCGATGATTTAGTTTCTAAGATTAACTTACCTGGGAAATGCTGCCTCACGAGGCCTTGCCATTAGCTCCTGATACCAACGTGCCATCTTATCTTGTGCCAAATCCTCTTGCCGCAAACGTTGCTGCTGCTCCCGCTGAGCCGCCTCCCGTTGTTCTCGCTGCTCGCGTTGTTCTCGCTGTTGTTGCTGCTGTGCAGCCGCCACCACAGCATCACGCTGATCCCTATGCTCGGCACTGTGATGCTGTTGCTTCAATTGTTGCTCCACCTTGAAGAACGGTGAACTGCAACTCTGTGGTGGTGATTTGCTATCCTCATTGCTGTGCGTATCCTGATGCTGGTGCTGTTGTTGCTGCTGCTGCTGGACAGCTGCCACATTATTCTTAATCAACGAGGAGGCCTCACTTAGGATGTGGACAATGCGATCCTCGGTCATGGAATCATCACCGCCACTGCCGCCAGCTCCACGTCCCGCATATTGAGGCAGACCAGAATCTGTTAAAAAATAGAAGGAGGAGGAGAAGGTAAAGGATGATCATTAAATTCCACTGCCCATTAAACGTAGTAAATGTTTATAAGCGCATTCGGTTTCTGCTCATTTATTGAAGCCCTATTGATAGCCCCACTCTGCACGCACACACACACACATACACCCCCCCCCCCTCCCTCTCTCTCTCTCTCTCTCTCTGTGTCCATCCCTCCACGCTCTTTGGGGGCCAATTAAGCCATAAAGCGTTCAAAAAGCCAGCGCAAATTTGTGGCCATAAAATGCGGCGCTGAATTTGAAAAGCCAACTGAATGCAACAGCTTTTAGGCTGTGTGAACTGCTTTGTGCAGGAGATTTGGGTAGGGGTAGCACCGGCACTGAGAGAAAATGTTCAATTTGTGGAAATGTCGGTGCAGTGAGAGAAATTGAAGCAATCAAAATATTTTCGAAAAGAAATTGAATTGAAAGAGGTTGAAAACTGATTGCAATTTGAAACTAAAACCTAAAAAAATGAATTTCAATTGAAAAGAACTTGAATTGATTTCAAATTGAAACTAAAAAGTTCAATTAAATTCAATTTGTAAGACTCAAAATCAAAATTGATCAAGAATTGAAGCTGAAATCAAGCAAAATATTGTTACAAATATGTTTCTCTTCTACTGAAAGTTTCATTTCAGCCAAAGAAATGAAAATAGCATTCAATTTCAAAGAAAATTAGTTGATTTGAAGTTGATAACTAAAATAAGTTTCCATTTGAAGTAAAACTGCTAGTGGAAATGACTTAAATCTTTCGAGTTGATAGTTTATAACAATTGTATTGAAATTGAACTAGATTTCAATTCAAAATGGTTCACAATTTAACAGGTTGAACAATACGAATTCAATCAAAAGTATTCTTAGGTTGGATACAAATGAATCCAAAGTTTACTGGACTAAAAGAGAAGTTAGAATTAATCTGGAAATAGTTTGGAAAGCAAAATTTATGTATAAGTGTAATACATTGCCAATCCATGGCTTCAATTCCGTTCAAGTTGAACCCAAAATCAACCAAATTAAGTTGAATTGCTTATTGAATCTCATATTTCAACCAAAATGATAGAAAAATCTTACTTTGAATCTAATTTTATGGAATTGACAAAGGAATTTTGTTAGAAATATTGAACAAAATAATTGTTTGGAGAGCAAAGTTGAAGCAGGAATTCAATTTACTTTAATGATTCAACTGAATATTGTTCAATTTAAGTTGTTTTTTAATAAATGACTTTAATACAGTGAAAGTTAAACACAACATTACCAAGTTTGAGCCTAAGTGTATTGAATTGAAGCAGAAATTGAGCAAGAAAGTTAGTTGGAAGCTGAAGATTCAGTTTATTTTCAATAAATGACTTTAATTTAGTTATAACAACAAAATTGGAGCCTGAATTTGTCGAATTGTAGCAGAAATTGAGCAAGAATGTTGGTTGAAAGTTTAGAATTGAACTGAATATGGTTCAATTCAATCTATTTTCATTTGATGACCTCAATTCAGTTCAAGTTGAGCACCAAATACGAAAAATTGTACTGAAGTTGATTGAATTGATGACAAAATTGAGTAAGATATTAGTTGTAAGTCAAGGATTGAACTGAATACGGTTCAATTTAATATATTTTCAATCAAATTCTTCAATTCAGTTCAAGCTGAAGAGAAAATAATCAAATTTTAACCTAAGTTTATTGAATTGAAGCAGAAATTGAGTAGAATAATTAGTTAAAAGCTAAGAATTGAACTAAAAACTGTTCAATACATTCTATTTTCAATCAAAGACTTAAATTTAGCTCAAGTTGAACACTAAATACGAAAAATTGTACTGAAGTTGATTGAATTGATGACAAAATTGAGTAAGATATTAGTTGTAAGTCAAGGATTGAACTGAATACAGTTCAATTGAATATATTTTCAATCAAAGACTTTAATTTAGCTCAAGTTCAACACAAAATACCACAAATTCAATCTACTTTTATTAAACTAACGCAGAAATTGACTAAGAAAATTGGTTGAAAGTTAAGAATTGAACTGAAAACTGTTCAATTGATGCTACTTTCAATCAAAGACTTCAAGTTGAATACAAAAATTCGACTAAAACTACCAAAAAGAGATGTTAAAATGTCAAATTGGTTGAAACTGTAACTAAACTCAAATTAAATATCAAAATTCTTGGTGGAAAAGTTGATATTTGAACTAGGATGTGTCAATTTTGATTGAATACTTGTTAAAGTTTCAACTGAAAGCATTTAAGTGCTTTGTGCCCAATCAAACCCTCAATTATAACACCATTTGATTTGCCAACAACAAATGCAAACAAACAAACAAAACACTCCCCTTTCAACCCCCCCACCACAAATAGTAGTTGTTCAATGCAAAGGCCCCCTCCCCCCCGGCCAAAGCAATGCGCTGCTAATTTGGCACGCGCCCGGCTCTACCAAAAAAAAAGAAGAGAAAAATTTGTAAAAATTTCAAAAAAATGTGAAAAACTGACCAGCAAATGCTCATCCAAGCGTTGTCCTGTACGCTTTTTCCCCATAAATGGAATGAATTCAATTGCATATGCAAAAAGAGAAAAATGTTTGTTTTGCGCAAATTCAATTGAAATGGAGGAGCAGCCAGCAGCAGCAGCCGCCTTTCTTTTCTCATTTTTTTGTTTAATGTCGCTGCTGCTGCTGCCTCTCACAAAAAATCGACTGCTAAATTGCAAAATAATCACACAAGTGGTTGGTTTGACCACTCGACCAGCGAATCGCGACTCCTGCGGCATGTTTTTGCGGTGCTGTGTGGCCAGCACCAAAACATCAATCAGTCGCCACGTTCCAAAACCAAACGAAAATAACTGAAAATCGCTTTACAATTGCCCAAGCATAATCGATGCCCCAAAGGAGCAAACACTTTTCGATGATGGGGATGAAGCGGAAACGGAAATCAACACATGAATGACAAATGTTGTTGGAAAAACAAACCAAAAGAGAAAAAATGACGCCAATGGTAGAGAATAGAGAGATGGGACAAAAGGCGATAAAAGGCATGACTCTGACTGGTGGTCGGTCAGAGAGGGTAGGGGCTGGGGGGGGGGGGGGGTTGGCAACTACAATAGATCGAGCTCTTAAGTGGAGAGGACGGACTTCCAGGTGGCCATTTGGATTTACGTTATGATTTTTGCCATTTTCTCTCTATTTTTTTTCAAACCCCCCCCCCCCTCCCGTTTTTTGCTTCCTTTGGCCCCGGCCATTGTCGTCGCTTCATTTGGGGATTACAAAGTGTTTTTGTGTTATAAAGTCGAAGATGACATTGATGACACCTGGATGACCCGGCGGATGACCAAAAGGATGGCAGCAGCAGCAGCAGACAGCAGACAGCTTAAGCTTAGACCAGGGCAATGGACTTCAATAATATTTATGAGCTGTATTTTTTTTTTTTTTTGGTGGTTTGGCTTTGGTTTTTCTACTTGAGCTTTAAGTGGTCCAAAGATTTAAAGGGGAACCGCTTGACAATGTTTGGTTAGTCAACTTTCCACCCATGGTGAACCAAAGTATCACCCCAGACTTGAATTAGTTGGGAATCACAAGCTTAGAGAACAAAAAAACAGAGCAATTTTATGCTAGATTCTTGAAAGATAACGGCTACGTTCGGCAGTAACAAACATTGCTATCCCTTGATATTAAAAATGTCATTTTTTTAAAGGTGTTAGCTATTAAGTGTGGATATGTAAGACTGATTAGTGATCAGTTGTATCTGCTGAATGCAGCCATCATTTAGAAAAAATCAAAAATGGGTGAACATTATATGCTAAAATGACTTGGGGTACTTTTCTTCATTTTAAACTATCTCTTTTAAAGATTTTGGATATAAAGTGTTGATATCTACAACTGATCAGTGATCAAGGATTTCTGCTGAATGTGCCCCTTATGTGAAATAGCACGAAATCGTATATTTAGAGAAAATAGCTGGCAATTATGCTCATTTTTGTGGTCAAAAGTACTTTTAGCATTAAAATACTAAAATTGTTAGGTAAATGGCTACGTTCAGCAGTAGCTAAGAATATATTTTTTAAGAAAAATACTTCAGATAACACTTGCTTCATATTAAAATAGACTTTTCTTAGCTATTTTGAGTTTGAAATGTAGATTTCTAAGACTAATCAGTGATCAAACAACTCTGCTGCATGCGACCAATATTTGAAATAGCAGGAAATCTTATACTTGAAGTAAAAATAGAGAATTTTATGCTTGGTTTAATCATTTTCGTTGTGAAAAGTACTTTTCCAATGAATGTACTAAAACTCTTAAGAAAATGGCTACATTCTGCAGTGCCATAGGGCATTTTTTTGGGACAAATACTCAAGACTACTCTTTCTTCATATTAAAATGTACCATTTCTCACGGATTTTCAATATTAAATGTGGATTTTTAAAACTGATCAGTGACCAGTGCTTACGTATAATACCTTAAATAGCCGCAAATCGTAAACTAAATGACAAATTACAACATTCTAAGCTTGGTTCAATTATGTTCGTTCTTAAAAGCACTTTTAGAACGAAAAAAGAGAAGCCTGTAAGAAAATGGCTACATTCAGCAGAACCTAAGGACATTTTTTAAGGAAAAATACTTAAAACTACTCTTCCCTCATATTAAAAAAAGAGTTTTCTCAGCTATTTTAAATTTTCTATGTGAATTTCTTAAACTGATCAGTGATCAGTGCCTACAAATAATACCTTAAATAGCCGCAAATCGTAAACTGGAGCACTTTAAGCTTGGTTCAATCATGTTTTGTTCTCAAAAGTACTTTCGAAATGAAAATACTAGAAATTTTAAGAAAATGGCTACATTCAGCAGTACCTAACACCATATAACTGTGTAAAGTAGTGCCTAAGGCTGCTCTGACACCAAACGCACTATGTAAAGTGCGGCCTAAAGCCTCTCGGACTGTGTTAAGAGCCTTAAGGAACTGACAATATCTACCCCATGCATTATGCTGATCAAGAACCTATATAAGTCATAGAAAACCTCCAAAAAATGGTATAATTTCCAACTTCAACTTGTTGTTTAAACAATTTGAAGAGTTAACTTTAAGAAACTCACGTGGCATTTACAGACAGACTCTCCCATTCTCCCCCCTCCCTTGGCAAATATACAAATATAAATATGGATATAGATATAAATTCGTGTGTTGGTCACTTTTTTTTTTTTTTTTGTGTTTTGTTGTCTGCGATTTACATTTTTGTTTTTGTTTGTAATTTATTAGAGGAGGAACATGTTGACCAAATTGTCATTCAAAAGGATTTCGGATTTACGTGTTGGTTGGTTGGTTGTTGTTGTTTGTCCTTTCGTTTGCCTGCCATTTTAGTCGTTATAAAAATATGTATAGATATGATGATATGTATCCTTCCTTCCTCCGTCCCCCCGGTTTGACAATTTGCTTGATGAATATTTGCCTTTTATAGCAAATCAGACGAAAAACTCAGACCCACATGAGTGGGTCTCCCCAGAGCAGAAGAGCTTTTCTGTTTTTATTTTTTTTTTTATATATATTCTAATACAATAAATATTTGCCCGCACACACACACTCACACACACATCATTCATACTTCAGCGTGTCGCACTCGAAAAGGGTTTTTGAATGAGAATTGAACGGCAACCATTGAAATTGGCACACGCACGCAATTTGCATTAATTGCAAGAAAAATTTTCTAATTAAAATGCCAGTCATTTGCTGTTGCCTTTGTTTCCACTGTCAGCCGGTTTGCCCCGCGGGCAGAAGTGTCAATTAGGATACAGCAAGGTGGAGTTGGCTTTCTTCTAGGTGAGCTGAGTGCAAACGTAGCATGGCAAATGAAGAACCATCAATATTATGTAGATATATGTAGATATGCCACAGCAGAAAACATCAAACGGAGCCAATTTTTTCATTATTTCTGTGGATTTGGCTTTGGGTCGTTAATAAGGGCAAAAAGGGTTGATATCTGGTGGCTGGCTGGCTGGCTGGCTGGCTGGCTGGCTGCTTGGGCAACTTTGTCTTGCATTTTACTTTTTTTTTTTTTCGTATTTTGTTTAATTTGTTTTCGTCATGATTTTTACCTGACTGTTGTCGAAGTTCATTACAAAGTAATTAGCTGGCTTATATGCAAAAAAAAGTGCAAAAAAAAAATGCAACAACAAAAACCTGAACACGACATGTGGCTACATTTTGCTGCGGCAAATTTTGTGCAAAAGACAAAGTTTTTTTTTTTTTTTTCTACATGCAAAATAGTTGAAAGTTTTCCCAAAAAAAAAAAAGAAAAAGGGAAGTAAACTAAAACAGCTGGAACAGAATGTGAGCTGGCATCAAGATAAACAGTTGAATTGTTTAAAATTTAACTAGAAATTAAGCGTTTATATATTGAACACTTTTGTTTTTGGGATATGGTCACATTCAGCTTGACAGCTGAATCAGTGATCAGTGCTATGGAAGCCTTTAGCTACTTTGGTTGGATAAAGGAATGTTGCTTTAGATATGTTGCCTTGGAATTTAAGTTCTAAATTGCTAAATTTTGTATAGGAAACAAAGAAACAGTTATAAGTGGACGCGTTCAGCAGGGAAATTTCGCGATTTTTCTATAAACATTAACATTTAGAATGAATGTAAAGTGTCAGTCACTTGCAACGTAACTTCATTTCTGCCAAATCGTTGGTCTACTGAATATCTTTGAAGATTTTCCTTAAGCAATTGCATTTTGAGAAGCCTTATTCTGTATAACAAGGCTGGAAAACCTATAGAATTGACTTGTTAAGGGTTAGGGAACACATCCTAGAAAACTGAACAAGTGAGCATGTTTTCCACAAATTTTTAATTAATGCTCAGTGACTTATTGCTCAAAGACTCATTGTTCATTGAGTTTTATTGGTCAGTGTCCTTTTGTTCAGTGACTTATAAAACCCTAACTCAGGTTCAGTGATTCTTAATTAAGTGATTTATTGTTCAGTGACTCAATGTTCAGTTACTTCCTGTTCAGTGACTCATTGTGTAAAGTGATTAATTGTTCAGTGACACAATGTTCAGTTACTTCGTGTTCAGTGACTCAATGTACAGTGACTCACTGTCTAAAGTGATTTATTGTTCAGTAACTTATTGTTCAGTGCCTCAATGTACAGAGACTCAATGTTCAGTATCTTCTTGTTCAGTGACTCATTGCTTAGTAACTTATTGTTTCGATTTGCATTATTCAGTGACTCATAGTTCAGTGAATCATTGTTCAATTACTTCCCATTCCGGGACTCATTGTTAATAGAACCATTTTTCAGTGACTTCAGTGATCAGTGACTTATGGTTCAGTGCCTCAGGGTTAATAGAACTATTTTTCAATGACTTTAGTGATTAGTGACTTATGGTTCAGTGACTCAGGGTTAATAGAACCATTATTTAGTGATTTATTCAACAGTGACTTATGGTTTAGTCACTTATTGTACAGTGACTTGAGGTTTAGTCACTTATTGTACAGTGACTTGAGGTTTAAGGACTCTTTTGTTCAGTCACTTGTTATTCAGTGTCTCATTTCTCAGTGATTTCTTGCTTTTAGACATATTGTAAAGTGACTAAATGTTAACATACTCCTAGTAACTCATGGTTCACTAACTCATTGTTTAGTTTTCTTATTATTCAGTGATTCTTGTTAAAAACCGACTCATTTGCTCAGTGATTTATGATTCAGTGACTTCGTATTAAGTGCCTCATGGTTAAATGGCTTATTCATTAGACTCTTCAGTAAGTTTATTTAACAATTTTGATGGAATTTCGGTTGTTAATCATAATTCACTGCCTAAACTGTCCCCCTTTGGTGGAGTTTAAAGTAAATTCCTGCCCAAAACTCTCAGTTTAACCCATTCATTAAGCCTTTCTGCACATTGCCTCCACACATAATTTGTGCTTTGTGCTCTTTTGTGTGTTTTTGCTGCTTTTTTTGTTTTTGTTTTTTTTTTTTGTTTTTGGCTGTCGTCCAAAACATTAAATGGTGAAATTTTAATTATTTTTGATTTTTGCGTATAATCAACGTGCCAACAGCCACAAAAACCGAAGACAGCCGTCGACGACAACGAAGTGAGTCGAATGCGGGTTGCAGTTTTGCACATTAGGCGTCAGCCACCGCACCCCGCACCCCGCACTCCGCACCCGCCATCGGCATGATAGGGATCTTCTTGTTGGTATAAATGTTGTTTACTTTTTTATTGATTAGTCATCAATTTACAAAACAGGAAAAGCTGAACAAGGAAAAACCGGGCAACAAATATGTCAATGCGAATAACGAAGTATTTTTAAAGTCTAACCCAGGCGACACAGGAAGGAGACACGGTAGACACGCATGCAAAGCGGTTACCAGGACCTGTGCGTGTGTGTGTTGGTGTGTGTGTTGGTGTGTGTGTCTAAGTGCATGCAAATGTTGACAATTAATTTATGACGATTACTCATGGCAGCTAACAACTAACTGTAACTGTTTATCAACGCTTTTTCTACCCGAGGGTTAATTATAAACAAATAGAGCCTAGAAGTATGCTAGGATAAATGACCTGGACTTGGACACTGGGCCCAACTTTCACCTGGTATATATGATGTACATATATATATATATATATATATACATTTGCTGTACTTTGAAGTCATTGTTGAGGAAATGATGAAATAAAAGTTAACCCCCAGCATCGCGTCAATGATTTTTGAATTGTAATTGTTTAAAGCGCGTTATGAAGTTGGGCGCGACGACTGCCGTGACAATTGGTCTGTGAAAGGCTTGAAACAAAATATAAAATTACAACAACAACAACCACAACAACAGAGGGGGCGAAAAAAAAAGAAAAAATATATACTTATATACATATATATGTATGGAAAAAAAAACACCACAAACGTAAAGTTGAATTAAATGTAAACAACTGCAACAGCAATTGCTGCTGCTGCTGCTGCTGCCGCTGCCGCTGCTGCCGCCTTCAACGAGGCATGCAAAACGTTGACATGCCTCTGCCTACAACCCCCCACCCTCCACCCCAAACCCCCTCCAATTTCGTTTGAAGTCGTTGGTCTTTGTATTTAACCAGGGTGTGGGTGGGCAGTGTAGGCGGCACTAGGGCCAGGGTTTGGGTTGTGGCAAAAGTTTATGGCTAACAACAATTGTTGCACATTTTAGAGCCACAATTGTTTTGGGCAAGAGCAAGGGGGAGTTGGGGGGTGTCCAACTAATCGATAAAAATATACGCTTGTATTAAATCGGAATATTTTTGTTGATCGATTTATACATTCAAAATGCAGTCAAAACTAGGCTCAAGAGGTCTCGATGCTTGTAGACTTAACTACGTGCGTGTTGTGGCTGATTTGATTCAAAGCCTATTGTCACCTTTTTTAGTGACGTTTTGAGGGGTCGTTTTGAGTCACTTTCATTTGTGCATCAAGAACTATAACTTAACATTCAAAAAAACTAGCTCAAATATTTTTAGGATTTTTTACAGCCATGATATGACATTTTAAGTACAAGTGTGTCTATTTTGTGAGTCCATATAATCGTTTAAAATCGATAGTAGGCAGCATTTTAGCAAACATAATATTTTAAGTTATCGATAAATTTATCGATTAATTTTTATATATATATTATTTTCACAAATTGGCAGCAAATTGCAAATTTTAAAACATTTTGTACAATTTATTTTATCAATGTTTAGTTTACAAAGGCCTCTAATCAACGTTTTATTGAAATTTTTCGATAGTTTTTCAAGCAAAATCGAATTACCTTTATGTTTTTTTACAAAAATGTAAAACAGTCCCTAAGAATTTACTGTATAGCCAAAGGAATAATCCTCAAATTGTTAACTAGAAAATCTCGCATAAAAAGTTCAGGGAAATTTCTTAAAAAAATAGATTTTTTTTTAAATTTTATCAAGAATTTGTGAAAATATTTCAAAAAAATCCATTTTTTTTATATTTTATCAAGAATTTGTGCCGAAATTTCAAAAAGCAAAGTATGCTAGAACCTAAGTAGACCTAACTCTTTTTTGTATCTTCTTATTGCTGAAAGTAATCGAATATTTCTTGTAAATCGATTTGTCGTCAAGTTGATTAAACGCACAATAAGGGCTAAGTAGTCCCTGAACTAAAGAGTTTGTATCCAAAATAAGACCTCATCAAAAATATATATATATGCCATCAAGAAAGAAAAGAATAAATGAATGAAAAATGAAAAATTTGAATGTAAAATTTCTTGTAAAAAATCTAGATATCAGAAAGGTAATCGATAGGTAAGCAAAATGTTTCAGATAAACAGGTTAACACGTTTTTTTTTGCATTAGTTTATTATTTTATAGGTTAAATCTTTTTAATAAGGAAAGATTTCAAAGTGTTATTCATAGAATTATCGATTGATCACTGGAAAATCAAAGACAAAAAAGTGATAGATAAATATATAAAATGTTATCGATGCTGTTTTCTAGATTTTCTTGGTGTGGGAGTTTCTAGAATAACTAATTTGATTGATTTATTCATAGAATTATCGATTGATCACTGGAAAAGTGAATGAAAAAAAAGTGATCGATGCATGTATAAAAAGTTTTCGATGCAGTTTTCTAGAATTTCTCAAAGGAGAAGTTTCTAGAATAGCCAATTTAATTGATTTATTAATAGAATCATCGATTGACAACTGAAAAATCAATGGAAAAAAGGGATCGATACATATATAAAATGTTATCGATGCTGTTTTGTACGATTTCTTGGAGAAGGAGTTTCTAGAATAGCCAATTTGATTGATTTATTCATAGAATTATCGATTGATCACTGGAAAATCAATGATAAAAAGGTGATCGATAAATATATAAAATGTTATCGATGCAGTTTTCCAGGATTTCTAAGAGAAGAAGTTTCTAGAAAAGCCAATTTGATTGATAAGAGAACTATTCCCTATATCCCCCACAATTTCTCACAGTTTTAACTGTGTCCCCCACCTGATGGTGGCCCATAGACATTCCTGTTGAATGGATTATTGCCTCATCTCTGCCAACGTGATAAACATATAAAAAAAAACAACAACAGCAACAACAAAATATCACCACCACACACACAATTTTCCCTCTGATCATCATATTTATGAAAATTGTTGAGCGAACTTTATGCTAATTTATGTGTATTGTTTTGGCCAGCCCACGCCATTTTTCGGTTGCCACCGCAAAAACGCTGCGCCACACTTATGAACAAATTTTTAATGTGTTTTGTTTATAAATAAAATCAAATAAAATAAAATACAATAAATATGAGGCCAAAAATCGCGTAAAGGCGCAAGAATTGATACGGCCCGTTGGCCACTTAGTCAGTGCTGCTGCTGCTCCTCCTCCTCCTCACCCGCTCAACCCGCTCCACACCCCGTCCCCGCACTTGTGCCGCTTTATGGCTTGTGACAAATAAATGTGGCAGGCTGGCAGCAGGCATTTGGAATGCTTTTGTTTTGTCTTTTGTTTTGGGCCGCTTCTCTATTTTTAGTCGTTTCTTTGCACTCTTTTGCCTGGCCTGGTCTCTGGTCAACTAAATAGACAACGTCTGCTAAAATTATGTGTTAATATGCTAGTATTATTAGCTGCCATGACCCGGGTGGGGATTGGGGAGGGGGGAGGGGAGTGCCCGGTGGGCACTATGGAGTAGTGGAGTTGTGGATTTCCTCGAAAACAAATGCATTTTGTTTACTTTGAGTGAGTTTCAATTGCTGTACTCGCGCCCTCTCGCTCTGGTTTTTGGTTAAGTACCTCAGTATTTATTTATGCCAAAGCTTCTGGCAACTTTTTTTTTTTTCGTTGTTGTTTTGAAACTAAAATTATGCTAGCCCAGAGGGGTTACTGCTTATTTACTAAGGGAGTAAGTGGCAGGAATAGCAGTACAAGTACCAGGAATACTTTCGATTTAGTTTATGCAAATATGCCATATTTAAGTTGGACCCCAAATAATTAACAATCGAGTGGAAAATGAATGTGCGCTCTCTTTGTTCACAAAAAGTGTTAAAAGCGCCTTTTTAAGTGAATATTTAGCGAAGGTTTGCAACTTATTTGTATGTAAGTCGGTGGAAGTTGCGTTTCTGAGTACACTTGATCGTATTTATAGAATATTTGAATAAATTCGGCATTTCTTCTTTAATATATCATAGTTCTGACACTTTCTGTGTGAAGTTAACCAACACTAGAAGTAGCAAATTTACACTAAACTGAACATTTGTGAAATGTTTCATCTTATTAAAGATGGAATTAAGGTATAAAATCATTGATTTATGCCATCTAAATTGTTTTAGTTCTGGCCTACAACAATGTTTACCAACACTGGAACTTGATATCTCCGTAGAAATGCAATTTTTTGAATTCTATGTCATTATTGTGTATTGATGACTTGCTTTTAAAAAGGTTAAGTACCGGCTTTTCATGAGCACTACTTTCTATGAAGTTTACCAATACTAGAAAGTCAGTTTTTATACATTTTTCAGTTAATGTAATATATATTATGATATATATGACGTTATATACTATATATAAAGAGTGAATGCATATTTAAGCAGCACTTGCTCTTCAAAAAGCCATAGTACTGTCATTTTCCGCCATGATTACCAACACTAGAAGATCAAATCTATGTTTAAGTGAAGCTATATGAATCTGATGATATTATTATCGAAGCGTTAACTTAAATATCAGTGTAAATTGCAGTTGCTCTTCAAAAAGTCATAGCTCTGGCTCTTTTTCTAAGCTGCTTACCAACACTAAAAGTTAAAATCTATGCTCAAATGCATTTTTATAAGTAACTTGGTATTGAAAGAATATATCAGTAGCATTTTCTATTCAAAATGTCATAGTTCTGGCTAATTTTGTGATGTTTATCAACACTAGAAGTTGGAATCTATGTTTACATGAACTAAAGTGATTTTTTTGATATCATTGAGGGTTAACCGAATATATCAGTAGCATTTGTTCCCCAAAATATCTTTATTCTTTCAATTTTAGTGATGTTTACCAACACTAGAAGTTGAAATCTATGTTCACACGAACTCAAGTACGTTTTTCTTGATATAATTGAGGGTTAACCAAATCTAAGAGTAGCATTTGCTCTACCAACTCTCAGAGATCAGTTAATTTTAGAGGTGTTAACCAACACTAGAAGTGCAAATTTATGTACACCTTATTTAAAATGATTTTTATGTTACACTTTAAATTTGCTTTCCCATCCCACATTCCCTTCTGGGGCATATCTATGCTGCGTTTCACAACACTCTTTAGGCACACATAACGTCATGACTGTACTTACCTTTCTTGGGTATTAGCGATTTGAGCAGCATCACCGCATTATCATCACACGCCCAGGCATGCATCTTGCGATAACTGTCCCGTCCCTTCTCCGTTAGCTTATCCCAGGGCTTCGGTTTACTCAACAGCTCCGACACGGTGCCCTGCGACAGGCCCAAAATGTATTTGGCAAACAGACGCTGACCAATGTTGTGCACCGACAGCAATTCGCGCACCCGCCGCGATATGTGCAGCGTGTCCAGTGCCTGATTGGCATACTTGTCCATATTGTAGCGCAGCATCTCCTGCAGCTTGGCCTCCATGGGATCACCCTTCGGTATCAACGACTCACCCAGCCGGCCAGCCATTGAGGCGCCCGGTGGCAGCTGCAGTTCCGCATCCGCGAAACGATAATGTGCACGCGCATCCTGTCCAGCCGCTGCGGCAGCGGCAAATTGGAACGGCAAGAAACTGGGTGCACCCAGGGCGGCGGCATGCTGGGCATGGGCGGCCATGGCGGCGGCGGCAGCGGCCGCGTTTGCGTTCGGTGTCAAACTGTTGTTGTTGTCCTCGGCGGCGGCAGCGGCGGCTGCCTGGAGCAGGGATTTGCTACTATTGGCTATGCTGGCGGCCAACTGGGCGGTGCTGTTCGGTGTGCTGGTCGAGCTGGTTGATGAATTGGAATCGAACTGATGGGCAGCGGCGGCGGCGGCCGCGGCCTGGTGCAACAATTGGCTGTGGCCGTGATGGGAATGATGATGGCCAACGGGATGATGGCCAACATGGTTGAGGATGTCGCCGCTGCTGCTGCCACTGGGTTGAGGTGTGCCGGAGGGACAATTGCTCTGGTTCTGGTGGCTGTTGCTGCTGCTGTTGTTGCTGCTGCTGCTGGCGCTGCTGTTGTTGCTGCTGTTGTGCGAATGGTGGAGCTGATGTTGCTGCTGCTGGTGATGGCTGTTGCCGGCATCTAGGCGAGAAGGGTGGGAGAAAGTTGAGTTAACCAATTGACTGAGCAAAGCGGTGGACGAGGGTCCATGTTGAGGTTGTTGCTGTTGTTGTTGCTGTTGTTGTTGCTGTTGCTGAGGGGTGGTAAGAGTGGCTGCTGCTGCAGCTGCTGCTACTGTGGGTGGCGGCGGCAGCGGAGGCGGCAGCGAATTTTGATAAATTGTTGGCGTTTTGCTGCTGCCATTCCCCTCAAAGCCCCGTCTCCAATAGCTGTTGACCAGCTGCTCTTCGAGTGTTGCATGCGGCGGCTGTTGCTGCTGCTGCTGTTGCTGCTGCTGCTGCTGTTGCTGCTGCTGCTGCTCAGCACTGGCAACTTTCTCGGCCGTTTCATTCTTGGTTGCTCCCTCTGCAGCATCGAGCGTCTTTTCTGCGGGTTATATGACAACAAAATTTGGTGCTTTTTTGTTGTTCTTTTTTGTTGTTTGTTTTGTTTTTTTTTTTTTTTGTATTTTTTTTTGTGTATTTGTTTGTTAACAACAACAACCAGGGGAACAAAACGCCAAAAATGAATCCAAATTTCGCCTTTTTTTTTTTGTTTCGTTTCTTTTGCATCGCCAATTTTGTTCGTTTGTTTTTCTTTTAGAAAAATTCAAATCATATAAAACGTTGACTGTGTGTGTTTGTTTGCTTGTGTGTGTTTCGTTTCTTATCAATAAACATGCAGAGCAACTCAAATAACAACAGCGACAACAAACGACAACAAAAGGTGTTTAGTGTGGCAAAAAAAAAAAAACAAGAAAACAACAACAAAACACAAGGAGAAACAACGACAACAACACTGTCTGGCCGCTGTTTGCCCCACACACAAAGGTCATAAAAATTGGCGCCGCCTTTCTTCGATCATAAACCATAGCTTTGGGGTCGATTCACAGTAAACAAACAGCAACCAAACGGAGGACTTCACGTGGGAGTTGAGTTGTACTTACCCTCGCTGGCTGCAGCGGCTGCAGCGGCAACGGCGCCATTCTTCAAAGCCTCCGCGGCCAAAGCTTTGGTGCGTTCCAATAAAAGTGCCTGAAATTTGTTGGGATCATTGGCACAGGCGGCAGCAGCGGCGGCTGCAGCTGCAGCGGCAATGGCCGATTGTGGACTCAGCACGTTCAGATCGAGGGGACTGCTGGGGGGGGGGGGGGGAAAGATGAGAAGGGGGAAATGTTAAAAGTTGCAAAAGAAAGAGGTTAAAAGTGTTTTGGCATTATCTACATTTACTATGGTTTACTTGTAAGCTTTTTATAGCAAGTTCAAGGCAAGTACAGTTTCGTCTGCAGCGTTGGCGACCGTGCTCAATGCATTTGCTGTTGTCGTTGGTTTAAAGAAGGCCGCCCAGCTTCAGCAGCTATTGGCTCCAGTTTTAAAGTAACTAGCCTTAAAAAAGCTGTTCAAACTTTGCCTTTCGGCTTTAAACTGTAAATAAAATTCGCTTGTGTGAGCTTTAGTATCTCACAATCAAACTCTAAGCTCGATACCAAGGACTCGTTGCTAAAAACTCAATACTTAATGCTAGAAACTCAATACTGGTTATTCAGTACTCACTACTCAGTATTCGATACCAAGTACTCAATGCTAAGAACTCCATATTCAGTATTCGGTACCTCAGACCTTGAAATTCAGTTTTTTATACTCATTAATCGATACTAAGTACTTCAAACTCTGCACACAGCACTCGATTCTCCATTCTAAATACTCAGACCTTGAACTCCAGTTTTTCATACTCATTAATCGGTACTAAGTACTTCATACTCTGCACACAGTACTCAATTCTCCCTTCTCAATACTCAGTACTCGTTACTTAGAACTAAGTACTCAGTACTAAGTACTTGTAAACCACTACTCGTTACCTAAAACTCGTTACACTGTACTGGACTCTGAATACTCGTTCCTTAGACCTCAATATTTAGCATTCAATACTCAATTCTCGATGCTAGATACTCCATACTCTGTACTCATTACAAAGATCTCTCTATTAGGTACTCAATACTCAGTATTCAAGTCTCCGTTGTTAATACTTAGGACACGATACTTAGAACTAAGTACTTATTAACAATTACTCGATACTTAGAACTCCTTAGACTGTACTCGATCGGATCTTATATTTATATTTATGCATACTCGTTTCTCAGAGCTCAATATTCAGCAATCGATACTCTATTTTCGATACTAAGTATTCGATACTCTATGCGCAATGCAAAGAACACAATACTAGGTACTTGATATTAAGTATTTGATTATCAGATCTCGTTACACAGTACTCGATACTCAGTATTCAATTCTCAGATCTCAATATTGAACATTCGATGTACTCAATTCTAAGAACTACCAAGTAATCGATAATCAAAACTCGTTACTCAATACTTGATACTCAGTATTCAATTCTCAGACCTCAATATTTAACATTCGATGGTCTGTACTCAATTTTAAGAATTCGATTGTAGGTAATCAAGATACTCAAAACTCGTAACTCAGTGCTCGATATTCAGAATTCGTTACATAGTACTCGATGCTCAGTATTCATTACTCTCTTCTTAATACTCAGTACTTCAAATTTAGAACTAAGTACTCGATACCAAGTGCTCGTGCAGCATGATGAGTGACGCGTGACGCTGAAATCAACTTTTACTCGTATTTTCCGTAAGGAAATGGAAGATCGAATCAAAACCCTTCTGTGCGGAGGTGTGCTATGTGTATGTGTAATAAGTTTGCAGTATAAACTTAGCACACAAACAGCACACATATGTAAAATTGTAGATCCACTTGGCAAAATTCCCCTTAAAATTCACTGATCTGACATTTGTATGACCATTACTCATCTAGCTGAGTTTTAGGGTCTTTGGCAATACCCAAGCATATGATAACTAATGCAATGTCGCCAGTGAGAAGCTTATCAGCAAGCTACAACCCAGTCAACAAACTGAGAAGTTGGCCAGCTTATCGGCAGGCAATTCTCTTGGATACTCACATTCATTTGAGTCAGTTTGGATAGGAATTTGTGCACAAGACTAAGGAACGATGAGGTATCAAGGGAAGATATAGGAAAGCTGCATATGGTACTTATTATATCAAAAATCTGTTGGCCCAACTGACTTATTAAGAATCCACGCTGAATTTGTAACTAATGTCAAAGTTCTGGGAGTCTGCATCACTGAACCATAAGGGAAAAGTGAGTATAGGTATAGAAAGCCCTACTGTTTGACTACTTAAGACTGTCATATGTTTCACTTACTGCTGTTCCTTTTTGATTTTCAACTCATTGCCCTCGTTTGGATGGTTATTGGTGTTGGAGGACATTACCACATCCTGTTCATCGTTATCATCTTCCTCATCCTCATCCTGTTCAGCGGTACGATCAGTAGCCAATTCCTGCTGTTGTTGTTGTTGTTGTTGTTGCTGCTGCTGTTGCTCCTCCTCGTCGTCGTCGTCATCATCGGCATCCACCAGCATGGCTACTGCTGCTGCTGCTGCTGCTGCTGCTGTTGCTGTTGTTGCTGCTGCTGCTGCTGCTGTCGGCTCCTGTTGTACAACGGCAACTGTTTGTTCATTTGCACTGCTGTTACTCTGATCCTTGTTCTGTCCACTATTATTACTATTGTTATTGTTGTTATTGTTATTATTATTATTTGTAATTGTGGCAGCTGCCAAGGCGGTGGCCTCGGCCAGTGCCTCATTGATCTGCTGCTTATCGAGACGGGCCTCCAGTCGCATGATATGCTGTCGCTTCACCTCCAGATGTTCCTCAAGTCGTTGAATTTGTACCAGATGAGTTTGTTCCAGGGCACGCAGGCGCTGCAATTCATCCAAAAGTGCTTTAATCTGAAATGAGGGGAAGAAAGTAGAAAGTGGAGAGATGAGATGATGAATTCAATAATGAAATTAGGCAGGGAACGAAGCGGCGGCAACAACATGGCCGCCAGGTACAGTCAGGGGAGTTTGTTTTTGTTTGATGGAAAATATGATAATTGGCAAATTTGACAAGGGAATTTTTCTTAAGTGCGTCGTGTGTGTTGATGTTGCTGTTGTTGTTGTTGCTGCCGCTGATGTTGCTGCTGGCTCAGAAAGTTGACAAGACAAAGTTTTCTGGCAGCGCCGTGTGGTATGCAACGAAATTTTTTAATGACAGCCAGGTGGCTTGTGTGTGTGTGTGAGCAAGTGTGTGTGTGTGTGTATACCTTGTTATGTGATTAAAATTAATTTGATGGCGCGGTTTTTAATTGAAGCCTTTTGTCTGAGCTGTACCTCACCCACACCCACACATCCACACACTCACAACCTTCCCACACACACGAATTCCGTTCCCCCTTTTCGATATGCAAATCGAAACTAATCAACATAATTCTAACTACAAAATTGCGTGTCACACACACATGACGAAAACTTTATGTTATTTTATCAATAAAAAGTCACCGCGTTGCCTTGATTATGATGATGATTATTGGCCATAAACAATGCTATGGCGGAATGCAGTCATAATTGGCAAAACAAGTCAGTTTAGTTCCACAGTTAATTCTATTATCAATCAAAGGAGACAAGACACAAAACATGTGAAGAAGGGGTAAGACGTCGTCGTCGTCGTCGTCGTCGTACGTTCCGCCTCGCATGCGTGTTCGATTTTTCATTAGCATACAACTAACAGGAGGCAGGAAAGCCAGCCAACCCCCCACCCCTCCCAAAAAAAAAATAGAAAAAAAGGAAGCTAAAGACATGACAAGACGACGACGAGGACGAGGACGAGGACGACAACGACGACGACGACTCAAATTAATTGCATAAAAATCTTTGGTGGGAGAAGTTGGTGGAGCTGGCAATTAGAGCGCAGCCCTCCAATGAAAGAAAATGTAAAAAATTTGTTTTGTTAAATAAACGCAATTAGCGTACCTCGTCGAAGACGAAGGGTTCTCCATCCATGTGTGTGTGTGTGTGTGAGCAGACACAACTGTACTTTGTCATTTTGGCTTTAAAGAAATATTAAAACCATAAATCAAAATCAACCCAAAAAACTCCATTTCCACCCTTAAGCTCACACACACACACACACACTGAGTAGTCTTTGGGGGGGTAGGGAAAGTGGAGAACTACTAAAAATTATGAAAATTTACATTTTTCATCTAGAGTGAGGGACAGAGTTGGTCAGTTACAGAAAACAAATGAACAATTCATACCTCAGGGTACGAGGGCTGTTGCTAATGTTGTCCTTAGATAGTTTTTCTTTCTTTGAAGACCATCTCAAAAGATAATGCTATGTCAATTGAATTTGTTTTGGGTACAATTTCTTAGAAATCTGATGTATATCTAATCTATACCGACAAATAGGTTTAACTCAAAAGATAATGCTATGTCAATTGAAGAAGTTTTGGCCACAGTTTCGTATAAATCTGATGTATATTGAACCCATACCAATATATAGTTTCTCTTCCTTCAAAGACCATCTCAAAAGATAATGCCATATCATTCAAAGTAGTTTTGGGAACTGAAATTTGATATATATATTGAACCGATACCTTCCTTCCTACCTTCATTTCATCTTAAAAGACCAACTCAAAAGTAACTGCCATATAGGAATGCTTAAACCTGAAACCAGCTCAAGTTTTAATATTTTGATTGCATTTTTCTATTGGAACTATGCGATATAGGGGTCTGATCTGCTTGAAATCTTGGTATAACATTAAAAAGTCTCTAAAATATACAAATTCTAAGTTTAGTGACAATTTTTCGACCGAAAATTTATATGGCAGCTATATAATATAGTCTAATGATCTTGAAAATGTTTCAAATGTCATGTAATATTTCATAAAATATCAAATAGTAGACTTTCTTAGTGATTTTTTAAAAAACCATTTCAATATTTTCCTCAATATATATTTTTTATGATTGGAACTATGCCATAAAGCTGTCCGATCTGTTGAAAATGTGGTCATATCATTCAAAAGTGACTAAAGCAGATGATTTTTAAGTATTATAAGAATATTTCTCCATAAAAGTGTTTCGACTGATAGTTCCTTTGGGAACTATATGATATAGTCTACCGTTTTTCATACAATTGGATCAATATTTTATATATAAAATTAAGATTTTGAACTTAAAACTAGTTTTAAGTTCGGTCCCTTCTATTGGAACTATGCCTTAAAGCAGTCTAATCGGGTCAACATTAAGTTATATCAGTCAATAGTGCCATAGATGTACATATTCTAAATTTCAACTCATTTAAAACTATATTTCGACCGAAAGTTGCTATGGTAACTATAAGATATAGTCTACCGATTTCAATATATCTATTCAAAATCATCAAAATAATACACAAAATAATAAATGTCAAGATTTCTTTGGAATGTTTTGATTGATCTGTCCTACAAAATCAATTTTACTATCGATCATGCCCATCTGAACTATGCTATATAGTTCTGTGATCGGGTTACTATGTTGTAAAATCAAAAATTGCTAAATTTTAACCTCAATGAGCATATCTACCTGTTTTCGACCCTTAGTTTCTTCTATAACTATAAGATATAGTCTACTGATATTGATATGTCTGTCCGATTTGAACAAAATTATATATATAATATAAGAAATGTCAAGTTTTCTATGATTTTTCCAACAAAATCAATTTTTGGATCAATTATTCCTATCTGAACTATGCTATATAGTTCTGTGATCGGGTCAATATGCTATAAAATCATTCAAAAGTGTCAAAAAATGCTAAATTTTAACCTCAATGAGCATATCTATCTGTTTTCGACCCACAGTTTCTTCTATAACTATAACATATAGTTCACCGATTTCTTTAAAATTTCTTCAAAATAATATACAAAATAAAGAATGCTACATTTCATTCAAAATGGGACAGCCAATTGTATTGATTACCACATTTGCTTGTTAACTTTTCAAACTGCTCTCGTAATTAACAAAATTGCTACACAATAACCAAAATACTCCCAAAATGCTAAAAAGAAGCAGCCAAATAAGTAGATGATGAAGAAGAAGAAGTAGAAGTAAAAGCTTATGTGGGGGTTACAAAAGGGTTTAATCAGCGCACACACCCACACACACGCACACACGCACACACACACACAACCAATCTACAAATACAAATTAACAATAAGCAATCAAACGGGGGCTGAAATAGCCGCCTTCAGCTGCCAATGGCAAAGGCAGCAAAAACCGTCAAAGGAATTAAAATTCATTCGGGCATAAAAATTTTAAAATATATACACAAACACACACACACACACACACACACACACATACATACATATCTTATATAGGAAAGAGATAGAGTTCGGAGTCTCTGGCAATCATAAAAAGGGGTTACTTTTGGCTGGAGGCTGGAAAGCCAAAAGACAAATGAGTAAAAAGCAAAACAGCCGCCGTCGCCGCCGTCGCCGCCGCAGCAGCAGCAGCAGCATCCTCCTCCTCGCTGTCCTCGCTGTCGTCGTCGCAGTCGTCCTCGTCGCAGTCGTCGTCGTCGTCGTCGTCTCAATGTCGTCAACAGTTTTGCATTTTTTGTCATTGATTTTTGATTGTTTCAAGTGTTGAGCTGTCTCGCTGGGCTGCTGGGAGGGGGTGGGTGGTTGGTGGGAGGCTGGCAGTGAGCTTTAAAGTCTGCCAAGTGCACCCCAGAGCTTTGACGCCCAGGCTTTTGTTGTATTGTGGTTGTTGTTGCTGTTGCTGTTGCTGTTGTGTGACTGTTGCTCTGCCATTGCTCTTGCATTTTGCATCTGGCAATACCCAAGTTGGCAATTTCCCCACAAAAGATAACAAAGAAGTGCAAGACACACAGAGAGAGAGAGAGTGGGAGAGAGTGGGAGAGAGTGGGAGATTGGGAGAGTGGGAGAGCGGCAAACAAAGACTAAAAGAGGTCACATATGAAAACGGAAGCTTAAGCGAAATGGTTCATATGCGTATTATGGAAATGCCTTAAGATTTCATGAGAAGGAATTTAGTATTCCAAATACTTGAATTTAAGCTTAGGGATTTTGGGACCTGAAAGTCTTACATGTTGATACTTATAAATATTTAGAGTTTATTTGCTAACTGCCCCCGCCCATAAATGCTTAAAATTCTAAAAATTTCACATTTTACTGAACTACTCATTCGAATTACCCAAGCTCAGGTGATCTCAAGCTGACTAAAATCAAGTCTATGCAGTTAAAGAGATCTACTTTTAAGAGTATTACAAAGCATTCATCAAGTATTCATTAAGATTTTGAATAATTTACCTAAGTAAACTGAGATACAACAGTTTTGTAACTAAACTCCACATTTTGTGAATGATCTACTCGGCATTACGTAGAAATTTGAAGCATTTTCCTAAGCTATTCATACTCATTCTTTCGACTACATTTCTTATATTCGTATATACTCATACCCACTTCAAGTGAATGATCTACTTTTAAATATTTCGTATTAATTCATTACTGTTTCGAGCTAATTTTTATATTTTAAGATATATATTCATCTACTATTCATACATATTTCATATATTTTTGCTTCTTTTGAATATTTCGAATATATTTTGAAGTATTTGGAGTAATTTCTTGATATACTCATAAATGGATTGATCTCTACTCTTGAATATTTCGAAACAATTCATAAATATTGATAATCTAAAATATATATTCATCTACTATTCATACGTATTTCATATATTTTTGCTTCACTTGAATATTTCGAATACATTTTGAAGTAGTTGGAGTGAATTGAATCATGAATTGATCATGTACTCATATATTACTCCTACCCATTTCAAATGAATGATCTTCTATTGAATATTTTGCTTCAATTCATTACTGTTTGCGTGCAGGGATGGAAACTGGTTCGGAACCGAACCGAACCGCATATTCCAGCTGGTAAACCGAATCGTCTTCCTTTTAGAATTGCTGAACCGAACCGAAAAACGCAAGTAAAAACGGTTCGGTTCGGTTTTAACCCGAATCACTTTCCTCTAGCCAATGATTTTAATATGGGAATTTAAATAGTTTCCCCTAAGATATTTATACTCTGTACCGTAGGTACAAAGAGTATCATAAGTTTGTGCATAAATATGCAACAGCCAAAAGGAAGCATCTTCGATCCCATAAAGTATATATATTCTTGATCAGCATCAACAGCCGAGTCGATATAGCCACGTCCGTCTGTCTGTCTGTCCGTATGAACGCACAGATCTCAGCGATGGTAAGAGATAGAGGTTTGACATGTATGGGACATATGCTTCTTATGTCTGCAGGCAGATCAAGTTTGTTTTCAATTTTGGCCACACCCCCTGCCGCCCCCGTTATTTGGAAAACACGTCATATCTCCCACAGTTTTAAAGATAGAGGGTTCGTTTCTTTTCAATATTTCGAAAGAATTCATACTGTTTCGAGTATATTATGTTATTCTAGTTATAAAATGCATCTACTATTCATATACTTTTTTCATATATTAGAGCTTCTTTTGAATATTTCGTATAAATAACAAATTTAAATGAAATTTGTATGATGAAGTATTTTCAAATATATATCTAGGCGCTGCTTTAAACCATTTGAAATCATTGCCCTACCCCCCCAACTTCACTTCAATTGTGTGTGTACACAAAATGGTAGCTCTTAACTTTCATTTTACCTGGCAAAAATAATCAGGTAATTTTCCAGCATTTTTGCATGATTTGTCAATTGCCTGTGGAACGGGCACACAGTGGGTGGCACAAAAGGGGTAAGGAGAGACTGGGTGGGGGGGTGGGTGGGGGTTGAAGTTCTTTGGGTTCGGGGCAATTTACAACAATTCAAAGGCATAAATCAAACATTTTGCAAGTTGAAGTTGGCACGAAACGGCCCCCAAAGTGCGATTCTCATCAGTCAGACACTCAGTTGCCACGTTTGTCAGTCAGTCAGTCAGTCAGTCAGTCAGTCAGTCAGCCAGCCAGCCATTCAAGTCATTCATTTACGCACACACGCACATAACGGTACAGTTATTGAATTGATTTGGCAACACAACAAATGGTGGTTGAGGTTGGGGTTGGTGCGGGTAGGAGGGGGTGGGTGGTGCGTCTTCTTGGTGCGTCTTGCCTGTTGTTGTTGTTGTTGTATTTTTTGGATTATAAAGTTTTGTAATTAAAATTTGACAGCTTTACAATTCCCAGGCGCCCCACCACACCCACATCTTTCACTCCTTTTCACATTTTCTTATACCAATTTGAACAATTTTCGATTTATGTTTCGATTTTATTGTCTAGAATTTTCAGCATTTTAATCAAACTCTTCAACCGGGGCCACCCCGCCTCCTCCAGCCTACCCCCTTCCCCAATTATTTTGTGTTTCTAATTCGTTAAACTTTTGCTTAATAATTGTCTGGCTTCCACTTCTACTCATCCTTCTTCCCTTTTTCAACTGAACTTGACTTTTATTCATATTTGCAGCAGGCTGCCAAAAAATTGTATATGTATATTTTTTTTGTTTTGTTTATTTGGTTGGAGTTTTTGTTGGCTCCCGCCTCGATAAGCACTCGAGGACGACCCAAAAAGGGTTTCCAGTCACATGTCTAATCCTTTTGCTTATTGATATGATATCTACACACACTCACACACATGTATAAAACGACACACACAAAAAAAGGTTTTTATTTTATACAAAAATATGGTTTGTCTTTTTTTTTGGTTGTATTTGGATGGCTTTCATAATCAAAAAACGTTAAAATCATAGTCTAGACAATAATTTATGAGCACGGTGCGACTCTTCTCTGCTGTCCGGTGGTTCTTTTGATACCCTTCCCGAAGGGGTTACACAATTTTAGCTGTTTGGTTTGAAAGTCTCAAAGTTTTGAGTCTAAAAGTCCCTGACTGACTGATTCATTAGGGCACTGACCATGAGGCTTAGTTTAGAAAGCGTTTCTTTTAAGCTTTAGGGTATGTAAATGCAATCTTAGTGAGAGTAACACAAAAAAGGAATGCCTGACTGACTGATTCATCAACGTACAGACCAAACGGTTAAGTCTAAAATGCTGAAATTTGACTTAGACTCTTATTTAGATGTGTAGACGTCCACTAAGTCACCATTTTGTGAAGATAAAGCGCCAAATTTACTAAAAGTGTGACTGACTGACTGATTTATTAAGGCACAGACCAAACGGCTAGCTTTTCTTTGAAGCTAAACTGGGTTTTTGGGTGTGTAAATGCAATCTAAGAAAGAGTTTAGCTAGAATTACAAAAAAATAGATGACTGACTGACTGATTCATCAATGTACAGACCAAACAGCCAAGTCTAAAGAGCTGAAATTTGATCCACACTTGTCCTCAGAAGTGTAGCAGGCCACCAAATAATGATTTTGTGAAAATAAGTAGCCAAATTTAGGAGAAGTGTGACTGACTGATTCATCAACGTACAGACCAAACAGCTAAGTCTACAGAGCTACAGACTTTTCTTTAGAGAGGTAAGCGGCCACTAAGTAAAGATTTTGTTAAAATAAAGCGCCGAATTTAGAAAAAGTGTGACTGACTGACTGATTCAACAACATACAGGCCAAACGGCTAAGCCTAAGGAGCCGAAACCCTTCTTTAGTGATGTAGACAGCCTTTGAGAAAAGATTTTTTCCAGATAAAGCGCCAAATACACAAAGTGTACAGCAGACTGACTGACTCATTAAAGCACAGACCAAACGGCCGAGTTTAAAAAGCTTTTCTTTGAAACTAAACTGTGTTTAAGGAGGTAAAGGAGGTGCATTGTAAGAGCATTCCCACTTCGTTGCTTCCAAAAAATTTGTAACAAGTTGTTGTACTTTTTTTGTGTGGCCCGCATAGTCCAAAAAACCGACATCCTCAATCCACGCAATGCCAATCAACATCTCTAGCAAACATTCGTAAGGCAGAGTTCTCATTCTCATACTCGTTCTCGTCCTGGTCTGTCATTGTTGTGCCCTTTTTTCTTTTTTTTTTTTGTGGGAGGATATAAAAATATGAACGGATGTTGGGGCAATGGATGCCAACAAGCGCCGAAAAAAAAGAGATATATATATATATGGAGAGACTACAACACCTTAATATCCTACTCCCAACTCCCACTCCCACTGCTCTGTGTCTAAAAAGGACTTTTGAGAGCAGTCAGGCATAACCCTGCATAGAAAGGGTAAAGTGGCAGAGATTCGACTCATGTGGTTTATATTTGTCGACGCTTCACATGGTTGGCATTTTCTAATGGTTTCAACTTCCTTCCTCTTGCAGTTGTCCCTTTTTTTTTTGGGATTTTTTGTTGTTGATTTTTTGAGTGAAATATGAAATTGTATTTTTCATTTAGAGTGGCGGGAGAAGTCGGCTGGTTTTAAGCAGGTGCCACACACACACACACACACACACACCGACACACACAAAAAGCTACTTAGATTCCACATGCCAAAAATGTTGGACCAAAGAAAAGCCTGCTGTAGAGCGGGCGGGCCGGGGGAGGAGGAGGACACTAATTTGATTTCAGCGTCAGCGTCAACTTCTAATTGAATTTGGCCCCTCATCTCATCATTGTCTGTGCATCGATTAACTTCACTGCCAGCGTCATCGCCGTCATCCTTGTCGTCCTGGTCGTCCCAGTCGTCATTTCTCACTCTCAACTCAATCTTCATTTGATGACAATTTCATTTCTATTAGGGGCAAACGTAAAGCGGCATTAAAAAAAAATCGAGCGAGAGCAACTATTCCGAAAAAAAAAAAATTATAGCTCAAGCTTATTTTAATTGCCTCCACCCCCCACCTCCTCCCCCCATCCACCAATCCAACCTGATTTGGAAAACGGGCGACACGGAGGAGAGCACAGTGGTTCAAGTTGAATTTAAAAATTGTATAAAATTTTATATTTATTTTATGAAGAGGAGAACGTTTTCGGTATAGCTGAATTGTCGTAGTGAAATGGCTTATTCTGATAGCTCATTTCACTTAGAAGTGCCTGTTATCGATTTCATTAAAGAAAACCACTTTGCTACAAAACCAATTGCCTACTTTTCG
This sequence comes from Lordiphosa andalusiaca, assembly GCA_035044965.1. Taxonomy (NCBI): domain Eukaryota; kingdom Metazoa; phylum Arthropoda; class Insecta; order Diptera; family Drosophilidae; genus Lordiphosa; species Lordiphosa andalusiaca. The sequence continues at coordinate 944,155 of JAWNNM010002472.1, read as the reverse complement.
GGGTTTCATCCTATTTTTGTGTAACTTTAAGCTGAAAAAGGTATTCCGAAATTCTTTCTAAGTTCGACAAAAAATTTACTCGCATTTCGATAGCTAAAAACACCTTTACGTGTTATTCGAAGTGATAAATGAGGGCTATTAAGTGCTCCAGATGTAAATCTGAGGTGTTAAAGATATTTCAAAGTGGTGTTTCAGATACTGAAAAGATTGAAATGTGCTGTTAATGACCTTAAAAATGGTAATAAGGCATTCAAGGTATCCAAAAGTAGTGTTAAGGATATAAAAAAGCAATGTCTCATACATTGAAAAGCGGTGCGTTGCATAAAATATATGAATATGCATATGCAATGTTCGAGGTATTGAGATGTAGAGTTAATATAGTTGAATTTCGAATATAAAAGACTTGAAAATGTGGTGTCTGAGGTGCTTAAAAGTAGAATTTAAGACTCATATTATTCCATTTGAAATGCGGTGTTGTACCTAAGCAAAGAAGAGCTCTTAATTTGATGTTCTATCTAAAGTAAAGCGGTGTTTAAGATACCGAATTTTGTAGTTTAGAGCACATAAATGTGGTAAATGGAAAATGCAGTGCTTGAGATATTGAAATGCGGTGCTTAAGATACGGCCATGTGGTGTTTGAGGTACTTGGGAGTAGGACTTAAGACTTTGAATTCAAATATTATTCAATTTGCAAGGCGGTGTTGTACTAAAGCGTAGAAATGCACTGCCTATGATGATTTATCTGAAGTTAAGCGGTTTTTAAAATATCTCCTTTTTCAGTTTAGAGCACATAAAGGTGGTTTTGGAAAAATTCCGAGCTGAAGATATTGCAATTGGGGGTTTAAGATACGAAAAAGTGGTATTTAAGGTACTTAAGAGTAAGATTTGAGACTTTTGATCGAGGTATTAGTTAGTCTGAAATGCGGAGTTGTACTTAAGTACAGAAATGCACTGCTTTTGATATTGTTTCTAGAGCAAAGCGGTGTTTAAGATATCTAATTTTCAAGTTAAGAGCACAGAGATGTTTTTTTTTTTTGGAAATTGCTGTGTTTAGTATACGGAAATGTCGTGTTTGAGGTATTTCAAAGTAGGTTTTAAGACTTTGAATCATGGTATTTATATTTTCGGGAAAAAGCGGTGTTTAAGAAACTTTTAAGTCATGAAAGCACTTATCCAAAATCTCACAAATGCAGAAAAAATAACTCTAGGGGCAAATATTGAACAGCACTAGTCAAAAGGAAGCTGTTTCTCTCTCAAATTTCTCAAAATTTCGCTTAATTCTTTCTAATTTCCTTGGCCCCACTGTGCCCACCAAGTGGTTGGTGTGCCTGGTCGGCGCATTTGACCGACCCACGGCAATTATTTTGACGACGCGTAATTTGCGTTGAAGACTTTGTTGTTGTTGGCGTTGCGGATGATGAAGATGACGACGACGACGACGACGACTAGCGGCAGGAGCAGTAGATGATGGCTAGAAGATGTCGCGGTTTCCATTCTTTTTTTTTTGTTTTGTTTTGTGTTTTTGTGGGTTTTGCCTGAAAATTGAAGCGACAGCTTCCCCGGGAAACTAATTAAAGCCGAGGCTTTCCCTGAACGATTTTTATGCTTAGCCTTTTTTAATTGTCCTCGCTGGTAAGGAGGTGGGAGGGGGAGGGGGAGGACGACTCGCTCTCTCCCTCCCTCTCTGTCTTGGTGTGTACTTATTGATGTCTGGAGTTCTGGTTTTGATGGCCAAAACGCTTAAATGCAAGGCCTCATTAATGATTTGGCCAGTTGAATTCCGCTTCAAGTCTACCAACTCAATTTAATGCTAAATTAATAAATGCAATTTGATTTATTGACTGCCCCATCCCCCCTCCCTCCCTCCCTTCCAGCTCTCGCTGTGGCAGAGGTGTCTGCTAATTGAAATGTTAAATTTCCGTTCATGCTTGTAATTGACTTGAGTGTTTTTCTCTAGGCAAAGATGTCGCCTCAAAATCGAAATTGACAATTTTCCTTTTGCATATATCTTGGGCGTGTATGTGCTTACATAGATATAGAGACATGCATATATATATATATATATATACATATATATGCATAATTGATGGGCACAAGTTTTGGCCAGCTTGGTGAGATTTTTCATACGCCAACCCACCCCACAACACCCCATCCCCCTCACACCCTTTTCACAGTGCGAGCAGCAAGAAATGGCCAGACAACTGCAAACAAATTTTTGGTCGTTTTTTGCCTGTTGATATTTGTTGGCCATAAATCAGGCGGCCGAATTCGATTGCAGTTTTAGCTTGTCACAAATTTAATGGCCTTTAATTAGACAGAGGCTGCTGCCCCTGCTGCCCCTGCTCCCCCTGCTGCCCCCCCGCCTATCCTCACCCTTTTCGACTACTTCTTGTGGCAATTTATGAAGTGGCAAATGGATTTTTAAGCAGCTAATGAATGCCTAAAGCTGAGAAAGAGTGAGAGAGCCAACTTGTTTGCATTTGTGACTTGTCATGGTCATAGAAAATGATATATGCCTAGATATGAGTGTGTGTGTGTGTGTGTGTGTATGACTGTGTGTACTTACACCTGAGAGTTTTTCAGGCCAGTTGACAGGTGATGGAATGCTTACCTGAAAGCAAAAGAGAAAGAAATAAATATTAGAAAATTAATTGATGATGCTTTAATGACACACAAGAGACTACAATAAAAAGTTGTAAGACTTCGAGTCGGGGCCAAATTGTTAATTTTAATATATTAATTGTCAGAGAAGAAACCCTTTTCATTTGTGCAATTTTTATGTTTCGACTCCAAATTCATTCGAAATTAAACTGAATCTTTGGTTTTTATGTCATTTAGACAGTGGCATGGGAAGGATTTTTTCCAAAGGGGGGTTGTTTTAGGTAGATTTTCTAGGTTCTCTTATTTCTTAGTCTAGTACTTGACATGTAAATGTTTGTATGCTCAACCCCCCCTGCCTACGCCATTGCCGTTTGACTGCCTTAGTTTCTTACAATTTAGACAGAAATAGTTCAAATGTAGTTCAAAATTTTTGAATAATTAAACAAAAATAATACTAAAATGTCAATTTCTTAGCATATTTGCCACAGTTGGGTGCCTCATTGTCTTACATGCATTCAAAATTTGTTGACATGGCTACAAATATTCATATTCATAGCATATTTGCCACAGTTGGGTGCCTCATTGTCTTACATGCATTCAAAATTCGTTGACATGGCTACAATTATCTCAAAGAAAGCTTACAAAAACTAATTATGTCACATTAAAGTCACAATTACTTAGATTTTTTGCTGCTGTAGGGTGCCTCAATTGCTTACAGTTGTTAAGAAATGATACCAAATGGTGAAATTTCTCCATAAAACATCAAAAACTGGTTGTCATATTGAAGTGACACTTTTTAAGCCAATGGATGCCGCATTTTCTTACAGGGGTAATAGTGAAAAAGTAGTATAAAAGAGTAGGGGTATAATTTTAATACAAAATTTTGAGTTAAAGCTTAAAATATCTCAAAAAAGTTGGGAAAAATGGGTAAAAACGACTTAACAAGCAGTTTTTAACAGTTGGGTGCCATATTTTCTCACAGTGGTAATCATTTTAATACAAAATTTGGAGCTAAAGCTTGAAATTTCTCAAAAAAGTAATGAAAAATAAGTAAATATGACTTTATATAAGCTGTTTGTAACAGTTGGGTGCCTTACTTTCTCACAGTGGGAATCATTTTAATAAAAAAGGTCGAGATAATGCTTAAAATATCTCACTAAAGTTGTGAAAAATAAGTTAATATAAGTTAATAAGCTGTTTGTTAAAGTTGGGTGCCGCATTTGCTCACAATTGAAAAATAAATACGAAAAATGATTGAAAAAGACTTGGAATGTGTAATGCAAATGTAGTTTACAGTTAAAAAACGACAATTACTGAGAATTTTGCTTCAGTTGGGTGCTTTATATCCTTACAGTTGGATAAAAAAATGAAGAAAAAGTATTAAAAATGAGATATAAACCTTTTTTTTGTATGAAATTGACAGTTACAAAGCTCTTTTAATGCAGCTGGGTGCCGCGTTTACTCACATTTGTTAAAAAGATGGAACATAAAATTTCTGAACAAATTGTCAAGGGTATATAAGCCCTTGAAACTATGTTTACAGTAATAAACAACAGTTATTGAGGATTTTTGCTTTAGTTGGGTGCCTCATTTTCTCACAGTTGGTTAGAAAGTTGGTAAAAATTTAGATATTAAAACTTTTTAAAGTAATTAAGCTCATTAACTGCAGCTGGGTGCCACATTTGATAAAAGGATAATACAAAAAATAGCTGAAAAAGTCTTTAAAGGTTCAGAGAAACCTTTGAAATTAAGTTTTCATATCACAGGTTTGTTGTTCAAGTTGGGTGCCTCATTTTCTCACAGTAACATATGTGAATGCTACGAAAATTTGATAAAAAGTTGTTCCTTTTTACACATAAAAGTGACAGACGCAAAGTTCTGGGTGACACATTTCATCACAGTTGTTTAGAAAGTTGATGGAAAAGTATTCAAAATGAGATATTTAAGCTTATTATGATATCGAAGCTTTCTTACTGCAGCTGGGTGCCTCATTTTCTTACCCTGCCATGGAAATTTAGTGAAAAACGTTTTGAGCCGTGATTTCTATTTGCATAGCCTACTAATTTAGTACTTAACATCAACGAAACGAACCAAATTGAATATCCAAATTGGTAATTCATTATAAACAATTCAGGGGGAAAGTTGAGCAACAAGCCATGAAATTTCCACAACTTAACAAACAACAGATCGACATTATTTCGAGTCGAGTCCAATGGTCCAATGGTTTGGATTGACACAAAAATCAAAATGTCAAAGTAAATTGCATGGAACCGAACAGAACTAGCGCAGGCTACCACCACAGCAGCAACAGCAGCAACAACAGCAGCAACAACAGCAGCAACAGCAGCAACTACAACAACAACAACTAGTACACGAAAATAAGGAAATAATCAATTTAAAAAAATCAAAATCGCCAACAAAACTATACTAAGTAATAATAATAATACTTGTCAGGCAATCAACAATCAGTCAATGTGGCCAGACAATGCACAAACAAACACACACACACACACACACACAGTCACAGTCACAGTCACAGAGGGCGTAAGAGAGAGGCAGAGCTAGAACTTAGTTTGCTGTTTATTCAGTTGTTCAGCCGATCAGAATCCATATGCGATAAATTGAATTGAATTTTATCTGCAATTGGTCAAACGGGGGGAGGAGGAGGTGTGTGCTAGTGTGTGTGTATGATAATGACTGTTTTTGTTCACTTTAATCAGCAACAATCACCACAGTCCAGCAGCAACAGCAGCAACAGCAGCAACAGCAACAGCAGCAACAGCAGCAGCAACAGCAACAGCAGCAACTTAAATCATTGCCCCAGGCTATGCCTAAACTAAGCTCAATGTCTCCAGTCCACAAAATTGTTGATTGATTTGAATTGAATAATTGCAATTGTGTAGAACGAGACTATCCTCCCCCAACATCACCCCCTCTCCCCCCCCCCACCGGCTGTCAAATCTTACCCCTTTCAACTGGAACATGTTGAAATTCAATTTTGTTGTTCACTTTTGACTGTACTTGAACGCACTTTTGCTTCGATTGGAAAAAATCATACTAAAATCATACAACATTTTCGGGTCAATAATCAAAAAATATTGTTTTTGTCTTGTTTTGATAATTTTGATTTAATACAAATCTAATTAGTTCTAATCTGCGTATTCTCCGGGCTCTCTCTCTCTCTCTCTCTCTCTCTCTCGTTTCTTAGAAAACGAGCGTAAGAGATTAAGTAAGCTGCCGATCGATGATCTGTTTGCACAGTTGTTGGTTTAATTTAAGACCCCTTAGTGGTTGGATACTTGGATACTTTATGGTATATAATATATAAAAAGATATTACGCATTTTTGGCGCATGTTTAAATATTTGAGCTCGCAACTGTTGACGGGACCCAAATGTTTTGTTCGCACACACGAGCCGAGCTCACCCACAACATCTTCTCGCTGTTGCTCTTCAAATTGGATTTGGGGAACTTGGATTCGATTCGATCTCAGGGCCAGTCACGCGATGATAAGCACCAAATCGAATTTGTGCATGGAAATTATGATGATTATTGTTATGATTATCTATTTTCAACACATTTTGTATATATGTATAATACATACATATTATATATATGCTGGTGCTGAAGCTGGGGGTGGACGGATTGGTCATGCGGGACTGGGCAATGCTTAACTGTTCACTTCCCATATGTCCGGCATACTTGAATGATGTCAAATTTTCCACAACAGATAAATTAGGAAAAACAAAAAAGATGAAATGAAATTGATTTGAAGCAAAACTCGAAGCTAGCTTATGGAAAAATTTTACTATTGGATGTCAAAATGCTTATTAAGTGCTTTGGTTTTGCAAACAATACAGATCTAAAGAAGATAGAGTTAAAAATTCAAAAGACTGTCCACTTGCTACTGAAAAATCGCCACTTTTCACTTTCCTTAATGCTTTAATGCTATTTAGTTACCATTGTTTTTGAAATTTTAAGCAATTTAAAGCTGAATTGGCTTGAATAATCAAAGGACTGTCCACTTGCTACTGAAAAATCATCACCATTAAGATTAAAACTTACATTCTAAATGCCTAAATGCTAACTAAACTAATTGTTTTTGTAATCTTGAGACTTTTAAAGCGGAATTGGCTTAAATAATCAAAGGACTGTCCACTTGCTAATGAAAAATCATTACTTCTAGGCAGAAAATTACATCTTATATGTCTAAAAGCTAACTAAATCCATTCTTTTTGTAATCTTGGGTATTCTATAGCAGAATTGGCTTAAATAATCAAAGGACTGTCCACTTGCTACTGAAAAATTATTACTCTTAAGAGTAAAACTTACATTCTTATTGTTTAAATGCGTACTTAATCCATTGTTTTTGTAATCTTAGGTATTCTACAGCGGAATTGGCTTAAATAATCCAAAGACTGTCCACTTGCTACTGAATTATCATGAACTCAAGCCATTAAAACTATTGCCCAAACTACTAAATACAAATAAAGTTCATTTTTATAAGCATCCTTTCAGTTCTGTAACAGATTTCGTATAAAATATATAAGACTGTCCACTTGCTATTGAAAAATTAATAAATCATCGAGAAAACATAAATTTTTTTATTGTCTCAACTCTATTAACACGTTTTTTTTTTAAATTATATGCAATTCTAAGTCCAAACTCTTATTATACTTTTTTTTTATATTTTATGCAATGCTAAGCAAAATTTAGCTGAAATTATTAAAAGACTGCCCACTTGCTACTAAAAAAAACCTAATTTTCGGTTTCTAAAGTGTTTGAAGGCTAGCTAGCATTATGGTAAGCATAAACTTATGAAATCTAAGGAAGGATTTTATGAAATATACCCAAAAACTGTCCACATGCTACTGAAAAATCTTAAATTTTGCAGTCAAATGTACAGCTTAAGCCACCAAATGGGGTTTGAAACGATAGTTTGATTTCAATTGCAAGCAAAAATAGCAAAGACTGTCCACTTGCTAAAGAAAACCCTATGAAAACTGTCCACTTGCTTGTAGAAAATCATTGATTGGTAAGCAAACTTACTTGTTAAAGAGTTTTAAGGTGAACTAAAAGCCACTTAGGTGATACCAAAACTTTAAGACTGTCCACTTGCTATGGAAATTTGATGAATTTACCTAATAACACTCTTTAAATGTACATTTAAGTGTTCAGAGCGTGTTTTCATTGAAATATTATGTAATAAAAACTGTCCCATTGCTAAGCAATTTGGTGCAATTTATTTATGGTTTTTTATTTTCTCACACCAAGTTCAGCTAGCGCAAGTGTTAAAACAAACAAACTAACCACAAAAAAAAAAATAAAATAAAATTCGATAAACAATTTAAAGTTGTTTCACATGTGATAAACAAAAAACGAACGAACGAAACTGCAATCAAACTGGGTCTGCGGTTGGCTGTTCTATGGGTTTTGGGTTTTTATTTTTATTTAAGGCATGAATTGAACGACAACCAGACGTGTTCTATCTAACAGTGGTACATCCCACTTGCATCGCTTTTGTATTTATAAATCAAAGCGGAAGTTGTGATTTTTCGGTTTCTGTGCTAATAATTTGTTGTTGGCAATTTGCAGTTTTCTTTTGTTTTCTTTGGTTATTTTTATGCCGCAGCAGCACTTTCTGCGAAAAAATAAACAAACTGCAGACAGTCTCGACTCGTCCCGAGGAGAGTTCTCCGACTCTAACAACAAACAACTGTTGCAATTCCATTTAACACAAATTTTCCCCATTTCCTTTTTGGTTCTTTCATTTGGCTGTCGATCATCTTTTTTTTTTCGTCAGTCGCGGGGGGAGGAGTAGCTGGGGGGTGGTGGGGTGGGGTGTGGTGTGGTGGGGTGGGGTGGGGGGGTTTTGCGTCGCCTAAAGAAAATATTGTCGCATATTTATGAACATGTGTAAGAGATAAATCTGCGGAGCAGCATTAGGTTTTTTTTTTTTTTTTCTTATATTTTGGCTGCACATAAGTGATTTAGTTGTCAGGCAAGTGCATTTATCACAGCTGTGCAGGAGAGGGGGTGGGGTGGGGTGAGGGGGGGGGGGGGGTGAGGGAGGTGTGTGCGTGTAGGGGTAGGGCAGGGCAGGGGGGGGCGCCAGTAATCAAACTAATGAGCTTGGCCCACCAGCAGGCACAAGACGCGCCAGGCAAAAATAGCATTTAATGGATTTCAAATAAGAAAATGCAAACAAAAAACGCGTCTGCGACATTCAGCCCCGGTCTAAGTGGCAGCGCGGGGGGGTGGGGGTGTGGGGAGTCTGGCCAAGTGAAGTGATAAAACATTAAAGAAATGCACGTGCAAGTAGCAGCCAAACACCTAGGGGTTGCTAATGGCAAACTCCCATGCATCTTCACACACAGAGAGAGAGAGAGAGAGAGAGAGAGGGAGAGCGAGGGAGTGTGAGAGGAACACGGAAAGATGTTGCACTTAATGGCAAATGATAATGATTGATGCCAAAAAGCTGCAGGGCATTGAATGTCGCTAGAGTTGTTGGCAAAACGATAAGCAATCATTCAATGCGGTGGGCCAAATGAATGTTTGCATTACACAAATTGACAGGGGAAAAAGCCAGGATTTTTACACAAAACAAAAAAAGGGTTGCAATTCCTAATGAAGATGCATACAAAGGCAGGCAGGCAGTAAGAGAAGCTCTTCAGAGACATCCAAATGGTTCAAATGTAGGACTCAACTAGGTTGCACCATTTGTGGTAGAGCTTCACTCCTAAGTTACTGGAATTGAAAGATGTTTTTGTACGAGAAAGTTAAGCTAACTTCGTTTTAAAGCCCTTGCGTAAATATTTTCCAAAAAAATACTCTTTTTTTCCATTTTCCGACAGATTGTTCGTATGGCAGCTATATGATATAGTCAACCGATTTGGCCAAAAATTTACAAAATTAGGTGAAAGCATGTGAAACAAACGAATACAAAATTGCAGGACGCTACCATTGAAAACAAAAAAGTTTTTCCCTTAAGACTGTTTTTCAGACACATCTTTTGTATGGCAGCTATGCCATATAGTTGTCCGATTTTCATCAAACTTGGTAGAATTACAAAAAAAAACATAGAAATCCCACGGTTACAAAGTTTGAAAGCTTTTTCTTTGAAAACAAAAAAGTTTTTCTCACTAGAACTAGTTTTCCGACCCATCGTTAATATGGCAGCTATAACCTATAGTCAACCGATTTTGATAAAACTTTAAAGAATTGTGTGAAAGCTTATAAAATAAATATATGCCTATTTTTAAGAGGTTTACATTGAAAACAAAAAAGTTTTTCCTACTAAGACTATTTTTCTAACCTTACTTTTCTATGGCAGCTATACCATATAGATGTCCGATTTCGACCAAATTTGGCAGTATCATGTAGAAGCATTGAAAACTAGTAAACGCATTGCATTAAAAACACAAAAGTTTTTCTCACTAGAACTAGTTTTTTGAACGATCGTTTCTATGGCAGCTATATGCTATAGTCATCCGATCCGGCAAATTATGATAAATTATTACTAAAAGACTTTGTGCAAAGTTTGCTCGCGATAGCTTTAAAACTGAAGGAGGAGATGGCATAGAAACAGACGGGACAAGGCTATATCAACTCAACTCTTCATGCTGATCAAGAATATATATAAACTTTATGTGGTCGGAAATGCTGCCTTCTATGCTTTACAAACATTTGAACAATTTCAATATACCCTATGCTAGGGTATTATAATCTGTCACTCATTCTAAGTATACCGCAAAATTTCTTCTATAATACTAAGCTCCGATTTCTCATCTACTAAATAGGTACTATAAGTCACATAAACTTGGATTTTGTTCAGTTATATGTGGGTTTATGTGACACACAGCTTTATGTAGAAGATTAGGAAGGGTTGATAATAGGGTTGATAATATCCAAATATCTTGAAACTGGGAAGGGAAAATGGAATTAGAGGATTTTAGAGAGCAAAAATACAGGTTTACAAAGCAAAACAAGTAAGGGCGCTGCAGTTGAGTTTCCCGACCACAAAATACCCTGTTTATTTATTTGTTTTTGTAACCAGATTATCATCCCAAATGTAGGCAACACTTTTTTCTGGTCCTGACCAACAACTGGGGGGTCAGCTCAACTGTTTCGCTTATAACTCCGCTGTTTTTTGTCCGATCTGATTGTACTTTTCAGAATAGATAAATATTGAGCCTAGCTTCATTTAGGCTCTAACTTGCATTTGTGGATCCCATTTTCAATGGGAACAGGGTATTACAAAATAGTGATTGTAGCAAGTTCTAGCAACTTTCCAACTTATTTTCAAGAAAGAACTGAAAGTAAGGCTGTAAAGTTTACTGGGGGGTTGGTTTAACTACCCTTCAGTTCGGGTCAGACCTGAATCATAGCTGAATCTGCCCTGAAATGGAAATGATGGTACTGAACTCGTGGCATACTTTATATGAGTTTCACCCATGAATTTAACACAGTCAATGTTCTACCCACTACGTCATGACCTTTGCTAATTATACTCTGTACCGTAGGTACATAGAGTATTATAAGTTTGTGCAAAAGTATGTAACATCCAGAAGGAAGCATCTCCGACCCCATAAAGTATATATATTCTTGATCAGCATCAACAGCCGAGTCGATATAGCCATGTCCGTCTGTCCGTCTGTCCGTATGAACGCACAGATCTCAGAGATGGTAAGAGATAGAGGTTGGACATGTATGAGACATATGCTTCTTATGTCTGCAGGCAGATCAAGTTAATTTTCAATTTTGGCCACGCCCCCTGCCGCCCCCGCAATTTAGAAAAAACGTCATATCTCCCACAGTTTTGAAGATAGATGGCTTGTTCCTTCTGAACATATTTAGTTATTAGGATAACTTATCGATCCGCCAAAGGAATGAAGAAGATCGAATGAACGGTTTTCGAGTTATGATCAAAAGATAAATTTTCTTGGTACAAAGTATGTTATAGTCGGGCTTGACCGACTTTCTTTCTTGTTTTAGGCATGATTTCGGGGCTGAACTCATGGGTGAGTTTCATGGGAAGTACCAAATGAAACTTGCTTGAATTTCAGTTATTCCTATTGCTCAGTTTCAGAATCAAAACTGAAAAATTCAGTACTGAGTTGTAAAGTCTAACTTATCGTAGGGTTCGAATTTGTCCTTTTTTGCTTTGAAATTTGACTAAGTCTTAAGTCAACTTCAACTCCAACTGCTTCAAACTGACTGCTGATAGCTTCTTGGATTGCTCTCCCCTGTGTGTGTGTGTGTGTGTGTAACAATATCACTCAATCAAGTGTCCTTCTGGCAACAGGGATAACAGCAGCAACAGCAACAACAGCAGCAACTCGGGGGAAATGAGAGGACAATGTAAACAAAACATTCAACAAATTGTAGGCGTAAAAATTGTCTTGTCAATATTTTAATGATATCACTTTACACCCCCGCTCCCCGCCCCCCTCCTTGGGCTGTCAACCGTTCCACTGTGTGCCAAGTGTTGGGCAAAGTTTCGTTTTAACTTTTCTTTTCACTTTTTTTTTTTTCTGCTCCTTTTTTGAGGGGGGGCCAGTACAAATCCCTGGCAAAGTCAAAAGTCCTTTTTATATGTATTTTTTTTCTTCTGGTTTGCCGGGGGACGACGCTCATTTGTTTGCCTTGTGTATAATTTTCTTCTGCTTGGTGTTTTTTTTTCTGTTGCTGTTGTTGCTGTTGCTGCTGTTGCTGTTGTTGCTGTTGCTGCTGTGTTTGGCTAGAAAATTACAAGAAAAGTGCGCTAAAAATGGCGAGGCAAGAGCAAGGGTTTGTTTATTTGTGCAAGTGTTTTCTCAATTGTGCGTGCGGACAGACGGCGTGGCGAGGGGGGGGAGGAGTGGGTGTGGGTGTGGGTGTGGGTTGGGGGATTGGTCAATGTTGATGGCGTCTGCGGTTGGAATTTCTGTTGCCTTTTTTGTGTTTTTTTCTGGGGTGGCAACGTTTGTCTAATCTTAACGGTTTTACATTTCATTGCGCTGGGTAATTGCCAGGGGTGGGGCTGGTAAGGGGGGGGTGGGTTTATTAACTTAACTTGACTTTTTGCTTAACTTAACTACAATATTTTGGTGTCACTTACCTCTTTGTCTTTGGCAGCTAATAAAACAGCAGGCTGATTGTTGTTGTTGTTGCGCTTCTTGCGCTTCTCGTTGCTGCTGCTCTTGTTGTTGTTGTTGTTGTTGTTGTTGGTGTTAGTATTGTTGTTGGTGCAGTCCAAGTCATCCACCACATGTGGCTCATTATCATTATTATCACGCTGTGCCACATTGTTGCCACTGTTGCTGCTGCTGTTGTTGTTGCTGCTGTTGTTCTTTCGACTACAACTATTATTGCTATCGTTATTGTGATTATTGCTAACATTTAAACTAGCTTCCGCCTCTTGTATATCATCCTCATCCATGTCCTCCTCATCAGCTGCATTCACTGTATTTGCAACTGTTGCTGCTGTATCAGTTCTTGCCTCCTGTTGCTGTTGCTGTTGCTGTTCCAATTCATCTGCATTCGATTGCAGCGAGGAATTGTCTTCCTCTTCCTCCTCATCCACCTCATCTTCCTCTTCTTCTTCCTCCTCCTCTTCCTCTTCCTCTTCCTCCTCCTCATCATCATCGTCCGCCTGCTGTTTGTTGCTGCTGCTGTTATTGTTGCTGTGGGCCACATCTGCCCTTGCCCGCTCAGGCGTTTGCTCTATACTCTGTACACCCCCACCACCGCCAGCTGCCACCAAACTACTCACATCAGCTGACGGCGAACGGAGTGGCGATTGTTGCTGTTGTACAGCTGCTGCTGCCGCTGCTGCTGCTGCTGCTGCGGCTGCTGCCGCTGCCGCTTCCATCATCATTTGTTGGGCGTGATTGAAAAAGAGCTTGGGATTGAGACAAGCACCGCCAACCACCGCACCACCGTTCTGTAAGCTGCTCTGCAACTGTTGCTGCTGCTCGGCGCTCAGCAACGGTGGCGATGGCGATGGTGTATTGGTATTGGCCAGCAGATTGCCGCCGTTCTGTTGCAGCGTTATGGCCGCCGCAACAATTGAGCTATTTAGCAGTTTGTCACTATCGTTATCCTCGTCGTTGGCCAAGCTGGCTGCTGCTGCTGTTGCTGCTGCTGTTGCTGCTGTTGCTGCCGTGTTGTTGTCGTTGCTGGTGTCGTTGTTGCTGCCGGGTGAATTAGTGGATAGTTGCTCCTTGAGTGTGTTTACCTCCTTCTCGGCAAGGGTAGCGCGCTGCAAAAAAAGAAAAGGAAAAGGAAAACAAAGAAAAGAAAAGAAGGGAAGGTGGGTTGAGTACATTTGGCATATGCTGGCTGGGCCACAGGGTAAACTTTCTCACCGCAACTATCGACCCTCATTAATTTTACTTTTAAAGTCATTACGGGTTAAATTTGGCCAAATTAATACGCTGCACAAACTTTTAGGCCCCCTCCCCCCCCCACTTACACACACAGAGCAAATTTATAGTTTATCGTTGGGTATCGATAAGCCGCCCAACTTGACCTTCCCCCCCCCCCCCCCCCCCCCCCCCCCCCCCCGATCTGGCCAGACTTGGTCGCCCCCGCAGACTTAACTTCCGAATCAAATGCCAAATAAGAAATTAAAACAACAACGACAAGCAGCAACAGCAGCAACACCAACAACACCAACAACAAAAAAAAGGTTACAAAAATATGCGGTGCAAACTTTTTTGGCAAATTAGTCTGGAAAGCCCAGAAGCAGGACTAGAACCTGGACCCAGACCCGGACTCGGGCTTTCCACTTCGAACCGAAGGCAATGGCAATGACTTTTACGGCTCTTTGGCTTCGATTTTCTGTTGATTTGCTTGCTTTTTTGGGGTTTTGTGCAATTTTATTTGTATAAATACCGGAAGCTCACACCAGCCCACCCAAATGTTGTAGGAGCACATAGAACCGGGGCGTTGCAGGCAATAAAGAACTTTGGAAATTAGTCGATGGGCTTGAAAATACAACAAACAAACAAACAAACACAAAATGAAAGAAAATGGGGATGCGGGGGGGAAAACGGGGTAAGCATAGAGTTTTGAGCTTTGCAGTTCTTAGGCAAGTTTTTCCTTCATATCGATGAGACGACGACGACGCCAAAAAAGTTAAGCAGGAAGTCGTTATGGAGGAGCCGCAACAGTAGGCGGAGAAATTGGCCTCGTTGGCCACTGTCTGGGAGTGCTGGAGCTTAGACTAGGATTACGCTGAGAGCCAAAATTGGTATTAGGTAGCAAAATTCTGTGGGGTAATTTGGTAATGGCAAGAGAGGTGGAGCTGGTTGTCGGTACAACTATTCCAGTTGTTCCGGGGGAAATCAAAATGCAATGCCATAGCAGTTGGAATTGCTATCAGAAGTTCTTTCATACTATTCATTAGTAGAATTGTGATCAATTCTTGAACCAAGTAATTCAAAATATGAGATTGGTTGTCTGTATAGCTTTTTCTTTGACTAAATCCCTTGCAGGATTGAAGGAAATTACTCAAGCTTTAACTTCAGTTTGAAAAGCTTTAAACATTAACCTAATTGTTACCCACTTTTCTCAGTTAAAGCTAATGCATCACTTTCCTGAGGATTTTTAAGTTGTATATGGCTATCTCACTTCGCTCACGCTGCACCACAAGTAGAAAACGAAAATCTATTAATTTTGTAGGTAGAAATCGCAACCCTTCCTTTCTTGCAATGACTCTCTCCATTCATGCTACACCACAACAATAAAGAGAATGAGTCTACCTGAACATTACAAGCTCAATTCCTTAATAAATTGTTTGAATTACCAAAGTAATTGTGAAAGTAGTTACATTAGGTAATATTCTAAAGAATTCTCGCAATTTTTCATGTATATTATGAAAAGCTTGTAGCCGGAAATTAGTAAAAAGCCTCAAATGTATCAATTAATACATAAATAATAGAAAAAAAAACTACTACACTTCAATTTATATACGAATAATTGAACATTTCAAGCTCAATTGCTTAATAATTGGCCATAATTAGCAAAGTAATTGTAAAAGTAATTATATTTTGTAATATTTAGAACAATTCTAGTAACTTGGCATGTGTATTTCGAAAAGCTGGTGCTTGGGAATTCATAAAAAGCCTTAAATGTATCAATTAATACATGAATAATTGAACATTTCAAGCTTAATTCCTTAATAATTGGCCATAATTACCAAAGTAATTGTAAAAGTAATTACATTTTGTAATATTTGGAACAATTCTAGTAACTTGGCATGTGTATTTCGAAAAGCTGTTGCTTGGGAATTCATAAAAAGCCTTAAATGTATCAATTAATACATGAATAATTGAACATTTCAAGCTTAATTCCTTAATAATTGGCCATAATTAGCAAAGTAATTGTAAAAGTAATTACATTTTGCTGTATACAGAAATATTCAAGTTACTTGGCATGAGAATTAATCAAAACTTGTAGGCAGAAATTCATGAAAAATCTTAATTTGAAGGATTATAACATGAATAGTGCAGCAATGGTATAATTACTGAAGTAATTGTAAAAGTAATTACTTTTTGAAATATTCCGAAAACTGTTTGTTACTTGGAATGAGGACTATTCCAAACATGTTAGCAGGGATTTATAAAAAAAACCTTAAATGCAAGGAATTTTTCATGAATATTGCAGCAATACAAGCTTAATTACTTAATAAGCAGGTATAATTACTGAAGTAATTACATTTTGTTGTATACAGAAGAATTCTAGTTACTTGGAATGGGAATGAATCAAAACTTGTATGCAGAAATTCATAAAAAAACCTTCAGTTTAAGGATTATTACTTGAATTCAAGCTTAATTACCCAATAAACTGGTATAATTACTGAAGTAATTGTAAGAGTACTTACATTTTTCAATTAATAAATAGAATTGCTGGCAAAAAAGGTCAAAAAACTTGTCGCCAGAAAGTATTTATCATAAACTGACATATCGTGTATATACATATATCCCACATATATATGCTCCAATCGGTTCTGAGGTCAAGCTACTTGCAGTGCTTAAGCTTCCATGCACACACACACACACTCAGACAGCATCTATGGTGCACTTGATGATGCATCTTCTCAGTGCAACCCTTTTTTCATTCAACTCATGTCACTTGGTGCTTTGTGCGGCCCTGCCCTGCGCCTAAAAACAGGCTACAGTATTTGGTGGGGTTGCCTTTTTCTTTTCTTTTTTTTATATTTTTTTTGTAGCTAACTAAACAAAAACCGCCCTCTTAAAATCAAAGGCCTTTGGTTGCATTGATTTGCTTTGATTTATTGTCTTCGAACCCTTTCTACCCCCGCTCTATCCACCCCACTCTTCTGCCCTGACACAAACACTCGAGCTGAAGCCGAACTTGAGGCACAATTCATAACGTTGCTTTCGTACTAATTACAAAAAGTGCTGCTGCTTCCCGGTCTCTTCGGTCTCTTCGTCCCTGTCCAGAGGCCCTGACAGCTGCGTCTGCCATGCGACAAACGTTCGTCGACTCACTTGAGAAAACAGCTTGAGACAATGCAAAAAATATGTGAAAAAAAAAACAACAACAACAAAAACGAGAGAATTCTTACCGCAAGCTTTTCATATTCGGAATTTGTGGAGGGTTGGGGCAGGGGGTTGGGTTGTTGGCTGGCTTTTGACATGTGCCGAGCACACGAGCTGCAAGCAGCCGCCGCGGCAGCTTCTTTTATGGCGGCTACAATTGCAGCCGCGATCTCCAACCCACCCCCGACCCCACGAACCCCCTCGCGTTTGGGCTAATAGAAATGTTAACAGCCCCGCCGCCACATTTGGCCTCGCTGTTAACATTTCACTTAACATTTTTGGCGCGGGCTGCCTTATCCCTTTGAAGTGGCACACAAAAATATTAAATGGACCAAACCAAACCAAACCAAAATGAAAAAACGCTAAAAGGGTGCTCAATACCCAAAAAAGAGCCTTTGCCTGCCCATAAGCTGACCACACACACGACGGCGGAGCAGCCATTGAAGTGGGCAACACGAAAAAAAAAATCCACCCGCATTTTAGTTAATTAACTCATTTGGTTGGCAACTGCTGCTAAGCCGCTCGAACTGGGCCACAAAATACAAAAAAACACCGCCAGAGGAGTTGAGAAGCGGAGAATTGATTTGCCTCACGTTAGAGTTTGGACAACAAGTGCGTCCACTCTCACGGGGATTTGGTGCGGCAGAGAGACAGAGAGAGAGAGCGAGTTGTTGCCCGCAGTTTTCCTCAGTTTTCCTCAGTTTTTTGGTATGATCGATTTTCCCCAGCAAAAAGTCAAAAACAAAAAAAAAAAAAACCAAACGAAACAGTATCATCATCAGCAGCAGCAGCAGCAGCAAGGCAAACCATTGACGGCAGCATTATGAAAACAATTTTCAAGCTTAAGCAGCTCACTTCCCATCTCCAAACCGGGCACACAGACCACCATCGTCTGGCATTTTAAGTCCCAGCCAAAACGTCGACGAAGGACACAGAACTGCAGCTTCCTTTTTACCACCCAAAAGCGGTGGCTGTTGCTGCCGGTCCTTCCCGTTCCCAGCAGCAGCAGCAGCAGCAGCAGCAGCAGCAGCAGCAGTTGCTGCTTGTCTGTTGTTTGTACTTAAGAGCTTTTAAATATCATAAATATATATCTATGCCATGAATGAGCCAAGAACTGTGCTGGGTGGGGAGGTGGCTGCTTGATGATGTTGACAAATATGCCTGGAGGGTCATTCATCTAGAGTACCAGAAGATGAGGAACAGCAGCAGCAGCAGCAACGGCAGCAGCAACAACAACACAAAGATAAACAGCAAAAGGCAACTCCTGGCTATGCAACAACTGTCGACTCAAAGTTGACTTTTATGATATTCTCAATATAGAAAAATTATTCCAAATAAAATGGAAATTATTTTAAAAAGTTGGCAAAAAAAAAAATGATGTTGCAGTCAAAAAAGTGAGTTGGCTGTCTCAAGATATGTTTAAAGGGGGAAACTAGGCTAGATTTGGTTACTTCTCAAAGGGAAAAAACAACATTTTTGTTGTCTTTGTAAGTAGGCTACACATTTTGTGCACCACTTTCAGCTGTTTACTCATCTTTAACTCGCTGAAACCCTTGCAGAAAGTATCATTAAATTGTAAAAACTAGAAGAAAGCAACTCCGAGCAACATAAAGCGTCTATATATTATATATATATGCCTGATCAGCATGACGAGCTGAGTTGATTTATGTTTCTAAGCTAACATCTCCTTTAGTTTGAAAGCCAACTTCACCAAACTTTACAGGGAGTCTTTTAGTACAAATGCGCTGCACATTTGTTGGAATCGGTGGTATGAGATGACTATATCATATAGCTGTCATAGGAACAATCGGTCGAAAAACTAGTTTTAGTATGAAAAACTTTTTTGTTTTCAGTGGAAACGCTTTTAAACTTTGTATTTCTTGCATATGCTATGCTTTCCCTTGACTCCACTAAGTTTGCTCGAAATCGGACCTCTATTTAATATAGCTGTCATTGAACAGTAGAGTCTGAAAACTAGTTTTAGTATGAACAACTTTTTTGTTTTCAATGGAAACGCCTTCAAACTTTGTATTTCTTAGTTTGCTATGCTTTTTTATGATTCCACCAAGTTTGGTCGAAATCGGACATCCATAAAGCATAGCTGTCTTAGAAAAGTAGAGTCTGAAAACTAGTCTTGGTATGAAAAACTTTTTTGTTTTCAATGGAAATGCCCCTAAAGTTGACATTTATTTATTTGCTATGCTTTTACACAATTCTACAAAGTTTTGTCACAATCGGCTGACTATAGCATATAGCTGCAGTACGAATGATCGGTCGAAAATAAAGTTTTAGTGAGAAAAACTTTTTTGTTTTACATGGAATTCACTTCAAATTTCTTACATGTTCGCTTGTGAGACTTCTGCATTTTTCCATTAAGTTTGTTTGAAATCGGACATCTATATAATATAGCTGTCATAGAAACGTAGAGTCTGAAAAGTAGTTTTAGTGAGAAGAACTATTTTGTTTTCAATGGAATCAGCTCCAAACTTTGTATTTCTTAGTAAACTATGCTTTTCCTTGATTTAATATTTCAAACGTAAATTGATTCAAAAAAAAAGTTAAAGTCGGCCCCGCCCGGCTGCGAAATAGCCGTTATTCAGGGCAATTAGTGTTAAATATGCTCCTGCGACTCAGATAAGTATGCAACATTTTTTGTCAACTCTCAATCTATCAGGTTGAATTGTTTTTGTGGATGAATTAGCACAAGTTTCCTTAATTGATGGGGCACAAAATTATGCTAAAAATAAATTATAAATTATTTTCTCACATTTTTGAATATTTTCTTTGAAATCTAGGACAATCTTTGCAGAAATTGCTGCTCTTAACTGCTTTCAATTCGTTCGTAAGAGGAACAAAATAAGGCTAGCATACTTTTCAGGGCATTTGACAAGATGTATATAACATTTCTTGATGCATAAAACAATCATTTAGGTTACAAATGTCAACTCAAAAAGAGTGTATTATATTGAAATATAATTTCTAAATTTATTATTCTATGTGAAACGTTTGTTAGCTTAGCTTCTGGTGTTGAAAATGCCACAAGGAATTGATCTACAAAGCCAACATTTCTCTTCACATGCTCTACAAGTCAACTGAAAGTGGCAAAGATCTTGGCTAGCTTAAAGCTTGACAGTTGAAAAGTTGGTAGCTAGCTTATCCCCCATCAACCCTTACAGGCTTTGTCACTCCCCTGTTCAGCATACAGCAATTAGAAATCGTCTAATTTGATGCACACACACACACACACATAGAGAGAGAGGGAGGGAGGGAGAGAGAGAGAGAGACTGCATGAATATGTAACAGTATCTTTTGAGAGCACACGATACAACAGCAAAAAGAAGAAACAAAAAAAAAAAGGCACATTTTTCTTTGACACTTTTCAGCCCCAAGCGCACACACACATACAGCAGAGACTTCTTGTCATATGACGCATTAAAAATCGAAGCAACACACCCACACACACACCCACACACACACACCAACACACACACACACAACTCATCAGCATGAAAATGGTTGTCTCTCTGGCTGCTGCCATTTCTTTGCTGTGGCGCACGCATTAATCCTTTTTTCAGCATCTTTTCACACACACACAGAGAGACACACACACACACACACAGGCACATATGCGAGGCACGCGTGTATATAATCCTTTTTTACAGCTCCACCCACTACATCTTCGTCAGCAGCTTCGCATATCAAAGCTAATTTATATTTTGTATAGCATACATTTGGGCGTAGCTTCTTTACACCCACCCACCCCACAACCCCCCCAGCTACGGGGTAATAATAAATACAACTCTTTGTTTTTTTTTGCTATGTGTGTGTGTGTGTGTGTGAGTGTTGGCTGATTTTTGATAAGTAAATAGAAATTTATAAATTTACATATGTGTGGGTGTGGGTGGGTGGGTCTGTGTGTGTGTGTGGGAGGAAAGGGCAATAAAAAAGAAACAGAATTTTAAATTAGAAAATATTAGTTAGCTCACCCCTCCCACACACACACACAGACTCTGCCCACAGGTACAGTTATGTATTTGCATATATGCAGCTCCCTCTCTTGCTCTCTTCTTCTCTTCCTCATTCCTACTGTTGTTTGTGTTGTTGTACTTCTTCTGTTGCTGCTGCTTCTTGCTGTTGTTGTTGTTGTTGTTGTTTTTTATATTTGACAGACACCACACTCCTCCTCCCCACCCCCACCGCCCACCCACACACCCTTTACCCCCATAACCCAGGCAGCATCAATACATCATTTTCGTCTTTACTCTTTCTGTGTGTGTGTGCCAGTGTGTGTGTGTGTGTCAGTGTTTCCCTGTGTGTGTGTGTGTGTGTGTTCACTCTTTTCATTTGGCAGTATTTTTTGGTGTTTTTTTTTAGGGTCTTTCTTTGTGTATTTGGGTATTTTTTGTTTAATATTTAAATAAATAATTAGCAAAAAGGGATATGTGCGTGTGAGTGTAAGCTCCATGTGTGTGTGTGTGTGTGTGCGTTGCTAATGATGTTTGAAATTGTAAAGCAAATGCAAAGGCATGCCCCAAAAAATACAAAAAAGAAAAAAAACCCCCAACAAATAAGGGAACCGGCTCAGCTCCTTTGGAGTACTGGCAAAGTGGAGCCAAGTTGAAAGCTTTGGCAATTAATGGATAGCTGGTTGAGCTGCTTAGCTGCTTGGATTATCAGTGGGTTTTTGGTTGAGTTGAGTTGTGTTAGTGGAAATACTCAACCAGAATGCAAAGAATGCAGCAAATTGCATCAAATCGGATTACTTTTACAAACTTCAACATATCCTAGTCTTAGGCACCGGGAAGACCATAGTTAGCAGTGGAAGCCAGCCATTGCATTGGCGGCTGTGATTGATGGGGCTTAAAGGATTCCAAAGTTTTGCTGTGAAGAACCAGCTTGAGTTTGATATATTCATTAGAATCTTCTGTGCTTCGAACGCTTCAGCTTACCACAGCATCTGTAGCCCACCTGAGCATGTCTTTCTACACCTTTATTAGGTCTTCATTCACTTTCCCGAAGATTGACATCAAGTTGTAAAGTCTTTAAGTATCTTTACTCAAAAACTGATACACTTTCTTCAGCCTAATACTTCTGTAGTGTCTATAGTGAGAACTCTGCTGCTAAAAGTATTAGTTTTGACTTCTTTTCAACATAATTTCCAATTTATATGGCTTCAAAAGACAAGAGAAAGTTGATCTCGAGCGACGATTTTTATGTTTTCAGCAAAATCACAAATTTTTTTGACTTCAGGGTACTTGCATCCGCTGCGCAGAGCATTCAAACTCCCAAAAAAAAAGGGCATTAATAGCCTAATACATAAAATATACATAAATATTTGTGTAATATCAACAAAACATCAAAACAGGCGAGCCATCGACGGCAGCAATTAAAGCACACCATAACTGAGCGTGCTGCTGAGACTCTAGAATAGTAGCAAGCGCTGCTCGAGTAACGAGATGAGTAGCAGTTCAAGTTAACATCTACAGAAATGCCAAAGCAGGCAAACAATCGACGACAGCATTTTGCCATGCACTTAGAAAGTTCCTAAGAGCTGCTAAAACTAAGCTACAAATTCAATTGTGGCAACATGAACAGTATTAAGATCGGCAGAAACCATATAGCAGGCGAAAAATCGACAACATTAATTCTATTGAAGCAAATCTATGCACTTTGCAATACCAAAGAGCTGCTAAGACTAGGCAAAAAACTTAATTGAGAAGAAAGTTGAGCAGTGGAACAGTTTGACATGTGTAGAAATGTCGGAGCAGGCGAATAATCGATGACAGCAATCCCAAAGAGCTGCTATAGCTAAGCAACTAAACTAAACTTAAGCAACTAAATCAATTGCGACGAAATTTGAGCGGCAGATAAGATTAAGATGTGCAGAAATGCCAAAGCAGGCGAACAATCGACGCCAGCAAATTGCTTTTTCTGAGTATGACAGTCCAAAGCTCTTAAAAATGGCAAGAATAAAACGAAAAGTACACAAAATTGAGAAATTTGTTAAGTTCTTGTGGCAGATTTATATACAAAGAGGCAAAGCCGTTAACAAATCTTAATTTTCAACTAAAGTCATAATAAATTTCGATCTTTAGCACCCCATAACATAGAAAATCATAGGAAATTTTCATAAATTTCCACCTTTTTAAGACCATCAACACTTCTTAAGCAAGGGAAAGGTTATACGTAAAGCAACAACCAATGCAAACCATGGAAAAATTTCACAAATTTCCACCTTTTTAAGACCATCAACACTTCTTAAGCAAGGGAAAGGCTATACGTAAAGCAACAGCCAATGCAGCCGAAGCGTATAGCTAGCTTGCATCAATGTTATGATACATTTCTATTATAATTCCACAAATCTTTCAATCACACCATGCTTATAACTCGACGGTGGATGGTGTTTCTAAGACTAGTTTAACACAGTGAAGAGCAAACTTCAAGAAGTTCTCTAAGTAGGCGGTATAAGCAAGGCAAAGTGAATACTTTTAATAAAGGAGAGGTTTAGCATGTCACCTGATACTCTCGAACACTAAGACGGGTTTTACACTGTGAAGTTTTTCAGAAAAGCTCATGCTTGTGGGAAAGAGTAGTGTAGTGGAGTCGCTTGCCTATCTACATCTCTTTTCTACAAACTAAAGCTTTTGTAAGAACTTTATGAAGTTTGCTTCAATGTGTAAATCCGGTCTTCTCTCTTTGGTTTTTCTCTCTTTTGGGTGTAGTTATGAAGCTTCCTTTGGAGTAGATTTCTAAGCTTTTTATTCATACTCTCACTCTCACTCTCTGTCTCTGTCTCTTTCTGTTTTGGTTATAATATAAAACTCACTCCTTTGGCTTTCCCCCCTCCCCCCATTCATTAACAACATTTTAAAATTTTTGTGGGCCAACCCTGGAAAAATTGTTTGGGAATCAAACCCTCCTCCCTCCCCACCCCAACCGCCGGCACTGACCAAAAGTAATAATAATTTTTTGGCTTATCCTTATTATTACATAACGTATGCATACCTTTTTTGTTAAAACCCCCAAACCTCCCCTCCCCCACCCTGTGTAGGACCAATCGTACATCAAAAATTAACGTAGATGTGGATGACCCTTTTTTTTTTGCCTTTGTGTGTGTGTGGACCCATTGTTCTTTTGGTCACTTTGTTGGCATAAAAAAAAGAACACGAAAAAAAGTAAATAATTAAGCATTACACTGACCAAATAGCATAGCCAAGGCGGGGGTTGGGGGGGGGGGGTTGGGTTGGGGGTAGAGCCAGACAAATACAAATAAATATAACTCATATATGTGGGCAGTAAGGGGTTAAAGGAAGGAAGGAAGGCCATACAAATAATGATTAGAAGTCCCTTTTTCTTGTGTGTGTGTGTGTGTGTGTGTGTTGGCTTTTCCTCTATTTACGTGTGTGTGTGTGTGTGTGTAATTTTTGACATTTTTATGCGGGCCAAAATGGAGTCGAACTGAAAGCTTGGCCAAGTACAAGGGTTGTCAAATCTAACCAACACAATTAATGATTCCATTTTGTCTGCAAGGTACAGTTGTGCTCACAGCAAAGCTTTCACTTTGCCTTAATTAAGATACAAAATCAAAAATTTCCAATCAATGTCAATTCATTATGCCAAAGCGCAACCCCCCACCAACCCCCAACCCTTGGGTAAATATAACCAAGGTAACCCTAAGGAGCAACCCTAAAGCTGAAAACTCAGCTGGCATTTTTAATGAAAGCCACGCACAAAAGTTGCCTGTCAAGTTTTTGGGCCTAATCAAAATCGACAACATTTTATAGTTTACCCCGGGTGGGGAGGGGGCAGACAGACACTCAGACAGTCAGACAGTCAGTCAGTCAGTCAGTCGGTGTTACCTTCCGACCAGGCTTCCAGTGTGTGTGTGACAAACAAATATTTGAAAACGTAAATCAGAAATCTTTCACTTTCATTTGGCAATCCTTTTGTGTCCCGCAGGCGGGCAAAATCGAAAAACATTTCGTGTATTAAAACCGAAACGAATTAATTTAATTAATTACAATCATGTCTTATTAGAGACGTATGAAGGAGACGACGACGACATCGCCTGTGCTCCACCCAGCGTTGGTGGTGGAGACGGGACAGAGGAGGGGGGGGGAGACAGTTTTGTAGCTGCCAAAATGAAACAACAGCGCGTGTCAGCTGCCAAAGAGTTGCTTTTTGTTTCAAAATGTTCTGTGGGTGAAAAACAGGGGGGGGCGGCGGCGGCTCCTTCTGGTGGTTGGAAGCTGCTGGAGAGCTGGAGATAGCTTTTTTGGGGGGTGGCTGGCGGCGGCTACCAATGCTTTTGTTAATAGCGCAAAATTTTATGCTCACATCATTTATAAATGCCTGATTTGTTATTTACAAAACGAGACAAGTTGCGGCATTTTCAATGGGGATGGCATGGTGGGGGGGGTGGGGGGGTTGACTGCTGTCTTGTGGGAGTGTGTGAGTGTGAGTTGCCACTTAATTTGAATTTGAGTAATTGCCAAGATACTGGGTGATGTGGCGGGCCACCCCCCCACACACAGAATGTGGCAGAGAAATCGCCAGATTGTGATTGCAAAAATCAGCTTTAACTGTGGCTTCCAGTGTGAAAATGATGGGCTTCTACACCTAGAAGCTTAAAGCCAAGACGTTGGGGTCACCATTACGTCGGGGTCACCATTTTAATGTTGTCTCTTCTATTAAGAAGCTCTTTAAAAACACCTTAACAATGTTGGATAGCTTAGTTGGTAGGCATTGATCGCTGTTGATAGAGCCGTACGATCTACCAGCCTCCTTTGTGATGTTGTGTCTCTGTTTAAAGTTGTGCGAAAGCATTACATCACCTCGAGCCGGTTAAAAACTGCAGGAATTTCGTTTGCTGATTTATATTTTAAAGCTTTAAATAGTAAGCTAAGCTTTAATTTTAATGATTAGCCTAACAGTGCCTCAAAAAGTGCATTAACAGTGCTCTAACAGTGCTTCCACAGTGACTTTATGATCTAATTTGCTTGCTTAAGTAGGCTTAAGCAGCTTAAAGTGGCCTACTTAACAAAATTCTCAAACTTTGGCTCTCAAAAAAACTTAACAGTGAGCTAACAGTATCTTGATAGTGATTCCAGAATGAATTAAAGTTAGTTACAGCAGCCTAAAGTGGCAAACCTAACGTAATTCATTAGCACCAAGAGCTAACAGTGCCGTAACAGTCTCATTAAAGCTAATTATATATATCTGAAGTAAGCTTTGATAGCTTAATATGGCAAACTTATCAATATTCTATATATTGGCTCTATGAAAGCTTTAACAGTGGGCTTACAGTGCTCTAGCAAAATGTACAAAATGAATTAAATATACCTTTACTAAGCCTTAATAGCTTAAAGTGGCAAACTTATAAAAATTCTATATATTGGCTCTATGAAAGCTTTAACAGTGGGCTTACAGTGCTCTTATAGTATCTTCAAAGTGAATTATATATACTTTAAGTAATCTTCAACAACTTAAAGTGGCAAACTTAACTAAATTCTATGAAGTGGCTCTATGAAAGCTTTAACAGTGGGCTAACAGGACCTTAACAGTCACTTTAAAATGAATTATAGTTACCTCAAGACAGCTTGAACAGATTAGGCAGCTCAGCTTAACTAAATTCCCCAGCATTGACTCTTAAAATCCCTAACAGTGAGGTAACAGTGACTTAACAGTGTGTCTTAAATTACCTACATTTATTTAAAGTGAGTTTGAGCAGTTTAAAATCGCAAGCTTAACTAAATATCCAAGCACTGACTTTAAGAAGCCTTAACAGTGGGGTAACAGTACCTCAACAGTGTCTTCTAAATGTTTTATTTTTACCTAAAGCGAGTTTTGGGCAGTTTAAGAACTCAAGCTTAACTAAATATCCAAGCATACGCTCTTTAAAAAGCCTTAACAGCTTGCAATGTATTCGATACGCAATGTACCCAACAGCTTAAAGCCTACAGTCAGTGTCTTTAAATAGCTACCACGTCGGGGTCACCTTTTTAAAGTATTTAGCACTTCGCCAACTCGCTGTTAGCGACTGCTTAAGGTCTAACGACTCAATCGGGGTCACCCTTTTAAGTTATTTTACTTTGAGCTACGTCGGGGTCACCTACTTGATTCCCAGTAACGTCGGGGTCACCATTTGTTAGGCAACTCCAACCGAAAATAAAATAACTAAACAAAAACTACTTTCAAATTAATTTGGATCTCAGCCAACTGATTCACATACAAAGTCGGAGGTCCCCATTTATGTAAATTATTGGCAAAAATGCATAACGGCAAACAATTGAAAATGCAATCAAGTGTTGGCCAAAATGGCCGTGTTGTTTTGTCTGTTGTTGTCGACGGCAGCAAAAATTTGCATGCCCCAACAGCAGCAGCAGCAACAGCAGCAGCAACAGCAACAACAACAACAACACTGCCAATTAATCAAGAAATTCTTAAATAATTATTTGCCTATTTTTATAGTAGTCCGACAACGACACCACTGCTGCCCCAGAGAGGGGGTAGGTGGGGACTGCAAAAGGGGGAGGTAGGTGCTGGTTGATGTTGCTGCTGTTGCTGTTGCTGTTGCTGTTGCTGGTGGGGAAGAGCCGCCGCCGCCGCCGCCGCGGCTGACTGAGTGACTGGCACGACGACATCGTCTGTTGGAGTGTAAATTTTGATGTTGTTGTTGTTGGTATACAATGTTATACATAGACACACACACACACACACTATTCTATAGAAGAGCAGCCATGCACTTTTCGATTTTCATTTTGTGATTTGTGTTCATTGTTGTTGTAAAAATAAATAAGTTGCCAGCCAGACCAAATTTCTATGAAGCATTGCAGTTAGATGAGCCGTTTAGTGACAGTCAAGTCGTTGACTAGAGCGGTACAGACAGATACAGATGGAGATGGAGAGGGAGAGGGAGAGGGAGAGAGAAGGAGAGCAATACTCTAAGTGCATTTCTCCTGCAAGCGGCCTAATAATAATGAATATTTTTACAGAAATTAATTAACAGCAACAGCAACAGCAACAACAACAGCAACAAAAGAAGTGTTCCTCTATTTGCCTGCGCGAAGCTGTGTTTCTGTGTGTGTGTGAGAGAGAAAGAAAGAGAGTGGGTATCTTGATTGTGGTACAGCGGGTGCGTTAGACGTGGGAGTGCTTGCCAGCCGGGTCAAACTGTTAAGTGACAAGTTTACAGCATTTTACAGTTTCTTTTGTAACTCAGTTCGCTTTCCTAAGCTTGGTACAAACTTTATTTGTGTGCAAACAAATTTGCCCTTGCACTGTAAACGTTTGCTTGAAACAAATTTGATTCCAAAATGCGCCCAAATTTGCTCTTTTAAGTTTGTATTCTGCCATTTCACTACACAATTCTTTGTTTAATGTATTAAATTGGATTAAACAAACAAGTTTGCCAGGTTTGTTTAGCAAACTAGCAAACAAATTTGCATTTGGAAGTTTTCACTTGGTTCAACTGGGCAAATGTATTGGAAATTGAAATATTTGACCAATATTTATAATCTACTGTTAAGCGAGAAGCTACAGCTTTACTGTGAAACGACTGTCTATCGACTTTTAAGCAACTTCTCAGCTGTTAATCTACTGTTAAGCTACAGCTGCACTGTGTTGCAACTTCGGACCAACTGTTAAGCGACTTATAAGCTAAGAATGTTTCCTAACTGTTAAGCTACTTTTTGAGACAGCTGTTGGTCGGGGTCACCATTTATCATCTTCCTTTTTTAAAGATTTCTTAGCTATTATTTATCAACTCTTAAGCTACAGCTCTACTGTGATGCAACTTTTAGGCGACTGTTAAGCTAGTTACTGTTAAGTGACTATGATATGACTGTTTAATGAGTGTTAAGCTACTTTCAGGCAGCTGTCGGTCGGGGTCACCATTTAAGTTTAATATTTTTCAGCCGCGTCGGGGTCACCAATGTTATTTTTTTTTGGTTTTCATACATTTTTACAGCTTTCCAAGTTGAGTTGCTGTTGAGCTTCTCTAGCGCTGCTTTCAAGCGACTGTTAAGCTACTGTAAGGCTTTTGTAAAGCTGCTGCGTAGCCACTGTTGCAGCCACTGTGGCAGTTACTGTTCAGCTACTGTTAAGTTAGCCTTAAGCGACTATTGTGGGACCGTAAGTGACTGTTAAGCTATTGTTAAGCAGCTGTTGGTCGGGTTCTTCATAGAAGTTTATTATTTCTCAGCCGCGTCGGGGTCACCTTTTATGTTTTATGTGTCTCAGCAGCGTTGGGGTCACCATTATGCATTTCTTTTGAGCTTCTGTACGCTGCTAAGCTACAGTTAAGCTACTTTTGATCAACTTTTAGGCCACAATTGAGCTTTAATAAAGCGACTGTTAAGAGACTAATGAGTAACTCCTAAGCGAAAGTTGAGGTACAGTTTAGCCTAAGTGACAAAGGGCAGTCAGTGGATCTTTGCGTTCTTACAACCCGTTTTACGCTACAAACAGCATTTAATATTCAAATTCCATCATCAGTAGGCTTCTGCCGCAGGAGAGAGACAGAGAGGAGCCTTACTTTTTACCTTTGCCAAAAACTGTACTTTCACTTTTTGACTTTTTGTGTTTCTGCTGGGTTGGTTTTTGGGGTCCAGTTGGAAGTCTGCTGTGTTGACATTGAAAATCAAACGCAGGACCCAAGCCCAGCCTACCAAGAACAGGAAGAGGAGTCGTCGTAGTCGTCGTCGTCGGTGTCATAGCCGGCAAAGGATGTGGAGGGGTGCGTGCAAAAATTTTTGAGCGCGACCTGCGCATGTTGTTGACATTGCGTTGAGTGTGGAAGAATGGTGGGTGGTGGGTGGTGGATGGGTGGGGGTGGCCAGTGGGCAGTGGGAACTCTGCAATTGACACAATTTTCAACAGACAAGGCCGGCCGGCCGACATTGACCAACGCAACGCAACGCAACTGAACGCAGAGCACAGCACGTGGCCCGG
This sequence comes from Lordiphosa andalusiaca, assembly GCA_035044965.1. NCBI lineage: Eukaryota > Metazoa > Arthropoda > Insecta > Diptera > Drosophilidae > Lordiphosa > Lordiphosa andalusiaca. The sequence goes on along the minus strand of JAWNNM010002472.1, from coordinate 914,055 downwards.
TTTGGTGTTGCTGTGGTGTGGGGGGTGGGGGGTTGGGGGTAACACATGCAGATGATACACTCCACTCACCCACTCAGCAGCCACCACAGTGGCATACACATGCAATTGATTTGTACTTTGGGGTCAGCCGCCAGCAGCAGCAGCAGCAACAACAAAAGGAGAGCATGCCAAACATGCCAACACAAATGCCGAGGCAACAGTTTGCCAGAGAGAGAGAGAGGGAGGGAGGGAGTGAGGGAGCGAGAGTGTGGGCTACGCACAACATGAAAACCGCAACATTTGCACACAGACAGCTCAGCCCCCCCCCCCACACCTCTCCGCCCGACTCCCTGGCTGGCTTCTGCTGCCGCTTAAAAAATTTTCGCGAATTTTCCGCCCTTTTTTGCGCGCGTGTGTGTGTGTGTGTGTGTGTGCGTGGGACTCACTCATATGCATTATGACAAATGTTTTTTGTTGTGCATCCTTTTTTTTCTCTCTCTCTTTCTCTTTCTTTCTTTCTTTCTCCCTCGGTTTTAGTCTAAGCCTTAAAGTGGCTTTTGTGGTAACCAAAAAAAACGAATTGGGTCAAAATTTGGACTCCAAAAAAGAATCAAATTATTTGAAATAATGCCCCCTGCCCAGACAACATATTCCGCTGCTGACGATTCTGTGGACTGAGGTCGCCCGTCTGCACGAGGCGACAGTTATTTATGCGGAACCAGACAAGATGTATCTGGGCTCGGTGCTCGCTGCACTCGCCAAAGATGAGCGAAAAACCACAACCAAAAACTAAAAGTTGATAAAAATAAACGTCAGACAACACAGAGAAATTAAGAGGACCGAGGAGTGGATGGGGGGGGGAGCAGGAGACGGAGACGGAGAAAGAGTCGCTGCTTCTTTGTCAATGGTTAGGGCGGTGACACTTGGAATTGTGGGGCAGATGACGATGATGCAGATGCCTCGCTGATGGGGACAAGGTGTGGAATGTATGACAAGAATTGATATAAAATATGCTAATTGCTGCCTAGATAAATGCACTAGAAAGGGGGGTGGGGGGGGGGGGAAGGTAGACTAAAGGAAAAGCGAGGGGAGTTATAGTTCTTTATGATCGATTCCCAACTAGTTTAAGTCTAGTCCTTAAACCTCGAAATGAGTTTCGCAGTCTTTAGTGTAATTAACATGCATGCTTCCAATTTCCACTTTCGCAATAGTTTTGCGATTTGAAACCGGGTTTTATACCAAAGTTGGTTGAGAGTAAATCTTGAGACTTTGAATCTCATTTCAGCTGATCCATTCTCTCTATACTTATCAATACTCTAACAGTTCTTACTTCATTATAATAATTCATGAGAATTGTTTTTGGATGCCAGCTTCAACCTAGTCGATTATCCATGTGCTTACCATCCGCACCACTGGGATTTTTGCATGCTAAGAGCTTAACATATGAGACTCTATTTCCTAATGGTTATTTTTTCTTTGCTGTAGTTGCATCAAATACTAGACAGGGACAGTAGGAAACTTGTTATTACATAAAAAAGCTGGAATATTTAAATATTTCTAATTAGTGCTAAGGTTTCAGGATTAAACCTCTTATTTGAGGTCTATATTGACTCGCAAGACGAAAGGCAAATATAAGGAAGACCTACATTAAGTTTTAGAAAGTGTTTAGCACCAAGAATGTGTCTACTTTCATAGCTTTGGTTGGGTCAGCTAGTAGATAGGGACAATAGGAAACTTGTTTAATACGTTCGAAAGCCAAAAACTTGATATTTCTTAACAGTGCCGAAGTTACAGAATTGAACCTGCTCATATACCTTGAATTTGAGGTCTATATTGACTCGTAAGAAGAAACCAAGTCTACAAAAAGTTCTATAAAGACATTTAGCACCAGAAAAGGGTCCTTTTTTAGGGCTGTGGTGCCGTCAGATAGTAGATAGGGACTGTAGAAATCCGCTTAATACTTTCTAAAGCTAAAAGCTGAATATTTTGTAATAAGTGCTGAAGTTGTGAGACTGAATGTGCTCGAATATTGTACTTCGAGTCAAATATGAACTCGAATGATGAAGCAAATATAAGGGAGATGTACAAAAAGTTATACAAAGGCATTTAGCACTAGAAATGAGTCTTCTTTCAGGGTAGGCAGTAGATAAGCATTGAAAGAATCTTATTAGTTCATTTAAAAGCTAAAAGCTGAATTAAACCTGATCGAACCTTGCAATTATGTTCAAATATGGACTCGAAAAATGAAAGCAAGTAAACGGCAGATGTACAAAAAGTTGTACAAAGACTTTAAGCGCCAGGAATGGCTCTGCTTTTAGAGCTGCGATGGCGCCAGATGGTAGAAAGGGACAGTAGGAAAGTTTTTAATTAGAGCTAAGGCTCAAAAATTGAGCCTTATGCAGTTCTAGTACAATAATTTTACACAAAATCAACTTTTAATAGCTTAAGTATTGTTAGAGCTAGCTGTCTTATGAGTCAGTCTCAGTTGTGTGCACTTTTTGTCTAGAAAGTCACAAAACCAAGCTTCGCAGCTGAATCTTTACTAAACTTATGGAAACTCCAAGTGTTTTCAGAGTGCCAAAAATTATGCAAATTGTTGTGAAATGTTTCAACTAAAAATTAGCCTATTATCTTATTAACAGTCCAAAAATATATATAGAAAGTGCCCGCCGACATGAGAAACCAAACTCTCGTCTAATCAGTTTATATTAAAATACCGCTGCGGTTTCTGTGTAAAACTGTTCAACTACTTATAATTTGTTCTCGGATTGTTGTTGTTGTTGTTTTCTTTTCGCTTGCGGTTGCCTAATTTCTGTATATTTATCAGTTTTGTTTTTCCATATCATTTGGATTTCTTTTCCTCTCCGTTTCAACGAAAATCGTTATCAACATGGGCCACATTCCGAGCGGTACGTAGAGTTGCACAAATGTGTTGGGAGGGGTGGGGGGTGTTGGGAAAGGGGGTTGGTGGAGGGGTATGAGGGAACGAGCAACGCTCGTTGCGGTGACCTTCAAATTCGAATCGATGCTCCCACGCAAAAAAGCAAGAACAAAACATCGAGCTCGAACTCTTAATTGAATTTCCTCCACACAGTCGAAGAGAATGGCTTTAATTTGGTTTTGTTTTGTTGTTTTTGTTTTTTTTTTTGATGAAATTCGATCGACAGAACAAAGAATCAGTCATTTCGGTTTTTGCATATTGGCGAGGGCAAACAGGAAATCCATGTTTATGTTTAAATTAATAATAATAATGAAATATAAAAAGTTCTCTTCAACTTTTTTTTTTTTTTCTTTTTTTTTTTCTTTTTTTTTTATTTGGGTATCAATGAGATGATGATGATGCTGTCGTTGGCGTTGACGACGTCTGGGGCAGGCAGGCAGGCGGAGAGCGGCCCAGCCATATTATGCGGGGCCAAAGCGAACCGAAGAACATTAATACAATAAATTATATTATGGCTCTTCCTGTTTGTGCCTGCCCCGATAAAAAAAAGAAAAAAAAAAAAAGCCCCAGTCGAAGCAGCACAGCACAAAAATGTTCGAATTGATCGCGGGTAGGAGGCTGGGGAGGAGCAGGGGGTCCATAATGAAGTCGATGATGATAATAATGCGTCGTCGTCGTCGTCGTCGTCGTCGTCGTCGTCTTCCAGAGATCTTGTGCGTCTGATTTGTGCAAATAATTGAAATTTGCATATAATGAAGGCACGGGGGCGTTAAATTGTGAATGAACCTCTACCCCCTGGACCCTGGTCCCTGGTTCCTGGCCCTGGTCCCTGGCCCTGCCCTGCCCACAGCTGATCTTGCCATAGCATACAGTAGCTGCAATCAGGATACCTCAACTCTATTGTGGCTTGGGTCACATAAATTACATTTAAGGCGACTCTTGTTGTGTTGCCTCTTAAAACCCAAAAAGGAGAAGGAGTTACAAACAAACTTCATTCATGTATGAACATTTTGTAAAGCAGCCTTGAAAAACCGGCTCAATCTGTGGAGGATAATGAGCATGATGAGCATGATGAGCTTGGAAGGATGATGATGATGTTGCGCCTACTTTTGGTGTGGGCGATGTCTGCCAAGGGCTGGCCGCCTGCTAATGGCAGGCAGACGAGACAAGTTTTGACATATTTTTTTGTGTGTTGGAGGAGGAGGATGATGACGATGACGATGATGAGGATGATGACGACGACGACGACGACGACGACATGAATGAAACGCAAATGAATGAATCAGGCGGCAGCCGAAAACAGGACGCGCTCGCTTGTTTATGTGTGTGTGTGTATCTGTGTGTGTAGTTATCATTATACAGAGACCGTCGCGACAAACATCATTAGTTTACCACAGCTTTTGGCTTGCTTCAAAAATGTATAAAACTGGAGCAAAGCGTCTGCAAATTTATCAACCCCGTTAAATAAAGCAAACTTACATTTCAAACTGTGACTGAGCTGGTGGTAGATTTTTGGTTTTTTTTTTTAGTTTTTGCTAAATTACCTGCAAAGAAAAGAACAGGTGTAGAAAAGATTGATTAGAACAGGCAGAAAAATACTTAGTTTTAAATAAAAATCTTCTACAACTTAAACTTAAACTTATCAACTTAAAGTATGATCTTTACTTAACATTAGTCACAGAAGTCACAGCTTACAACTATAAGGGCCGATTTCTTATCTTCTACATAGCTCCTATGTGTCAGATAAGCTCGGATTTTGCTCTGTTATTTGTAGGTTTATGTGACAGATAGCTCTATGTAGAAGATTTAGAAAAAGGCCATAAAAAATAAAAAAAAAAAAAAAGAAGTTTCTGTCCAGTTATGAAAATACTCTTTTTCCCCTTTCCCGACCGATCGTTCGTATGGGTGCCATATGATATAGTTATCCGATTTGGCCAAAAATTTATGAAATTATGTGAAAGCATGTGAAACAAACAAATACAACATTTCATCATGCTAACATTAAAAACAAAAAAGTTTTTCTAACTAAAACTGTTTTGCAGACATATCTATTGTATGGCAGCTATACCATATAGTTGTCCGATTTTAATAAAACTTGATAGAATTATAAGAAAACATAGACAACTTATGAATACAAAGTTTAAAGACGTTTCCATGGAAAAGAAAAAAGTTTTTCTTACTAAAACTGGTCTTTAGACTTAGCTTTTGTATGGCAGCTATACCATATAGTTGTCCGATTTTAATAAAAACTTAATAGTACTATTAAAAAAACATAGAAAACCTACGATAACAAAGTTTGGAGACGTTTTCATTGAAAAGAAAAAAGTTTTTCTTACTAAGACAACGTTTTTGACACTACTTTTCTATGACAGCTATACCATATAGATGTCCGATTTGAACCAAACTTAATTGAATCACGGGAAAGCATAGCAAACTAATAAATACAAAGTTTGGAGACGTTTCCATTGAAAACAGAAAAGTTTTTCTTACTAAAACTAGTTTTCCGACCGATTGTTCTTATGACAGCTATACGTTATAGTCATCCGATTTTGCCACAACCTTGAAGAATTGTGTGAAAGCTTATAAAACAAATATGTGCTTATTTTAAAGAGGTTTACATTGAAAACAAAAAGGTTTTTCCTACTAAGACTATTTTTCTAACCTTACTTTTCTATGGCAGCTATACCATAGTGATGTACGATTTCGACCAAACTTAAGAGAATCGTGGAAGAATCATGGAAGAGTATATTAAGTTGATAGATACTTAGAATGGAGGCGTTTCTTTTAAAAACAAAAAAAGTTTTTCTTACTAAAAACTAGTTTTTCAACTGATTCTTTCTATGGCAGCTATATGCTTCAGTTCGCCGATCCAGCTGGTTTGGGTAAATGTGCCGCCTAATTGGCTTTCAAACTAACGGAGTAGATAGCAAAAGAAACTAAGGTATTTCAGCTTGTCAGTCTAATCAAGTATAGATGCTTCCTTTTGTGCTTTCCCAACATTTGGACCATTTGTATGTACCCTCTCTGCTGGGATATAATAAAGGAAACTGCCCATAAAATAACCTCGAACCGCTGGGAATCAGTTCATCAGTTAATCAAGGATATATATATTTATCATATATATGTATGTACCAGCATCATCCATATATATACAGAGAGTATGTTAACTTTCTTGCTATTATTTTAGAGCTAATTGCTCGATGGCTTAGTCTACTGATGATGGCAAAAGAAGCTTCTCTTATTGAAACAACACTTATTTGTTGACTTTATTTACCCACCAAGCCTTATTGGCATTCGAACGAAAGGTCCTAACTAAAAGTACTTAAAAACACTAAACTATATACAATTTGAATAGGGAATCAATTAGATTAGACATCTAATCTAACATCTATTTATAAGTCATTTCGAGATTTTCGAAAAGTCTTTCTGATCATAGCTCGACAACCGTTTATCCGATCTATATCTTTGATAAGCTATTCTGATTACTGTTGATCTTTTAAACAGGGGGGAGATATGTATATAAATGTATATAATTGCTTGGGCGGGAGGAGCGGGCGTGGCCAAAATTAAAAAATTAACTTAAACTGCCTGCAGATATCTAAAGTTTTTGTCCTTTAGATGCTGGACTTCTATTTTTTTTACCATCTCTGGAATCGGTGCGTTCATGGGGACAGACAGCTCGACTCGTCTGTTGATGCTGATCAAGAATGGATATACTTTATGGGATATCAGATATGCTTTCTTCTGGCTGTATCTGTCTGTATGTACCGATGGTTCAGAGCATATTAATGCACAAAATGCTAAAACAAGAATTTGTACTTTGCATTTGCAAGGATGCCCATCGATTTAGCCTTGATTTGATCACAGAAGGAATGGCAATCGTTGACATTTCTGTAGCTCAAGTTCTGAACCCTTTTTTAAGGTATTTGAAGTGAGCAATAGAGATTCTTTTAAACAGCATAGTTTCACTTTTAGACGCAGAAGTTTGGTGATTGAAGTTTGTATATTAACTATAGTTATTAACTATGGTTTTTGGTATAATAAAATAGACACAAAAGTTTGTTAGTACTTAAGTTCCTTAGTATTTTGGCAACTGTAAGCCGGTTTCATACAAATTGAGAGAACTCTCACTGCTGACTTCAAGTGTAATACTTAACAGGAAATGCTTAAATATGATATAACCTCTTAAGTTTTCCTTGAAGATATGACTGTTCCTCTCACACACACACACACACACACGTAAGCTTTGTTGTTGTTGTTGTTGTTGTTGTTTGTTGGCATTCACTTAAATTTTCATCTTACAATTTTTTTGGAGACACGTCGGTAGCCGATATAACGCGTCAAATAGCAATTAACAACTGATGTAGATAATCACTGGACGAAAAAAATTGTGAGCGCGAAAACTTCTACTGGCGCACACATATACACAGATTTATATATATATATATATGTATAAATTTATATATATATGTATATACATATAGAATGTACATACTAACACACGCAATGGCCGCCGCATTTTTTTTTTTTTTTTTTTTTTTTTGATAAACGACAAAAAATAAAATCAAATCTAAAGCTCCAAAATAAGAGCAGGCAGTAGCTACTGAAGCTGTGTGTGTGTGTGTGTGTGTGTGTGTGGAATTAGTGGGAACAGCCAACAACAACAACAACAACAGCAACAACAACAAATGCCAAATGAAACAAATACATCATCATCATAATTATAAAATTAAAACAAATTTCATGGCTGGAGAAGGAGAAGGAGAAGGCGGAGGAAGTGTTGCGGGAACGGGGGAACCGGGGGGACGGGGGGGTCAGGTGTTATAAAGCCCATAAATCGCCGAGATGTACCAGCCCGCATTGTGTGGCAATCAGCTTCGTTTAAATATTACCACAGATATACGGATACAAATATATATACATACACAGATACAGATACAAATGTATCTACAGTACAGTTACGAGTCGAAATGTATGCTTAAGATATCGCCCAACCGCCCCCTTCCCCCCCTTCCCCCCTTCCCCCCCATCCCACATATAGCTGCCATATTTATATAGAGACGTAATCAAGTCACTCAAACAACCAAACAAAACCCACCAAAAGCCCCCAGTTGATTACTGTCTATTGGCCGTTCAGGTACAGATAGCATATAGTATATATATGTATATGTGAAGAAACAGATAAGATTGCTTATCTCATCCAAATGATATATCGTCGCGCTTAGTCGAATGCAAACAAATAGGTGTATAAATAAACGAGGTACAACCAGATAAGCGTAGGCCCCAAAACGAGAATTCAAGAAGTGGAAGTCATACCACGTCCCCCCCACACACGCACACACACACACAGACACATCAAGGGGCTGACGACTAGCAAGAGTTATAGATACGGGATATAGAGTCACAAAACTGTATGATATCTAAAAAAGACCCACTCACACACTTGCAATTTGTCATAAATTGTTTAGATGTTGAAAGATTTATAAGTGAATGGAAGTGGGGAGTGGGGGGTAGGGGGTAGGATGGGGTTGGTTGGTTGGAGACCATATAAACAGATGATGCGCTGATGATTTGTTAGAAATCGGCCAGATATATACATGTGCAACTCTAGATTGCCCAACTGCCGTCAGTTGGTTAGTTAGTCTGGTGTGAAAACCTTGAGCTACTTAAATGAGGTCGCACTTAGAGTGCGTGCCATGGAGATTGTACGGGGGTTTTATGATGCACGTAGATTCTATACGGGTGGGGGGGGGGGTGGAGAGGGTTCTACGGGGGTCGAAGCAGTTGAGTGAAAGGGTAACACTTTTTACTTCTGCCTTACGTTTCAAAAAGGCTAAGATCGTTTACTATAATAACTACTTAATTCACTGCCAGATGGGTGCCTTTTTTTTGCTTACAGTGCAGCTTAAGAGCAGGTTTCTATGATCCAAACTCTAGCAGTGTATGAATACAGCAGGCAGAATGCAAAAAAAGGGAAAAAACCAGACAAGCTAATGTGATAGATGGGTTGTTCACAGCTTCTTAGCAAATGGGTGCCTTATTTTGCTTACTGTTTTTAGAAAAAACTGATAAACATGTTCTAAAAGTAAAATAATACCATTTCAAGCACTATTAAGTGACACACCTCTCAAAGGAAATATTTTCTTTACCAGATGGGTGCCCTATGTTGCTTACAGTGGAGCTAAAGACTAGGTTTCTATGATCCAAACTCTAGCAGTGTATGAATACTGAAGCCAAATGGCAGAAAACTTGAATATATCAGACAAACTTGTAAGAAAGATAAGTTGTGTGATGCTTATTAAGAAATGGGTGCCCTATTTTGCTTACAGTTCTTATAAAAAAAGCTGATATACATGTTCTAGAAGTAAATTAATACCAATTTCAAGTCTTATAAGGACTCAAATTCCAGAAGAAATTAATTTCTTTGCCAGATGGGTGCCATATTTTACTCACAGTAGACAAAAGGCACATATATGCATGATCTAGATGTATGTTAATTCAATTTCTACATTAAAAAATCTTAAAAAGAACTCGCAGGCCTGAATAAGAATAGTAACAGCTTGGTTCACCATCAGATGGGTGCCCTTTTTGACTCCCAGAACACTTAAATTAAGTGTATCTTTTAGGTTAATCCCATTTATAGTTGGTAGAAGAATTAGAATGGATGCCTTGTCTTGCTTAATATTACTCACAATCGACTCTGAATACTACAGCTGCTTAAATATCAAAGGAATCCATTTAAACAGTCACTCCGTAGAAGTAATCTTTAATGCCTTTAGATACGACAATATCGAGCTACTTAATAGGCCTTTAGATGATGAAACAGTTTACATAGCGATACAGCTATGCCGGTGCCCACAGCAAGATTTCACCTTAAGTTACAGTTACATTTTATTATCAGATAAGAAAATATCGAGCAAGTGTACACAATAAAGGGATTAATTCAACGGTCGTTAGTGGAGACTTGATGATAGATTGTAAATTTAAAGCTTGAGTAAAGATTGCAACTTCAGATGGTTGGGTATTACAATTTGTTCATAATTCATGCATTTTTTTGGGGGGGTTTGAAAGTTACTGTTGCTAGAATAATTTCAGCATTACTTAGAGAAGTGTAGATTAGAATAATGTGTTCAGAAAGTGGAGAGTCATATACACTGCTCTTAGAATGGCTTTTAAAGTTGCACTCTCTTTGCAAGCTGGTTAAGAGTTGATAGGTGGGCTTAGACTTTACTGGAGACTTAATTGGAGAGTGATACTTGACACTTAAGGTTGAAAAAACAAGTTAAAAGCTGTTCTACCTTGAAACAAAGTTGTTTTGAAGTGCCTTAACTCGAGTGGAGAGTTGTCTTTTTGGTGTAGACTTCAGTGGAGAGTTAACAAGAATGTTTATTTTTGCAAAGTTGCAAGTTTAAGGCTGTTCCCTAAGCATTTTTGGAGTCATTTGGTGGTTGTAAACTTAACTGTAGAGATTTTCAAGTAGTGTAGACTTAAGTTTAATGTTAGGTTTGAGGTTAATTTGTGAAAATATAAGTTTTAGACGCTTGCTGGTAAGTATACACTTGATTAGAGAGTAGATGTGGGTTTGTAGACTTCAGTGGAGAGTTTTGTATAAATACTAGTTGTGTGAATACAAGTAGTAGGGTCACCCTTAAGCATTTGGAGCTGGTTTTAGTAAGTGTAGACTTGATTAGAAAGTTGATGTGGGAGTGTAGACTTAGTGGAGAGTTTCATATAAATATTAGTTGTGAAAATATCAGTTTTAGGACCTCTTTTAATCATTTAAAGCTTTCTTTGGCAGGCATAAACTTGACTACAGAGTTGATAAGGGAGTGTAGACTTCTGTGGAGAGTTTTATATATATATATAAGTTGTGAGAATACAAGTTTTGGGCACTCCCTGAAGCATTTGAAGCTGGATTTGGGAGGTGTAAACTTGATTAGAGAGTTTATAAGGGAGTGTAGACTTTAGTGGAGAGTTTCATATAAGTATAAATAGTGAGAGTACAAGTTGAGTAGTTTAAGCTTAGTTTACTGTATGTAAACTTAATTGTCAAGCTGTTTCTGTAGAGTTTACTGTAGTGGAGAGTTTTCCACATAAAACAAAAGCTGTTTGAAGTGCCTTAGCTTGACGGAAGACTGCCCAAAATCGAATGCAAACAGTAACAAAATGTAAATCCTCTGCAATTGACTATATACCAAACTTTAAACCAATACGAAGTTGGCAGCTCTCGATGGCTCACACACACACACACACAGAGAGACACAGAGCCACCCAGTCAAGTCAGCCATGAACTGAAACCCATCGAGAGTTCTCCATTTTGGTTATAGGGGGCAAACTTCGGGCAGTGGCCAGCGCCCAATATCCAAAAAAAAAAAAAAGTAAGAAAGGAAAGGAAAGAATTCATACATACATATATATCGTATAGATATAGATATATATGTACATACAATATAAGTTTAAGTATATATGTATCTATGCACACACACACACACACACAGGGACAGATATATGTATAAAGCAAAATCCCTACAATAAAACGGGGCGGAGCACAAGTGGCAAAAAAAAAAAAAAAAAAAAAAAAACCAGAGAAAAAAAAAATAAAAATGGGAAAAACGAGAAATGGAAAAGCAAAAGAAAAATCTGCCAAGTGAAAAGAAATCGGAGTCGTAGAGCAGTCGGAAGCAGCAGCAGCAGCAGGCAGCAGCACCACCAGCAGCAGCAGTAGAATGAAGTGAATGGGAGATGGCAGGGGCAGGGGCAGGGGCAGGGGGGAGGTGAGGAGGAGTAGTAGGAGGCAGGCAGCAAATCCTGATGCTCAAGCAAATGTATCTGTCTGTCTGTCTGTCTGCTTGTGTGTCTGTGTGTGTGTGTGTATCTGTAGCACTCGAATAAAATCGAATAAGCATAAAAACGCATGTATATAACTTAGTCAGCTTTAGTCTCTCCGTGTGTGTGTGTGTGTGTGTGTATCCATAAGATACACATACATACATGCATGTCCCTAAGCTGCCTGGATTTGGGTTGGCTGCGCCTCGAACGCATATTCAATAATGACATAAAGGCTGCTCCTCCGTCGAGGAGCGTCGAGTGCTGCTGCTTAGCACCTAAAAGCAGGCTACTATTTTTTTTCTCCTCTTTTTTTTAATGCTGCCGCTGCTCCTCTCTGTGTGTGTGTGTGTGTGTGTGTGGTTGTGTGTGTGCACTTGATTACATTTCGTTCGTTCGCTCGTTCAGTTCTTCATTTTTTTTTTTTTTTCTTTTTTCTTCTTTTTTTCCCTGCTCCCTACACATGTATATAATATATTGACGTCCTTCTTCTTGCCTTCGTTCGTTGTCATCCTTCTCTGAACGCTGGTTGGGCGCCTTTGGCATAAAACTTGTCAACCTCCCCACCCCACTCACCATTCGATGCCCCAAAACGCACGAACCGACAAAAAAGAAGAAAAAAAAAAAAAAAAGAATTGAAAAAAAAAAAGGAAATATACCCAAGCCGAAGCTTAAAAGGGCGCTCTGAGAGCGCCCCGAACACGCACGAAGCGTTACACGTAGGGCGAAGCAGCCTCCCTCCTGCTGCTTTATTGTGGTGAAGAGGAGTTGGTGGGGTGATGGGGGGAGAGGGGGACTTTGTGTGTTGTGTTGATGGCTTCCCAATCGAAATCGATGTTGGGTATGTATATTTTTTTTTTCCTCTCTCTCTGAAGCTGCTGCTGCTGCTGTTGGCGCTGCTGGCGTTGGCGCTCGCTGGCGCTGCTTTAGCTTTAAGGCTTCAACTTTGAGTGAAAGTGTGTCTCCCCAGCCATCCCCACCCCCCACTCCCCCCAGCACATAAAAAACGGAGAAAAAAATACCAAATTGGATTGGTTTGGTGATTTTTTTCGACTGTGTGTGTTTGTGTGTGTGTGTGTGTGTGTGTGCCTGGTGGGGGTGGTTTTGGTGATTGGGTGTTGGAGAGCTGCTGCTCCCCTAACATATTGGCAGCCGAGTGAAATGAAATGCTTTCTTTCTATGGGGGTTGGGTGGTCCTCGTTTTTGGGTACATAAAAATTGAGCGTCAATTGAATTCGATTGGACAAGGGAACGCACGAGTGAGCGCAGCTCCCCCTCCCCCAGCTACCCCACCTCCCCTTTAAGTACATGTGTGTGTGTGTGTGTGTGTGTCTGTGTGTAGGGAGCGAAAAAAAGCAGCGCAGCCACGACGATGACGACGACGAGCACGAAAAGCTGTTAACCTTTTGCTATATATGTATATATATATATATATATATATATATATGTATAAGTACGCTGGGACTCTGCTCTGTGTGTGTGTGTGTGTGTGTGCAAGTGCTTTTATATGGATGGTTTTCAATAATATTGGCAACGCCTTTTTCTGCTATGGGGCTAAAAGGAACTGTGATTGGTTTTATAAGCTGCCACACAGGTAGCTTAGCTTCCAGCTCAATTAATGCCACAAAAGTGCACATTTTTGGTATACAAATCAAAGAAACTCAATTTAGTAACATTTTTCTACTATTTTTGAACCAAAATGCCTTGATCAAGCCCTCTAACCTCAAGTAACTCAACTTCCCAGTAAGCTAGAGCTCTGAAAATTGGCAATTTCTTTACATAAACTGAAATATTTAATATAAATCAATTAGAACAGATTTCCCACGTGAGAAATTAACAACAAAGATGAGAAAATTAATTTCTTTAACAAATAATGTCTAAAAAACATAACCAGCCTCAAGTAACTCAGCTTCTAAGTAAGCTAGAGTTTTCAAAATTGATATACAAGTTACTTATAGTGAAATATTTGATATAAATCCATCAGAGCCAAATTCTCACATGACAAACCTTGGTAAATATATTTGAAAATATTCAGAGAAACCAATTTCGCTTAAAAATAAACTTTTTAAATAAGATCTAATACCCAATTTGACTCTAATTGACACAAAAATACATAAAACAGCTTGTTAGATCCAACTGTGCTCAAGTAACTCAGCTTCTAAGTAAGCCAGAGCTCTGAAAATTGAGACTTATGTTATTTGAAGTCTCCTATTTAACATAAATCAATTACAGCAAAATTCTTACATGAGAAACCTTTGTACAGATGTTTCAAAATGTGCAAAGAGAATCATCTAGCTTCAAAAAAATAGGGCATTTTTATGGGATCTCTTAACAAATTTGGCTATAATTTATACAAATATACATACAAGACCTTGCTAGATGCAACTTTGCATAAGTAACTCTGCTTCTAGGTAAGTTAAAGCTTGGAAAATTGGTAAATGGACTACATAAAGAGATATATTAAACATAAATGAATTAGAAGCCTTGAGAGACCCCACTAATCTCAAGTAACTCAGCTTCCAGGTAAGCTTAAGTTTGGAAAATTGGTTTGTATGTTACATGAGAGGAAATATTCGACCTAAGTCAATTGCAACATAATTCCTACTTGAGAAACTATGGTAACTTATAAAATTATACTTATTTTGTGGAAAAAATGTGTTTCTGTGATTTTTAAAGCACTGAGATGAAACTAAATCAAGTTGAAGTTCAAAAATGCATGATTATAAGGTCTTAAACCAAAGTTTACTCAAATGAATAAACAAATTTATTCAATAAGACCCTACTAAACCCTACTAGCCTCATGTAACTCAGCTTTTAGTAAAGCTATTGGGCTGAAAATTTGTTTATTTTCTACACAAAGTGTTATAATTAACATAAATCATTTAAAACAAGGCTCTCAGTTGAAGAACCGTTGTAAAGGCAATTCTAGTGTTGAAAAACAATAAATTTTAAGGAAGAAAATATATGTATTTTTTTAAAATTCGTTCTAAAAGATCATGAATCTTACTTAAAGATCTAAAATTTTGTATACAAGTCATTTTACAAGTGTAATATCTAACATAATTTAGTTACAATAACATTTCCAGTTGGGAGATCTTTATCAAATCAATGGAAATACTATAAAAGGACTCATTTCCTGCAAAATATTCAGTTTTGATTCTTTTCCATTCGAATCGTTGCCTTCTAATCTTTTCTTAGTAAGCTTTAGCTTTATCTTTCACAGAATTTTTGCTTTAGACTTTATAAACTTGCTTTAAGACTTTAAGAATTGTTAGAGCAATGAAAATTGGTAACTGTACTAGGAATTTGTTCAGCTTCTCTGCACATAAATAACGATTTCTATACATATACTTCGCTTTCTGATCTAAAAGGAAGGTAATAACATCAGCCTGTATTAATTAAGTTGTCTTATGGACGGATTCTACACAGCTTAGGTTCATTCTTAGATACAAATTTTTGATTATATCTCTTACTTCCTTTATTATTCATCATATAAGGGCCAAAGCTGTCTTTAAAGCTCGATTTCATGGCTTAAAGAGCTTAGATATACCACAAATCGGTTGTTTAAACTTTAATGAAATAACTTAAAAAGGATTAACCTCAAGTCAATAGGAAAAATCAAAGTGTTTTGCAAAGGAAAAGCAATTGCCAAGACCGCAATTAGTTCCATAAGCAAGTGAAAATGGGAAAACATGTACAAAATTCAAGTGGACACCTTGACAAAGGCAATTGAAATGGTTTAAGCCAACTTGTTAGCCTGATTGATTGGTAAATATAATTGGAGCTCACACATGGTAAGCCAGTCAGAAGGACTCCGAGTGTCCATTGGGCGGCATTTGGCTACCCTCCTACACGGACACCTACCTATGCCAACCCACCCCCACCAACCCTGACCGAACGAACACACTTGTCAATATTTCACGGCAAATGTATGTACGTACGTACGTACGTGCATGCATGTGAAAGGCACACACACACACACACACACACGTATGCGTGTGTGTGTGTGTGTGTGACGATGTGTAAGCCAGTCAGGGCAGGCGAACGAATCATGGCCCGGGTGGCCGTAATGTGCTTGGGTGTGTGTGTGTGTGTGTGCCAGTCAATAACATCCAATCAGGTTTGTTAAAAATCTATCTATATATGATGTTCATGATGACGACGACGACGCAGCGACGCAGTCGATGTCCGCACACACACACACACAGGCAGACGACACACAGACGCAGAGCGAGAGAAACGGACTCGACTCAATGTGCAAGGCGTCGTCGTCGTCGTCGTCGTCGTCGTCGTCGTCGTCGTCTACTACTGTCGAACCTGCAGTCATGCTCCGCCCTCCCCCCGCTCCCTAAACGGGTATCGAACATACATTGAACGTGCTCTGGCCATTCTGTATGTGTCTGTGTGTGTGTGTGTCTTATCAGCTGCAACGGCACCCGCTCTCTCACTCTCACACCAAGGCTCTCTCTTCGCCTTTGGCTCACTCAATGGCTCGTTGGATATTGAGTGGTTTTTTTTTTTTTGTTTTTATTTTTTGTTTTTTTTTTTTCGGCATGTTGTTGTTGCATTTTCTGCCATGCAGCAGCCTGCGCGCGTGAGCGAGAGAGCAGTAGTAAGTGAGAGCGAGAGAGTGAGTGCTATGAAGGGGAAGAGTAGCGACAGAGAGAGAGCGAGCGAGAGCGAGAGAAAGAGAGAACGCGACCAGGTTTTTGATATTTTATTTTTTCTACTGATTGATTTTCCATAATAAAGTTGAGCGCACACCCTGTGTGTGCGTGCGTGTGTGCGTGTGTGTGTGTGCGTGTGTGTGTGTGCGTGTGTGTGTGTGTGTGAGTGAGACTCTTTGTCTCTGAGCGAGTGTGTGAGTGTGTCTGTGTGTGTGCGAGTGTATCGAACGCTTAACCAATAGCAAAAATTTTCAATTGCGTACGATTTTCCAATCAAAAAAACGAAGGGGCGTTTAAGCAAAAGTAAGCGAGGGATGCTCACACACACACACACACACTCACATGGCAAAGGGGGGGGGGGGGCAACAACGACACACAAAAAAAAAAGTAAGGAGCAACGGGGAGCCCGAATCGATGCGTTCAGTTCCCTCCACTTGAAATGAGCGCAAGCAGCCTCCTTCTTGTGCGCATCTCCTGACATATTTCCAATATCATTGGTCGATAAATACCGGAGCCAAAACGAATCGAAACGAAACCCACCACACACACACACACACACACACACACACACACACACACACTAGCAGAGGGACATTGGGGCGCGCCTGGCACAAAAAAAAAAAAGTACAAGGAAACTACGACTCGTTGTAGTCGTTAGTTATATACAACTTGTTGGTGTTGCAGAACAAGGAAACTTTCCACTAAATTGCAATGCAGGCAAGGGTCAGTAGCTTAGCTTAAGTGTAGTATCATTCTATATCAAAATTTGTGCCTAAATATAGCACCCACTGCTAGTAACTAAAGCTTCCGTATCATTTAGGGCTAGGAAATTTGCAAGGTTCATATATTTGACATATAATCACATATAATATGAGGAAATTCTAAGGAATTAGTAATTAAAAGCTAAATATTCAACAAATATCATTAAAAAGATGCCTACAGCTCTCTTTTATGCAATTCCTCCATCAAATACGTGACTTTATCAAGCACCCACCTCAAGTAACTAAGCTTCTATGGGAGCTAGACCTTTGAAATTTTCCAGCTAGTATAATTAAGTTGATATACTTCACATATATCAAGTAAAAGCCATTTCCCACGTAGGAATTGTAAGGAAATTTAAATGAAAATTTCCAAAAATTTTGCAGAAAAATTCGAAATATTCAACATATAAACATAAGAAAGGTACCTACAACATTCCTTTGTACAATTCCTCCATACAATTTTAGTATAAATCAGGCAACTACCTCAAGTAACTAAGCTAATATAAGAGCTAGACTTTTGAAAATTGGTGGGTAGTATTACCAAGTTGATATATTTGACATATGTCAAAACCAAGCAATTTCCCAAGTGGGAAAACTGATGTAAACCCATTGAAATCTGTCAGAATTTGGGAGAAAGAAACTGTATTTTAAACTGGATTAATGAGAAAAGCTTAAAAAAAAACACCATAAAGTTGCCTACAACATTTTTTCAACTATTCCCATATAAAATGTATGCCTATATCAGGCACCAACCCCAAGTAACTAAGCTTCTAAAGAAGCTAATGCTTTGAAATTTGCTGGATAGTATAATTAAGTTGATAGATTTGACATATAACAAGTACCAGCCATTTCCCACACAGGAAATCCAGTAAAATGCAATTGAAATTTTTCCATATATGCCAGAAAAAACGCTAGATAAAGCTTAAAAATGGTAATTATTGGGTTCCTTAAACATTTTAGTCACTGTAATATGACTTATTCAGAACTTATCTGGTGAGATGGCACCATTTATGGGAGTTCTTAACTTAAATAAAGCTTTATGAGAACTATCAGAACTATGTTTACTAATAAGAGCGGTACTTGTTTAACAATTTGTGTGAATTTTTAAAAAATATCAGCTGCTAAAACTTAAAATCATAATATCAAACTATGATTTGATGAGTGATTTGCATTCTATGCAATAAATATTTAACTATAATGATATCGAGGCCTAGAGACCTAGATAGTCCCAAGACGCGTCTGGGTAACCCTCATGTCTTGAAGATAACTTTAAAAAACAGGAATGATGCCATAAAATCAAGCGACCATTTTCTAAGAAAGGCTCCCTAAACGCCCCCTCTTTCATTTCTTGATAGAGAAATAATTTTCTTAGGTTTATATGGCCACCTAAATCCATTCCTATTTCATGAATCCTTGTGTATATCTATAAATTCTTCCTAAAATATGAAGTTCTTTATGGATTCTGTACTTCGTTAAGGCTTCAGAATGCGAATTTTAGGGGCATAATATCTCTAGATCAATAAGAACGTCATCTAATTATATTTTGAAGAATTTCCTAGGCTTAATTTAATATTTAAGAATTTTGTTCATGAATTTGGTTCTATTTGCTGAGTTTTATGGTGGGAAAACTGTTCGGAAAGAGCCAGCTAAGCTCTCAAAACTCGGGGATCAATCTATTCCAATTTCTCTGTGTTTTTTGTCTACTTCTTCTTCATCTCATCCCTATATAGATCGTCTATATCCCATACAAAGTCCATAAATGTTCTAAAAATCCATACACAAACTAAAACTAAGCTTTCAAGAGAGTTAAAATCTCAGCGAGGGGCACCTAGTGGCCCCTTAAGCCCTTCGAGAGCGACCCCTTTTTGTTAAACATTCGTCAACTGACCAAGGGGGAGTACTAAAACTAGGCTAAAACTAGTATTTTCAGTTTTCAATAACGTTTCCCTGCCCTCGCCGGGGTTTTTTGGTATACAAAGAAGGCGTTGTACTGAAGTGGTTTTTAGGGACGAGAGCCCGAGGAGTTGTCAGTGTCGACGCACTCAGAGCAGCGAACGGACATGGACACGGACACGGACATGGACCTGCTGGAGGAGGCCTCCTCTTCTCCCCCCCCCCCCCCCCCCCCCCCCACCTCTCACACACACACACACACACACACTCACAGACATGATTGTAACAGCCATCGTCCTGGCACTCGTCGTGGTAATAACGAGCAACGAACGACTACGAGGACGACGACTACTACGACGACAATGTCCTTTCACATTTGTCGTTTTAGCCGAGACGAGGTTGGCAGGCAAGAGCTTTGCAGCAGCCCCAACAGCTCCTCGCTGCTGTCTGTCTGTGTGCCTGTGTGTGTGTGCCTGTGTGTGTAAGGACTGGAAGGAGGTTGAACGTAAAAGTTTACTTGTCTGCGATGCTGTCTGCCCCAAACTGCTGCCAATTTTTATGCGCTCCCTATTTTTATCTGACTTTTTTGCACCACCACCCACCCCAGGACCCACCACCACCACCACCACCCACCCACTTCCCATTCAGCTGCTGCTTTATTTCATTTCATCTTCACTTTCGGGTTTCGTTTTCTTTCCTCCTTTTTTTTTATGACTGGCTGCTGTTTCTTTCTGACGCTCGTCGAATGTGTATAGATTTTTAGTGGGTGGGGTGTGGTGGTGTGGAGTGGAGTGGGGGGGGGGGAGGTGGCTAAAGGAGGAGCCGTATATTTCGATTCAAGGATATTTCCCGATATGTGTAAAAAGAAGAGCAGAAAAAATATAAATAGAAGTGAAAGAAAAGACAGCAAAAATAGGGATGGAGTCGGAGGAGTGTGATGGGGTGGGGAGTGGGGATGGGTAGGGGGTAGGGGGGGTCGTCTCCTGCCCTCTCTCTCTGCCACTCACTCGCTAGCTCTCTCTCGCTCTCTCTCTCTCTTTGTGTGTGTGTGTGTGTGCTGCCAGAGCCAGGAGTTTGGGGACGGCGGAGGTCCTGTGTAGCTCCTGTTCTTGATTGCGCGCGTTAGCAGAAATGAAAATCGAGCAGCAGCAACAACAACAACAAAAACACAAAAAAAAAAAAAGAAGAAAAATCGCGGCATATAAGAAAAATTTATTTCTTTTCGAGCGCGCGCAGGATTTTTGCAGGATTTTCTATATATATATATATATAAGTAATACATGCCATACGATATATATATATATATATATACGACTGCAATAGGTACTTATACATATGTACATAGGGAATGCTGGGGCATAGCTTTCGCTGGGAGGGACGGGTGGGGTGGGGTGGGGTGGGGGAGGGGCAGGCAATAAATTGCCTTTGCCTTCGCCTTTGCCTTATTCGCCGCACCAACTAATGATGAAGTTTTTATGGCTGTAGCTCAATTTCCACGTATTTATACGGGATGGGACCAACCTCAAGTAACTTGCGTCGGGGGGGCTGAATCTGAATCTGAATCTTAAGTGGAATTAAGCAGAATGCAAACATATGTCAGAAAAAAAGTGCAAAATATTGATCGAAAGCCAAGTATCCAAACATATGGAGGGGGAAGGGCAACAATCGGAAGGTCTACTGATGATAGAAAGCGGAACTATAACTGCAAGTGCATTCAGCTCAAGGGTTAGGGGTCCTAGAGGGCCACTAAGTGCCCACTTTATGGTGTTGCAAACTTCAAAGTCTCACAACTACATTTATGCATACCTTTTCTAATCGATCAATTGAATTGAAACATCCTGAATCAATTGCAGAAACTTGGAAATTCCATAAACATTCATTTGTATCTCATAATCCTCAATAGTTTCAATAACATCTGCCGTTTACACTAAGTTAAGCCGCTTAAAAAGCTTAACTGATATTAAAAATATATATATATATATGCCTAATTTGAAAATTTTCCCTCAACACATTTATCGATAACATTTTAAGAACTTACGTAAGTAGTTCAAACTATTTAAAGATGTATTTACAAACATATTAGTCAAAAAAGTGCCTCAATAAGCACTTCCTTACGCTTTAAAAGCTTCGATAACAAATCGATAAATCATAGCATAAACTCAAAGTGCCAAGTAAACGTTAAATAGTTTATCTACGGCTAAAACTTTATAGTTGGCTCATTGAATTGCTTTAAAAAACTATATTTGTTAACTATTTTAACCATTTCTTTAACAAGACTTATCGATAACACTTAAAAATTTTCCAAAATGATTGACAAACAACTCAAAATATTTGAATAAATACCAAAATTCACAAATTTTTCAAATTAAAGATAAAAGCTCCGATAACAAATCGATAAATCATATGACATGCCTCAAAATGTGAAGAAAATATATATACGCGCAAAAAGAGGTAGGCAAATATGCGTAAATTTGCTTAATAACTGGCTAATTACTATATAAGGCTACATTTTAAGCATTTTCTCCCGCTCGACTTATCGATAACACTTAAAAATTAGCATAGATAAACTATAAATATTTGAAAATATTCTCATAAATAATAAAAATGTTTGGATTAATGACATAATTTTGTTTAAAATTTAAATAGAGTGTTAAGAACTCCGATAACACATCGATAAATTATAAAACGTGTGTATAAGTCCCTGGTAGAAGCTTAAGTTAAACATAGGGACGCTTCAAGCTTGCTGGTTGTATAATTTGTTAGCTAAAAGCTATATTTAGCAAGAATTTTAGCATTTTTCTGAGCCAGATTTATCGATAACTAGGTACGAATTGTCAAATTTATAAGCTGTCAAGCACTTTGTTGTTCTTTTTTCGGTTTGAAAGGTGAAAAATGAAGAATGAGGGGCTCTTAAGCAGAAATTGAATATAAAAAACAGACTGCTGGCTAACGTGAGCTGCTAATTCGATGCATTAATGAAAATATGCGAGCAAAGAGGAAGTTTTATCAACGTAGCAGTGCAAAGTCGAACTGAAGTCTGCTGCTAACACAATATGCACACACAGAAGAGGGGGTTAAATGGTCCAAAATGGACCATGATTTGTCACCTCTTTTGAACTTGAAATCAATCCCACCTCCCCCGCCGTTACCTCATACTTCTCATATCGGATATCTGAATATGGCAAATCAAGTGGTCATCAAATCATATCAATTCATTCGTCCGCCTGCCTTTTGCTTTCAGCATCCGGTGATTTTACAATCTTTACAATAAGCTAAGTTGACTTAAATCATCATCAGCCTCAGTTTCAGTCCCAGTCCCAGCCTCAGCCTCAGCCTCAGCCTCAGTTCATCAGTTCATCAGTTTTGCTCATTCGCTTCGTCCGGCCCAAGTCAAGTCGTCAGATAATAATCATTAGTATGATCAATTGCCTAGCCAAAACGCGATGTCTGAGGGCAGAAAAAGTGTTGCGTTTAACTGGTAAATCAGTTGGGTTTAGAGCCGTAGAGAGGAGCGGACGTGGCGGCGGAAAGCCACTTAATTGAATTCGATTTGACGACGTCGTCGTCGTCATCGGCGGTGGCGGTGGCGGTGGCTGCTCCGGCTACTTGGAGCGGAGCATGTCAATGTGGAACAAACGGAAGTCTAAAATAAATTGAAAGCAAGCTGAAAGCCAAAACCAAATCAAAGCAATCAACGCGACGAAACAAAAGAACCAACGACTAGCAGATACAGATACTTTTTATTGTTCTGTGTGTGCGAGTGTGTGCGAGTGTGTGTGCGAGTGAGTGTGGGTAGTGTGTAGGCCCCCGTCTCGCTTCCTGTCTTCATCATAAAAAATCAAAGTAATAATGCGTGTACTTGCGTTTGCCACTTTATAGATTTATTAGGCACAGTCGCTGGGATCTGCATCCCCCGTACACCCCCAACCCCCATATGTTCATCTTCATTTTTTTTTATGCTCAACGGAAATCCAAATTAAAATTGAAGGGCAGGGTGGGGCGGGAGCGGAGAGTGGAGAGTGGAGCGGGAGCGGGAGCAGAGCTGAGGCAGGCTCTGACAATGAAATGATGCGTTCGCTGGCTTTTAATTTGATTTTCAGTCAAGCAGCCCTTTTGCACAATTTGCATCTGGAGGAGACGAAAATCGAAGGCACCGAAACAGGAATTAAATGCGCGGGCGTGCATATAAATCAAAATGTGGACTTATGTTTCCAGCAAACAGCAACAACAATGAATGACTTCCTTTTCTTCGTTTTTTATATATATGTATGTATATATAAAAATGTTTGTTTTGTTGCAGGGGTGCAACCTAATTAAGGGCACAAAACGCTACTCTTAGGCCTCGCTTGGGGAATCCGCTTTTAGAGTATTGTGACAAGATCGTTTTGACTTCACACGCAGCTATTTTTGTAAGAGGGGCGACGCCGCTGCTGTGTGTGTGTGTGTGTGTGAAAGGTGTAGGGACCCATATCTCATCGGAGAGGGTGTGTGAGTTTGATATATGTGAAAGATGCGCTCATTTAGAGCGGCAGTTTTTGACAGATGTTGAAATGTGTGTGTTATCGATATAGCATACTCGATAGATTTATCGATAATTATTGTGCCGCAAGTGTCTACATACTTATTCTATCTGTTATCACAATTCATTGGCCTTCTTTCTCCCCTCAATACTTTACATTTTGCTCAACTTCCCTGGTACAGTCCACACAAAACATGTAGACTAGCCTTAAAGTGTCTAATATGTCTCAAAATAAAGTAATTCTAGCTTGGTCCACAGATTCTAGCAAATTCTCTTCAAAAAAGTTGCATACTTTTTGGCGTTTGCTTAGTCCAAATACTTTATTGTCGTGTCTGCCGCTCACATTAGCCAGCAGCTTTACAATTTAACAGAAATCATTGGCATTCTTTCTTTCCACATACTTGAAAACTTAGCTGAAGCTCATCAGTACAGTTTACACAAAACATGTACACCAAATTTTGAGGTTAGTTAAGCCTAAAAGTGTCTTAAATGTGTTAAAATGTGGAGATTCTTGGAACTATTAAGCTTGTTCTTGCATTTTCTATAGCTTCTAGCAAAATGCCTTCAAAGATTTGGCCTACATTTTGGCATTTCCTTCAAAAAAAAAACACATAAGCAAGCAGTATAAGCAAGCAGTGGTGTCTATTAGTCAGCCTTGGACCTTCGAGCCGGATTTGGCATAGCTTTTGGCTTAAAAAACGGGGTGAACTTTTGGCTGATGTGAATTTTAACGATGTTTTACGACCTAAACCTGAGTAAAACTTGGAGATACATTTAAAAACATTATTGATCCTTGCTTATATGTATCAAACATAGCAAATATAAGTTATAGACTACACCAGACAACAAAGTTAATTATATTCAAAGAAAAAGAAGTAATGCTAAATGATTTTGGTAAACTAAAAAATGAGTCTATGATCAAAAATTGCCCTTCACTTCCAGATTATTTGTTAAAATAGCTAAAAATTAAAATTTCTACACATTTTTACATGCGAAACATCCATTTGGTAGGAATATGTCTTAAATATACTGCAAAATCATCTAAATTATAATCATTTTTCATCTTCTTTGAATGATTTTTAGCTCTTTTGAATGATTAAAGCATTATTTAAGACATATCTTTTCCAACAGAATACCGGAAATTAAAAAATGAATATTTTTTAATCTTTTTTTTGGCTCTATGAGCTATTTCTTAGCTTTCAATTAAACTATAATGTCTATAAACTATTCATAAACTATCTATAAGCTTTTTTATTTAAAAATACCATATCTTAGCTTTAATTTTGACTATAAGACACATTTCTACGATTTTTTTTAAGCGAAGATATAACATTTTGAATGAAATGTGATCGTATTTTGCACTTCCCCTAGATATGCAAAGGATGTTGGCGGAACATTTTCAAAAGAATTCAATAGAAATGACTTCAAAGAAAGAAAAAAAATATACGAAAATGATACATTTGGACGGGATATGTTTTTAAAATACTTCAACTCAACCAACTTAGCTGAAAACCAACCAAAGAATGATCACTGATTCGAAATATTTTACTCTATTCTATATATTGATGCTCAATTAAAGAATCTCTATAACCATTTGGATTGTACATTCATTTCTAAGCTTCTTTGGATATACAAATTTTGCACTTAATATCAAAATGAACTTAAATAATCATCCAAAGGAGCTGAAAAATGTCAAAATGATATTGAAATATCAAAAAAAAAACGTTTTCTCTCACCCACAATAGATATAGTATACGATTCTACTTACTTATGCCTTAGAATAGAGCCTTATTAAAGTTGTAGCCAAGTTAAAAACATACCTGAAAAAGAGTAGAAAATATCAAAAATAAAAACATTATTTCAATAATTTTGTAGAGTTAAAAAAATGAAAAAGCCAACGCTTGACCACCCGCAAGTTCTCAGCATATTTTGTGGCAAATATTTGTGGGGCATTCCCCAAGCCAACACACACACACACACACACACACACACAGACAGACAGACAAGTTAAGGGTTACTTTTGCACAAGAGAATTTTTGCTTAAATTTCAATGCGATTAAGGAAAAAAGGGCCTTGAGTTGACTGGCTTGTGGCTGTCTAAACTTAAAGCCGCCCAACTGTTGCCCCCCCAACAACAGCAACAACAGCAACAACAGCAACAGCAGCAACAGCAACAGCAACAACAGCAACATCAGCAGCAACAACATACAGCAAACCAGGCAAGAGTGAAATGTTCTAATTAAAGCCAACAGTAAAAAGGCGCGCAGAGAAAATGTGCCAAGAGGCAGCAGCAACAGCAGCAACAACAACAACAACGACGACGACGACGACAACGACGACGATGATGATGTTGCTGAGTTGCTGTTGCTGTTGCTGCCGCTGACGACGACGACGACGGCAGTGAAAACTAACCTCAGACAACAAACAATAATGAAAATTCTAAGCAAAAAGCCCAACGACCAATGTCGACAACTAGCAAAAGAAATTAAATTTAAAGAAAAGAGCCAGCAACCAGAGCCAAGCCCCAGCCAAAAAGTAAATTAGGGCTGTGTCTGTGTGTGTGTGTGTGTGTGTGCGAGTGAGTGTGTCTGTGTGTGTGTGTGTGTTGCTGTTTTTGGCTGGAAATATTTTTAAGGGGCCACACGTCCTTGAGCTTCAAAATGGTGGCGGCCTATAAGACTTAGTTACTTGCTGTTGCTGCTTAGGGGCAACTTTAAAAACAAGCAACAAGCAGCAGCAGCAACAGCAACAGCAACAGCAGCAACACACACACACACACTATCGCAGACACTCACAGCAAGTGAGTGAGTGAGTGAGAGTGAGAGAGGGAGACTTTTAATTACGCACGTTTTGCGGTGGCGAACAAAAATCACAGCAAATGCACACACATATGTATGTACAACTGTGACTGTGTGCCTGTGTGTGTGTGTGTGTGTGTGCAGTTCATGTCCTTGAAAGTTTTTGGCATAGTTTTTGCCCAAAACAACTAAAAACAGTTAATGTGCCTATCACTGTGTGTGTGTGTGTGCCTGGGGTTAATGACTTGCTTAAGACTGGGGAACAAAAAAAATGAAACTAAATGAATCCCAATTGTATGCCGCTGAGCTGTTGCTGCCTCTTTTGGCTCTAAAACTAGCCTTCCACGCTTAGCTAAAGGCAAGCAAACTGCTCAGATTCAGTGGCAAGCAACTGTTTATGTTTAGTTTGCATTTAAGAACGTTTTTCTTAAATTTTAACACTCTACAAAGTCTACAAAACCTAGAAACAGCATTTTGAAGCTTTTCCAAGTGCATAAAGTGACTATATGGTGCATTTTTGTACTTAACCTACCAAATTCAGCAACTCTACAAACTCTACACAGCAAGAAAAACTACTTGTACACATATCTGAGTACATAAATGATTTAAAGTAGCAATTTTGTATCAAATTACATCAATTTGGAAACTCTACAAACTCTACAAAGCAAGAAAAATTACTTGTAGGCATATCTAATTGCATGCATGATTTTAGGCAGCAATATTTGCTCAGATTTCATCAATTTAGAAACTCTACAAACTCTACAAAGCTAGAAAAATTACTTTTATGCATTTCAAAGTGCATAAATGATTTTGATATGCAATTTTTGATCAAGCTTAATCAATTTTGAAACTCTACAAACTCTCCAAAACAGGAAAAATTACTTGTATGCATATTTCAGTGATGATAAATGATTTTAAGAAGCAATATGTGATCAAATTTCGACTGTCTTGAGACTCTCCAAAGCTTGAAAATTTACTTATAAGCATATCTAAGTGAATTAATAGTTTTAAGAAGCAATTTTTGATCATTTTTAATCAATTTTGAAACTTTAAGACTCTCCAAGTGAATTACATGTTTTGCTGATGCAATCCTAAGTGGACTCCAGCAAATGTGTAAGCTTTTCCAACTCTCCAAAGGCGTTTTTTTTTTGTAAAGCGCAAGTCAAATATAAAGAAACTCCCGCTTTCAACCCACCCCCCCTCTCTCAATTGATTTAAAGATGATTATGAACATTTTGTTCCTTGACCACTTCATTCTGCCCTCTCTCTCTCTGTGTGCGTGTGTGTGTGTGCCACCCAAATTAAACACTTGACAGGCCACTTAAGTGTGTCCTTTAACTACTTGCTACCTAACCCTCCCCCCCCCCCCCCCACACTTGGATAGTTTCCTGGTAGTCATCATCAAGTGAGGCTTATCAAAATCAACCGATCTTGGCCCATTTGCCTGGGATGCTTGGCTGGATGATATGACAGAAAAATTATGACTTCATAAATGCTTTAGGAACGGCAAAATTCACTGGCCCCCAACCCCCCTCCTTCGCGTACAGCAGCAGCCTAGGCAATTAAAAGTTTCCTTCGGCGGGTTGGGGGCGGGTGAGGGAGAGTATTATTAGTAGGGTGGCACATTATCAGTGGCAATAGGCAATTATGTGTGTGTGTGTTTGTGTGTGCGTTTTATGAGCTATTAAGCAGCCCATATCTCTACTTAGACACCGAGTAGCCTTAGGCAAGGTCAAGCAAGAAAAAACGCTGCTTAAAATTAGCGTTCGAAACTAGTTGAAATAAATTTTCAACAAATTAACGTGAAGGCTTAACACGAAACGAACACACACAATGGGTGTACGCCCACGCGGAGGCCGATGAGAAATTGTCACAGATTTTGGGCAACTGATACCCTACGCACACACACACACACACACACTGGCACACACACTGGCACACACACGTATCTATCTATAACATTTTATGACAAACTTTGCTTTCTTTTGTTTTTCAGAATTTGTGAAAATTTATTTTCTCGGTCGATCGAAATATTGTGAAATCAAAAAAACAAATAAATTAAAAGCCAGAAAATATCTATCTATGTGAATCCAACAAAAAAAAAGAGACCCACAATGCGCTCTAGTTCCCATCCTCGGCACAAAACAATGGGCCCCCAACCAACCACCGAACCAAACCAAACCAAACCAAACCGATGAAACTATGCCAAATTGATAGAACGCACCGGGGGGAAAAAACGTTGAGGGGGAGAGAGGGTGGCGGCGGAGGGATTGGGACTCAAAATCAAATTCAAATTCTATCGATGTGTGGATATTTTTATCGAATCGGCTAGCCGTGTGTGCGAGTGTGTGTGTCTGCTCTCTATATGTTAGGTATATTTAGTACAAAATAATACCTTTTAATTTAATATGCAGCTGACGTGCGCCTCGCCCCTCGACCACCCCCCCATCCCCTGGCCACCGCTGCTGCCTGACTGTTGCCTGCTGCTCTATGAAGTCGAGTCTTCTTTTGTCTCACTGCTCAGAGTCTTTCGGGTTCTTTCGAAAATAAAATAAATCGAAATGACAGATCATTAAAATTTACAACAACACCAAAAGCCCAGAGCCAGACACAGTTGTGGACATTATTTGTGCCGCCCAAAACAACAGCAACAGCAACAACAACAACACAAAAATATCGCCAACCGCCGCACCGAGTTATATTTGTCGTTGTCGATCAGTTTTTATGTCGTTCGATATGGCAGCAGCGAAAATTTTTATTAGCCTGTTCCACACAATGTTCCCCAGTGCCGCCGCACCGTCTCAGTCGCCCCCCCCCCGCCCCCAACCCTGGCCAACACCCCACCACCCCGCACCTTCCCTTAGGGTGGGAGGGGGGTGGGGAAATATGGTGACGAACGCCGATGGCTGCCAACAAGTGCAATTTGATTTTTATGCGACTGCAAAATGTTGCATACACAAACATACAGCAGAGCGGGGATATGTTGATTTTTTTGTTGTCTAGTCTAGTGGAGACTTTTGTGTAGAGTTTGTTAAGTAAGTGGTGGGAATGTGGAATTGATTTAATTGATTTTTGTAGAGTGGAGACTTTTGTGTAGAGTTTGTAGAGTAGCCTTAAATGGCTTAAAAAAGCTCAGTATTAATTTACTGTCCATATGCTTGACAAAGTGTGTTCAGTTGAAAGATTTTCAGCATTTGTAGACTTTGTAGAGTTAGGTAAATGCTCCTTTAATGTTGAAAATTGTCATCAAGATGATGGAAAATTGTTTTTATTTGAAATGAACTCAAAAAGTATAGTATTGCTGGCTTTGTAGACTTTGTAGAGTTAGTGGCAAGTCATAAAAGCTGTCATTCTTTGTGGAATTCAAGAAAGTTTAAGTATAAGGCCGAAAAGCTGTTGAATAAGTTCTAACTATCAAAACAGTGATTAAGGCTACTTTAAAGTTTGTGTAGACTTTGTTTTGTTATCATAAATCACGTTTGTAGACATTACTAAAACAATGAAAAGCCGCAGAAAGTACAGTTTGCCCCCAAAACTTTAACAAAAAGTTATAACAGCCTTAAGATATGATTATAAATCAATGTATATTCTTTGGAGAGTTTGTAGAATTAGCAAAATTGTTTAACTTGTCACAAAATTGTATGAAAAACTCATTTAGGGCTGTAAAATAAGCTTACAAATAATTTCCTATTCTTTGAAGAGTTTGTAGACTTTGCTAAAATAAAGAAAA
Source organism: Lordiphosa andalusiaca (assembly GCA_035044965.1). NCBI lineage: Eukaryota > Metazoa > Arthropoda > Insecta > Diptera > Drosophilidae > Lordiphosa > Lordiphosa andalusiaca. The sequence continues at coordinate 883,941 of JAWNNM010002472.1, read as the reverse complement.
GCCGCAGAAAGAACAGAGTTTGGTCTAAAAAAAATCGAACAAATAGTTATAACAGCCTTAAGATATGATTATAAATCATTGTTAATTCTTTGGAGAGTTTGTAGACTTATCAAAATTGTTCAATTTGTCCCAAAATTGTATGAGAAGCTCATTTAGGGCTCTAAAATAAGCATACAAATAATTTGTTATCATCAATCGCTTATGGAGAGTTTGTAGACTTTGCTAAAGTAATCAAAAGCCGCAAAAAGACCACAGTTTGCTCCCAAAACTTTAACAAAAAGTTATAACAGCCTTAAGATATGATTATAAATAATTGTATATTCTTTGGAGAGTTTGTAGACTTGACAAAATTGTAAAATTAGGCCCAAAATTGTTTCAGAAACTTAACTAAGGCTATAAAATAAGCATACAAATACTTTTCTAGCCTTTGGAGAGTTTGTAGAGTTTGCCATTTTCAAATCAATTGGATAAGCTTTGAAATCATTAAAACCACACTCTCTCGCCTCTATAGAGTTTCTAATTTTGTCCGAAAAAAACCCAGCCATAAGCAATAAAGTCATTTTCCACACTAAATTCTTGTAGTTCTAAGCTCTTGTATGTCAACTCTAGAGTCATTTTCCTGAACATTGCCCCCGCCTGGCTCATAAATTAATAATGAAGGCGTTCGGAAAAGGAAAAAAACAAAACACATTAAAAAACTATGGACAAGTATGTGTGGCTGGATGGCTGGATGGATGGCTGGTGTGTGGCTCCCCCTCAAAATGCATAATATTTACGCCTATAATTTTTTCTAATATTTCCAACAGCTGACATCAAGTAACACCAAAACTCAAGAGCATGTGTGTCTGTGTGTGTGTGTGTGTGTGTGTGTGTGTGTGTGTGTGTGTGTGTGTGTAATTGACACTCAATTATTTTGGGACTGTGACAGAGGAGGGAGGGGGCGGCGGGAGCGCATTATGGCTGTGCCATTATCTGAGCTACTTAGCGGCGTTCAACTGCCACTTGTTGGAAGCTGATCGCGACGCCCGCAACAACAAAAATTGAACTAGCTAATAATACAACAACAGCAACAACAACAACAAGAGCACTCGAGCACAATAGATTTCCGCTGAAACCAGCCAACACACAAAACAACAACGAAATCTTCTTCAAGACAGAAGAAAAATTGAAGCACGATTGATCACATTGATCGCTGTTGCTGTTGCTGCTGTTGCTGCCTTGGCAGCTTCTTGTCTGTTGTCTTGGCCTCTTGAGAAGAGCTAAACATTCAAAGTATTTAGTAAGCAACAACAACAACAACAAGCTCAAGTAGCTGCTTGTCCGCTTGTGCAGCTGATCTATATAATAATTCATATGTTTAAGCATTATTTTGTACAGCAACAACAGAAGAACTTGTCGTCCATACTTCAAACAGCAGCGTCAGCAAACAATCCATGAGATGTGGGGGGAAATGGAGATGGAGATGAGAGGGCTTTTGTGAGAATTTCGATGTGTCTATGTGTGTGTGTGTGTGTGTGTGTGTCCGTGTGGGCGTATTATCCCAACTGTCTCATCAGTAAGATCTTCTGGTGTTCAGTTCTTTTGTGTAGTTGTTGTTGTTGCTGCTGTTGCTGCTGTTGTTATTGTTTTGTCGTTATCCAAATCGAACTCTTGAAATATTTTGTGGAAAACTTGAGATGCTGATGGCAAGATATGGCAGCAGTAGCATCATGGCATGATCAATAGTGGAAGCCTGGGATAATTCTCAAGCTTTTTTTTTTTGGTGAAGAAGAAAAGCCAAACACTAGTTTTAGATCATACAACATTTATGGCTGGCTTTAGTTGAAGAAGTTGCATTCGGTATATAAACTTGAATCAATCATTGATCAATGTTTCAACTCTTCAGCTGAATGCAGCCACATTTTAGGGAAACTTTGAGCAAAGAAAATCCATTATATATAAAAATGTTTTCTTATGTTTTAACTATAAAGATTTGACTACTTTTAGTGTAACCAACATTGATTCAGCACTTTCATTTAACAGTTTCACACTGTTTAAAGCAATCTTACTTGGAAAATTTTGTTATACGGTCACACTGTATTTACGTTTTTTTGCTTGGTTAGTGGTATTTATAAAGCCAGCGTTTTGAAGCGACTTTTAACCAATTTTAGGGTAACAAACCAACAGCAGTTGCACACTTTTTGGTGCAAACATTTTGTTATACGGTCACTCTGTCTTAACCTTGCTAAAGCTAGCTTTTCTAAGGGCTGCAACAGCTACTTCTGACTAATTTAAAAGTGAGAAACTACTATAAGTCACTTTCATTTGCCAATTTTTACTCTCAAGCATAACATTCTGACTAATTTAAGGGTGAGAAACTACTAAAAGTCATTTTCATTTGCCAATTTTTACTCTCAAGCATAACATTTCGTTATACGGTCACACTATTAAAATTCTTTCTCACTTAGAATTTCATAGCTTTCAAGTCAGTGTTCTTGACAGCTTCAGCAGCCGTTTTACACATCAAAAAGCATAGATTTCGCCTCATTTTAGTGTGACCAGCTACAATTGATAAGTATTTTTCAATGAACTAGTTACTGCATGGTCACTTTGTTATGGGTATTGAGTCTGGTCGCAATTAAGAGTAGGTAAATGTTTTTCACGCAATATCTACACAGCTAAATACTTGGCGACCGTGACACTTTAAGATATTTGACACTTGACACTTGACACTAGCCTTAAAAACTATGCTAGAAAGCTTGCTTTGTTTAAAAAGGATCGTTTAAATTTCTTAAAACTTGTTAGGTTTCTAGAGATTTGTTAAAATATATTTCAAAACCATAGAAAAGTGGCGACCGTGACACAATAACCCAAAAGTGTTTTTAGTTTAATAAGATAAAGGGGAACAGGTAATTTAACAATAGTCCGTTCATTAAACTTCTATGAAAGCTTAGATTAGAAAAGATGGATTCAATTTCCACAATTATTTCAAAACTATAGACAAGTGGCGACCGTGACACAAAATCTCACACGTTGTTTTTGGTTTGAAAAGACGGAGGGTAATGGAAAAAGTTAAGGTAATCAAAAGCGATATTCAATATGTTTATATATGCAACCAACAAAGGGAAGTTGGTTTAAACTTCACAAGCTTTCCATTTTTTGATTAGAAAGGATCGTGGAAAAGTTCTCTTCATGTCTTGGCTATAGTTTGCCACATGCAGCTGTCCATTTTCCCTGGCATATCATATCATCGTTTACATAATCCTCTCCATTTTCCCATTCTTCAGAATACAAAACTTGTTTATATCTGGTACGAGTAATCTTGGCACACACACACACACAGAGACGCGACACAGAGAGTTCGATTTCATGGCATCTACTCTATTAATTTACTGCGCCATAAGTTGCCCAGATTGACCAGGGCTGCCCCCCCCTCCTTTGTGCACACTGGGTACCTTCCTTATTATTGGGTGGTTGCTTTTGCACGCAAAAAGGGTTCATCAACGCCGAGGATGCGGCTGTTCGGGGTGGCATTGGTTTTTGGTTTTAGTACCCATTTTTTTCTATACTTTATATATTTTATCATCCAGCCAGTTTGTCAATTGTCAGCCGGGCGCGCCTGTTCGCTATAATTTATCAGTTGGTATGCAAATGAGTTTGATTTATTCAATGAGCTGAGCACAATTTCATTTTTTTTTTTTTTTTTTTTTCGGAAATTATAAAAAAATATTTGATGTGCGACCCTTTTTTTTTTTGTTGGTTGGTTGGTTGGTTGGTTGGTGGACAGCTGGGATAAATCTGGATAGGAGGAGGCTCCTAGTTTGGTGTGCGGCTGCATGCTACAAAGCAAATCAACGCTGCGGCTCATTGCAAGGCAACAGACGTAAAAAAATGAAATGGGAGAGAGACAGAGAGTGGGGGGGGGGAGGGGGGAAGCGGAATAAAACTAAAATATATCTGCGGCATATGCCGCACATGTATGTATATATATATGTTATATGCAAGTGTGTGTGTGTGCGCCCCACTCAATCATAAGGCATTGGCAGGCGTAAATCAAATCAAGTAGCAACCAACAACGACGACTGCATGTTGCACGCACCGCACAGCAGCAACAACAACAGCAACAACAGCAACAGCCAGCCAGCCAGCAGAAGAGGCACCAGAAGAGTCTGAAGAAAGACGATTATGCGACGGGCAACGCTCAGACAATGATTAAGTAGGCAAAATACTCAACGCTTCTTGCGCCCTTCTATGTACAGACACACATATCTTCCCAATATTAAGACCATTCCCGTTGTGTTTTTTTGTGGCATTTCTTTCCCCTTTTATGTTTTTAATTATTAACGTACGGTGGCTGTGCTCTCTCTCTCTCCCTCTCTCTCTCTCTCTGTCCCTGATGCTCTTTTATTCAGTGTCAGTCCTGACAACACATGTCACAGTGGCTACACTTTCATTTTCATCATTACTTGATGCTGTTTTGATACATTTTACAGTTACATGGCGACCGTGACCCAAGCTAAAAGTTCATTAGACTAAGCTTACTCAAACTCTTACTCATCTAAGTGGGTGCCTTAGTTAAGCATTTTAGGCTTGATTATGTTTTAAAGAGCCACCAGGTTGCTATTTATTTTTATGCCGTATGCTTATAGTTACAAACTAAAGCTACAGAGGGGAGGGGAGAAATTGATCAAATTTTTCCACTATTTTGTCCAATATTTCATATATTTTTAAAGCAAACCTTTTAATACTTTTACGATCCACATTTTGGTATCCTTCATAAGCATTTTATAATGCTCTTTACTTAAAGCTAGGTCAATTCTCAAAAAATTGATCATTTTTTCCAATATTTGATATATTTTTGAAGCAAAACTTTAAAAACTATTCCGATGTACATTTTGGTACCCCTCATAAGCATTATATATTGTGCTCTTTACTTATTTTAAGCTAAATTTGGTTTTTTGTCACGGTCGCCACGTTTTTATACCCTTACAAAGGATAAAAATATTAATTTCCGAGCCCATAAACTATATACAATATATATACCATCAAAGATTTATAGATGTGATAGATGACGCATGTGAAACAAATCGAAAAATGGTAGATAATGTCAGCCATCAGAAATAATCGTGTTTTCTTTCACATGCATCATCTATAACATCCATAAATCATTGGTAAAACACTTACAGAGTTATATCAAAGATATATAGATGTTTATAGATGACGCTTGAGGATCAAATCAGAAATTAGAAGCCCATGTTAGCTTCCAGGAATAATTCTGTTTTCTTTCACATGCGTCATCTATAATCTATATCTATAAATCTTTGATACTATATACTTCAACAGGGTGGGTATTTGTAGGTAAAAACCTACAAATTTCATAATTTTGCGAATTTCACTCCATTTGATATCCAAAACTTCTTCAAACTAAACCCTTTTAAGTGTATCATCGGCCATTTCTAGCACATTTTGATAACAAATCTTTAGAAACTAAACGAACTTCAGCATTTCATTACTAGATCAATGCTTAATCTAATTGTGTCACGGTCGCCATGTTTTCATTTCCTAGCACTTTGTGCGAAAAACCTCGATTAAAGTAACCCCATTATGTGTTTAATTCCAATTGAAAGTGATAAACTTTCCAAAATCAAAATAGATTTGAATGTTTTGCTTATTTCAATAACCTCAAATGCAACATAAACCTCAAATATGGCAACAAATCAAGAACTTAGAAACGAAAACTGAAAGGAAAACACCAAAAACAACAACAGCAACAACTAAGGCAAATCGTAACAAGCACTCAAAGTCAAAGCGAATTATATTCTAAACTAATTTTCATGTCGTGCCAAAAATAATAAAAACAACAAGAGTCAGACACAGAAATACAGAAAAAAGCGAGAGAATTTTTGTCTAGTTTGGGATGGAAGGGTGGGTGGGTAGGTGGGTGGATGGGGTGGTGGTTGGGGGGCGTGTGGATGAAAAAAACCAACAACTCAATTAAAACATCAATAAAATAATTTTTTTTTTTTGCACCAAAATTTTGCACGCACACAGCGATCGCTGTTCGGTAGAATGCTAAGAGAGACAGCTGAATGGACGGCTTAATGGCTGCTGCTGCTGCTGGCATATCAAATCCTGCCGACTGCCAATAATGATGATTCCTTTTTAATGTGCACTCCTCGGGCGTGGGTCATTATTCAGGCAGCGAGCGAGAGAGATGGCTGTGCAGAAACAAAGCAGATGGGGGAAGCTTTTGCATTCGCGTATCGATCACAAAATGCTGCCAATACATCTGGACGGACGGGCACAACCCGTCGAAAGAACGAACCGTCGTCGCCGTCGTCATCATCATCAGTGGGTCCGGTTTTGTTTTTGTGGCCTCTCTCGCTCTCGCCCGCTGCCCGAGCAACGTGGCCCAGAAAGGGGCGTGCACAAAATGATATTTTATTCAATATCTTCCTGGCCGACCGGCCGGCCGGTGTGCTGTGCTGTGCTACACGAACGATTTGTCCTTTTCAGAGACGGCTGGAAAAACTCTCAAATCAAATTGATGGGCAACAGACTGAGAAACCTGAAATTAAAAACTCATAAGATATCGACTGATATATTGAGCTGCACAAATTACTGACAACTGAAGACGAAAGGCCGACAATGACGACGACGGACGACGCATCAACAACAAAAAGATCCACTACACACCGGGACAGGTTTGCAGAGACTTGCATATAAAAAGACAATTAGTTGTTATTAAGATGTGTGTGTGTGTGTGTGTGTGTGTGTGTGGGCACAAAAGCCGTTAAATCTTCTTTTCTGTTTTTGGCAGCTTTTGGTACCAAAATGGGGAATTAATGATACAATGACAATGCATGGGGCAATTGGTGTGAGTGTCCCCCGAAAAAAACGGCTAATTATTGTACAACTTATAAGCGGCAAGTAGGGAAATTTTCAAAGAAAAGGCTGGGAGGGAGCAGCAGGAGGAATTGATTGGGAACGCGTACAATAAGAGTTGAGAACAAAGCCATGCATACTTATGCTGGAAACTCCAAGACTCAGTCTTTGAGCGGAACACGTTTTGAAGAACATTAAGTCTAAGAGAGCTGAGGACTTTTTCAGGTCTTAAGCTGAGTTATTCACGATTATTTCACCAGTTAGTGTGACAATTTCCACAAAACCTTTTGCCACATCTTTCTTTAACTATAAACTTTGGCTAGAAACATTTTCAGAACATTAACTCAATTAGAAGCTGAGTTACTTGAGGCTTCTGGGAACAATTATTTTAACAATTAGTGTGATAATTATCAGAAAATCTTATCCACATCTTTCTTTAACTATAAACTTTAGTTAGAAACATTTTCAGAACATTAACTCAAGGAGAAGCTGAGTTACTTGAGACTTCTGGGAACGATTTTTTCAACAATAAGTGTGATAATTTGCAGAAAACTTTTTGCCACATCTTTTTTAAGCTATAAACTTTGGCCAAAAACATTTTCAGAACAGTAACTCAAAGAGAAGCTGAGTTACTTGAGGCTTCTAGGATCGATTATTTCAATAATTAGTGTGATAATTATCAGAAAACCTTTTGTCATATTTTTTTTTAAGCTGTAAACTATAGCTAGGAACATTTTCAGAGCCTTGACTCAAACGTAAGCTGAGTTACTTGAGGCTTCTAAGAACAGTTTTTTCAACAATTAGTGTACAAAATTGTGGAAAATCATAAGGTGATTACTTATAAAGCTCTTAAGTATATTTTAGGAAATTTTCAGAGCATTTCATTCAATAGAAGCTGAGTTACTTGAGGTTTTTAGAGACCCATATATCAGCTGAAGATGTAATAAATTATGGGAAACCTTTAGCTGATTACTTAAAAAACTCTTAAGTATATCTTAACAAATTTTCCGAGCACTACTTCCACGAAAAGCTAAGTTACTTCAGGCTTTTGGGAACCCTTATTACAGCAGTAGGTGTAATAAATTATGGGAAACCTTTAGCTGATTACTTCTAAAGCTGCTAAGTATATTTTGGCAAATTTTCAGAGCACTACGTCCAAGAGAAGCTGAGTTACTTAAGGCTGTTAGGAACCCATATTTCAGCTGTGGGTATAATAAATTGTGTGGAACTTTAAAAAAAATTACTTATAAATTTCTTAAGCTTAATTAGGTTCATTTTCAGAGGAATATGACAAAGTGAAACTGAGTTCCTTGAGAATATTGCGCCAGAAAATATGATAAATTCCAGAATCACTTTTCAGACCTATATTGGGACATAAACTATAGCTACGAAAATTCTCAGAGCAATATGTCCACGAGCAGCTGAGTTACTTGAGGCTTTTGTAAACTAAACTACTTAGATAACGATTTCAAGTGAAATCAAAGTTAGTTACATGAGCAAACTTTATTAAGGGGTTTTTAGAACCATATCTTTGAAAAAACCTGAGTTTCTGGAGACTTTTGGGAGGGATTTTGTCACCAGCTCATAGTATAAAAACCAGAAAACCTAGTGGCAGCTGTCTATTTAGTTCCCAACTTTAATTGGAACAATTTTCAGAGCCATAACTTCAACAAAAGCTGAGTTACTTGAGATCAGTGCCTAAGTGGAGTATGAAAAGTGGGAAATTTATGGTCAATTATTAACAGAAATTAGGCTGATGCTAAGTAAACTACTATAGTTAGTAACTTAACCAAGGAATCGTCTAAATAATCTATTAATTAATTCAACTTTTGTTGAATTATCAGTCTTATTTCATGACTAACCGGAACCCGCCGCCACAGCTACAACAAGAGCCAACTGCAATAACATTAATGATAATAATAAAAATTGATCAACACAGTTCATGAACTCAATTTTTAATAATCATTTTCAAATGATATTTCATTTCACATTTCATATGCGCGTTGTCGCTCTTCTCTCGCCGCCCACAGCATTTGGTTTTTGTTTGGTTAATTGTTCGATTTTCATTTCGTTCGGTTTGGTTTGGTTCGGCGGCTGCTGCTGCGTGGTTTTAATTTCCGTGCTGACAAATTAATTTAATTATATTAACATATCTCTGGTCGATCGAACATATTCAGTTTTATTTATTTTCAGTCGGTCGGTCGGTCGCCCGGTCGCTCGCCCGGTCGCTCGAGTGTGGGTGGTTGGTTGGTCGGTTGGTTGGTTGGTTCGCTGCTGCTGTGTGATTTTTAACCCTTGGGCTGACTCATTAGCTTGATTCTCCACCTCCCCGGTACCCCTGGTCAATTGCACTTAAAACGCTAGAAATTATATATGCTGATCTGTATCTGTAGCTGTAGCTGTAGCTGCATCTGTATCTGTGTGTCTGTGTATCTAACAGCTTAACGTGCCACCCTTGTTGTTTGCTCATTTCGGCAGGAACTTTTTTCCAGTCGCCATATTTAAAATTAAAAGTTTCCAAAAGTAAAAAAAAAAACTATCACTAACTGGCCTGGCTTGGTCTGGTCTGGTCTGGTGGTGGTGGTGGTGGTGGTGCTGCTGGTGGTGGCTTAGAAACCGGTTTCAATTTGATTAACAGAAACCGAAACTGAGCATCTGACGTTCTGGTTTTCGTTTGCCATTTCAGCAAAAATCAATGACAATTCGTAGAGTTGGCCATGTTAATGGGTCAAGTTTATAGATTGCATTACACACACACACACACACACACACGGAAATGCAGTGTTCTACTTCTGATTCATATATATATATATATACATTATAACTAGAATATTGTTAACATCAGCTATTTTTCATATTTGGGGTGTTGTCTTTTCGATTTGCTGTGCCAAATTTGTGTTTTGTTTTTCTTCTTTCTTTAAAGCACAAAAGCAGATCAATTTGGACAGCTGGCAGAGACGTCAATACTTTTGTGTTTGTTTTTTGTTTTTGTTTTTAATAAACTTCTATTTTTGGTTAACACACAAAATTAATATGTTTATACAATTTGCATGTACAACATTGGGAGTGTGTATTTATATATATATATATATATATATATAACTCATTAGATTTGCTTCCCAGTTATTATTAGAGAAGAGATGTGTCAAATGGAATTTGAGTTCAGCTTGGTTTACCTTTAGTTCAAGGCTTTTTATTAGGCCATTAGGTTCCTTGAGATAAGTTGGCTTATTTAGTTTTCTTTGGCTGAAGTTTTAATGAAATTTCTGCCTAACTCATTTTAATAACTAAACTGAGTTTACATACCAAATTTCCGAGAGATATCTTCTATATAAGCTGAGTTACTTGAGGTGAGTGGGTGTCTCACATATTCCATCATTCAAGAAATCCTTTTTCACTCCCTCGAATTTGATTAAAACTGTGACCAAAGTCATTTGACTTTCTAAGCTTGCTCTATGACAAATTTAATATATATATATAACAGCTATAAAAAAACGGTGTTACTTAATTTGAGTAACACTTCTCAAACTCATATACTTAGTTTTTTAGAGTATCAAAGTCTTTCAAACCTTTCCTAAATAGCTTCAAAAAGGTTTAGTTACATACAGAAAAACTTTCAGAAGTTTCTGCTTATTAGAAAACGAGTTACTTGAGGTACTTCAAATATTTCGCTTTCTGTTGCTCAAATTTTAGGAAAACTTTTAACAAAGTTATAAAAATAACTAGCTTCAAATATATGTTTAGTTTCAGAGAGATATCTCTTACAAAAGCAGAATTCCTTGAGGTAAATTGCTCCTTCATACATGATATATTTCGGTTTCTATTGTTGGAATGTTATCAAAACTTTTAAGCAAGGTCTTCTAAATAACTAAACTGACTATATACAAATTTTTAGAAAGATATCTCTTACATTAGCTGAGTTACTTGAAGTGATTTGTGCTTTTAAAAGGTGATTATTTGATATGTTAGTGCGAGTAAGTGTCTTAAATCATTTAAAGAAAGCTTTTAAAAGTCTTTACTATATTTACTAGCATTTTAAGAAGGTTTTGTGGGGTAAGAGCTAAGTTACTTGGGGTGATTCGAGATTTTCAAATGTATATATTAGAATGGTAGGTGTGAGTAAGTGTCTTAAATCATAGAAACGAAGCTTCAAAAAGGTTTAACTATAATTTGAAACATTTTAAGAAGTTTTTGTGGGGTAAAAGCTGAGTTACTTGAGGTCAAACGTGGTTTTTAAATGTCTTTAATTGATTTGTTAGTGTAGATAAGTTTTTCAAATTATATAAGAAGTTTTAAATAGGTTTAACTATATTTAGCAACATTTTAGGAAGGTTTTGTGCACATTTTTGTGCATATGAAAGCGCCTAAAGCTGAGTTTGGTATGAAGGAACTGATATAATTCAATTTCTATGTTGGGAATTTGGATAGAAACTTTTTTAAACTTCTATTACTAAGTAAACTGCTTGTAAAACGATTTTTGAAGAGATGTAAGCAGTAGCAGCTGAGTTACTTGAGGTGGGTGTGGATTTATTTCATTTTAAATGGAGGGAATTGAGTTGAAACTACTAACAGAGTTCTAAAAATAAGTAATATGCATTGAAAAGCCACTTTCAAAAGTTATAAGCTTGAAAAGCTAAGTTTTCGGCAGCTGATATCGTTTTAAGCCATCTAAATATTTTAGTTTCCATGGAGGAAATTCAACTGAAACTTTTTTTTGGAGTTGTTTTACTAAGTGAACTGCTTATAAAAAGCAGTTTGTAGAAAACTAAGCACTAGAAGCTGAGTTACTAGAGGTGGGTGGTGTTTTACTGTATTTTAAATGGTGGAAAATGAGTTGCAACTAATGCCAAAGTTGTGGAAATGCATTCAGAAAGTTAAAAGCCAAGTTTTCGGTAGAATGATGCGCTTAAAGCATTCGAAATATTTCAGTTTCCATGGAGGGAATTCAACTGAAAGTTCTTGTAGAGTTTTATAACTAGGCAAACTGCTTAGAAATAGATTTTTGAAAAGAAGTAAGCACTGGAAGCTGAGTTACTTGAGGTGATTTCATGTTATATAATGGAAAATTGAACAAAAATTTGTATAAACCATGCAGCAGCTGTGTTTTCATCTAGCCAGCGCGTTGAGCAATCCAATATGTTTTGTAATTAGCATTTTTTTTTTTACACCCTAATTGAATATCCAAAATTGAATCTATTGATCATTGCTTATGATCTTTGCCAGCTTCCACCTTGAGTTGGCTGTGCTCCACCTTCGCCAGCAAACTTCAACACTCCACCACTCCACCACCACCACCACCACCACCTCCTCCTTCTCCATTAATAACAAATCAAATGCTCGTTAAGTCTGGAAATGATCTTTAAGCCTTAACGAGTTCTACAAATACAACAATTTCTGCGAATTTTTGAGCAAGTCTGCTAAACACACACAGATACACACACAGATACACACTCACACACTCTCGCAAATGCCATTCAGTGTTTTAATGGTAATTTTTACTTCACTGTTTTGCTTATTTAAGTTTTATTGATTGCACTTTGCACTAATTGTGCAGCCAGTTTCCATCTCATCTCTGGCGCATCTTGTACACAAATATTTGCCTTCGCCTTTGGATTTGGATTTGGATTTGGATTGGGATTTGGATTCGGATTGGATTTCATGGCAAGCAAGAAACAAACGGCAACCGGCCACAAGTTGCGCCTGCCGACGGCAAATCAATAGCAAAAATATGATGGCCATTTCTGGGAAGAGTTTGTCTTCCAATTAAAAGACTGTTGCAAACAGCTGTCAGCGCAGCTTCAACCTAATTAACTTGCCTAAAACTCTACAGATTTGCAAGTAGAAGAAATCATATTTCCATGTCTGGCCAAGGGGGGGGGCTCTGTTGCCTTTTTGCCGCCTTATTTGTTGAGAGTTTGGCATCAGGCCAAAATTGTCGTCTGGGTGGAGTCTGTCTGCTGCCGCCGTCGCCGATCTCTTGTGGTTCAACGATCAGGCAAAGTTCGACAAATGTGCAACAACAAATTATTCAAGCCATAAATCGCTCACTTACAAATTTTTGTAATACATTTTTCATAGTTGTTGTTTTTGTTTTTTTTTGTTTTTTTTTTTTCGTGTAAACACACACAGAAATCAATAACAAAACAACAACAACAGCAACAATAGACACGCAAACTCAATTAGTTAAGTTAAGCAGTTTTAAAATGCATAGTGGAGGGGGCAGGGGGGCAGAGTTAAGTGTGGGAGAAAATTCTCAAATTGATAACAAAGTGGGAAAGTTTCTGAAAAATGAATGAATATGGGAGAATATGGGAGAATTGCACCGATAAGCCACTGCGAGAGTTGCACACAAATGTTGCCATTTCAGTTGAGAAATTGAATTATACATTTCGATAAGCGACAAATTGCATTGACTGAATTGATATTGATGTGTGTATTAAACAGGATATGGGAGAGAGGGAGTTAAGTAAACTAGAGGCTTATCAGGCTGGCATGGAGTGGCGTTTATGGGGGGAATATATAGGGCCATTAATGGGCGTTACTCCTCAAGTTGCACTCAGGCAAACCGGTTCGGTTCAATGGTTCACAGAGATTTTAACACACCGTTTGCTAGATTTCAGAAGCTAAAGCTTCCTCGGATTTCTATTCCATACACTAGCTTCCTCCTTTCTTATACCATTAAGATTTCAAACTACATTCCCAGTCATTTTTATACTCTGTACCGTAGGTACATAGAGTATTATAAGTTTGTGCAAAAGTATGTAACCAGAATCCAGAAGAAAGCATCTCCGACCCCATAAAGTATATATATTCTTGATCAGCATCAACAGCCGAGTCGATATGGCCATGTCCGTCTGTCTGTCCGTACAAACGCACAGATCTCAGAGATGGTAAGAGATAGAGGTTTGACTTGTATGAGACATATGCTTCTAATGTCTGCAGGCAGATCAAGTTTGTTTTCAATTTTGGCCACGCCCCCTGCCGCCCCCGCAATTTAGAAAAAACGTCATATCTCCCACAGTTTTAAAGATAGATGGGTTGTTTCTTCTGCACATATTTAGTTATTAGCATAACTTATCGATCCGTCAAAGGAATGGTGAAGATTGGATGAACAGTTTTCGAGTTATGATCAAAAGACAGATTTTCTTGGTACAGAGTATGTTATAGTCGGGCTTGACCGACTTTCCTTCTTGTTTTAATTCTTTTCGTACTTTAAGCAAGAATTTGCCGTTTCAAAACTTGTATAAGAAAGGCAAAATTTGATATCAAGCTCTAAATTCAAGAATTTTGATACTTTAAACCATTTTAATACCAGAAAATGCTGGATCTAGCCTTTGAATCAAAACTTTTCATGCTTGAATCATGAATTTTAGTGTTTCAAAACTATAATGAGACAGAAAATGTTTGATTATAGTGTTTGAATCACAACTTTTCGTGCTTGTATCAAGTATTTGTGTGTTTTCCAAACTATAATAAGACAGAAAATGTTTGATTGTAGCGCTTGAATCAAGAACTTTTGTACTTTAAGCAAACATATTCCACTTAAAAAAAATTTAATTAAATTTAATACTTCAATAAGCCCAATAATTTAAAATCTAGCGCTTGAATCACGATTTTTTCGTACTTCAATCAAGAATTTTACTTTACAAAGCTTTACAAAAAGCGGGAAATACTTGTTCGCGCTTAAGTTCAGAATTTTCGTACTTTATTTGAGAATTTTAAATTTTAATACTTAAAAAGGCACGCAAATTTAAAGATCTAGTGCTTGAATCACGAATCAACAATTTTTGAGATACAAAACTTTAATAAGACAGGAGTTTTTTTTTGGATATAGCGTCCAGAAGAAGATGTCAAGAAGTTTTGAGCTTCTCTACTTCTTCTTGCAGAATTGTGCCCATAATTTTGGCATATGTTAACGATTCTCTAAGCTACAGTTAATCTAACCAACTAATCTTTAGTTAAAAAAAATGATTATCCCGCACATCAACTGCAATAGCAGGCCGTCCTTTTTCTTACCTGTCATCAGACAGTTGTTAATTAATTTGTAATTAAATGATTCTCAATATTCTGTAAATATACTAGTCAAAGTATTATCAGATACTATCATATTTGGAAACGGGAAATGAACTGAACTGAACCGCTGATTCATTTTCATGCATTTCAAATCATTCTTTTCACTTTTAATGATTTGCTTAAGCAACAAAAAGCTTTTCCTAATGAATTATAACCAATTTTTTGGTTTTTATTAAACAAATTCTATTAATTTTTAACAACCGAGCAGCTGACATGGTTTTTTTCGGATTTGAAATCTCTAAACAAAGCTGAACAATCGAATTTGTTGACAAGAACAGGAAACGAACCTTTAACGGCAACAAATGTGACTAAATTTGTTGAACCTGTAGCAGAAACATACCTAACACCTAGAAAATTTCAACTATTGCCTACACAGTTTAGAAAAAATTAGATTAGGAACTATATATATTAAATGGTTTGGTAGAAATTCACAGACTAAACCATTCAGGAAGCATTAAAGGTGGTACGACTTGTTTTCATTTCAATTTCCTTTAAACTTTTGTGATTTTCAGATTATATGTATATTCAAAAATTCGGTTTAAAATGGCCAAAATTTTTGCTAAAGTGGATTTGAGTGGAAGTCGGTTTGTTTGAAGATTCTTAATGGTGAATATACAAGGTAAAGATTCGACAAACGAAGAAGCCAAGCTATAGCTTGTATATTGGTATTGGTATAAATTTTGTTACCCTGCTTAGACACAATAAAATTATCATGATGCATGCTCTTTAAAGTATGCTATGCTTACATAATATTACTAATTTAGGAAAATAATTATCTTCTAGTTGGCTGACTACTAACTCATTTTGAATAGCTGCAATCTAAGTGAATGCAAAGAATAGATTAGGTATGACGCAGGCATAACTAACTCTCAGTTACCAATTTAAATTGAGAATTATTTAAGGAATTATTAGGGAATTATTATTAGAATAATTAGAATTACTAGGGGCATTTATCATGATATTCCGTTAGTGTATTAAAGGGGGTATCTAACTCTTTTCTTATGCTGTCACAGTAGAGCCAGGTGTATTACACCTTAGAAGGGAGTATGAAAGTTTTAAGAAGCTTTTTCAACTCAAATTTAAAACTAAGCTGACGCCAATAGCGGGCGAAGCTGAAAGGTTGTGTAAGTTTTTTTTTTTTTTTTTGAGGAAAACAACTTTTGTATGAGATGTACCGAGTAGGGTATGAACTGACAAGCTCTCACACACTACCCGCTGCACCACACACGCCACGAATCTTTCACGAATCTCCAGTTTTTGTTTATAAACCTTCGATTACTTTTGCTTTAAGACTTTGCATCTTCAAGAAGATCATACAATCCCATAAATCTTCTAAATTATTTCTAATTTTAGTTAAACTATTCTAGAATCTCAAGTTTTTGACCATAAACCTTTGATTTGTTGTTGGTTTGAACCTTTGCCTCTACTTAATGATCATTCAATCCCATAAATCTTCAATATTGTTTCCGAATTTAGTTAAATGTTTCACGAATCGGACGTTTTTGTACATAAATAAACCGATTTTGAGTCGGTTTGAACCTTTGCATCTTCTTTAACACCATAAATCTTCAAAATTGTTTCCAATTTTAATTAAATTTGTCACGAAACTCAAGTTATTGTACATAAATCTTGGATTTTGGTTTGGTTTGAACCTTTGCATCTACTAGAAGATCATGAATAGAATATAACTTATCTAAATTACTTCCAATTTTAGTTAAATTTGTCACGAATCTCAATTTTTGTACATAAATCGAAGATTTCTTTTGGTTTCGAACCTTTGCCTTTACTAAAACATCATTCAATCCCATAAAACTTCAAAATTGTATCCAATTTTAGTTAAACCTGTCACAAATCTTAAGTTTTGGTACATACATCTTTGATTTCCTTTGACCGTAGTTACTCAACATATTTGATATAATTTTCATAAATTTTCTTTTTTGAACAAATTGTGTAAAGTCATCAGAGACTTGAAAAAAATTCACAAAAATTCTCCAAACTTCTCTAAAATTTTCACTGTGTTGTCAAGTTTAGTTTCAACTGATCTTAAAACTTTTTGTTTTCTGAATTCTAAATCTAACTTCTTTCAAGAAATTTTGAAAAATTCGGATATCCGCCATTTTAACATTCAAATTTCGCTATAAAAAGAAAAAAAGAGTTTTGCAAGAATCCCAAGTACTTAGTACTTTCCAGAAATTGTTGAAAAACTTAAAGTACCGCCATTTCCAGACTCAAATTTCTTTAGAAAATGATAGAAAAACAAGAGTTTTGTTAAAGAAGAGTTGTTTTTAGAATCTCAATTCTTGGTACTTTGCAGAAATTGTTGAAAAACTTAAAGTTCCGCCATTTCCAGACTCAAATTTCTTTTGAAAATGATAGAAAAACAAGAGTTTTGTTAAAGAAGAGTTGTTGTTAGAATCTCAATTCTTGGTACTTTGCAGAAATTGTTGAAAAACTTAAAGTTCCGCCATTTCAAAACTTAAATGGGCTTAGAAAATGGTGGAAGAAACAAGCTTCGCAAGAAAAAGCTGTTTAAGCCTTAACTTTGTTTCAAAAATGTCTCAAAACGACTCCTAAAACACCCCGCAAACAAGTGGTGGCTCTTTCTCTCTCTTTCGCTCTCTATATATATAGATATGTATATATATATATATATATATACTCATGTATATATATTTGTTCACTTACCTGTTGCCAAAATTGTGCCAATAAATAAATTTGCTCCTTTTTGAAAAACCAATCGTTGATTGATTGAACAGCCGTCAGATCCATATCGGCTGTCCCAGCGGCTTGTGGCAATGTTGGCTGCATTCGTGGGCTTTTTTGTTGTTGATGGTGTTTTTGGTGTTTTTATAGGGGGGAGGGGGGTAGGGGGTGGCGGAAGGATATGCTATGAAGCAAACACTGAGTTGTTAGAACACTTGCTAGTTGTAGTTGTAGTTGTTGTTGTTGTTTGTCACTTGAAACACCAGAAGCAGTTAATTATTTGTGGATGTTGTTGTTGTTGTACGTGCCCAAAAAAATTCATCAATTTGTTTTAACTTGGCCAATTTGATTTAAAACTTTAAGATATTTGCTAAATCTTAAGCTTCTGCTGCTGCGTTATCGCTGCTTCTTCTTCTACTGCTTCTTCTACTGCTTCTTCTACTGCTTCTGCTTCTTCTTCTTCTTCTACTTTTTAAACACTAAACACTAAGTTGTTGTGGTTGTTGTTGCTATCGTTGCTGCGGATTTGGTTGTTGTTGTTGTAGTTGTTGATGTTGTGGTATGTTGTTGGCTTGCAGCGACGGCTGGCTAAGAGCTGAGGCCATGATCAGATCCACCAATTGCCGTTATGATCAAATTTTTACACCATATTGTTGTTGTTGTTGTTGTTGTTAAGCTTGTTGCTGTTGTTGTTTGATTTGCACATGTTTCATCATTGTTTACACTTGACACTTGCACTCTTACACCGCATTTCGCGTCATTCATAAAAGCCTTCAAAACACTTGAAAAAAAATTGTAAACAAATAATTAGTTTTCTCTTTCTTCTCTTTTTTGTGGAAATAATTTAGAAATTATTTGGATTTCCTTTTTTTTTTTTTTTTGTATAATTTCTTCTTTCTTTCTTTTGTGATTTTTTTTTTTTTTTGGGGTTCTTCTTTTTTCGTTCTTGGGGGTTATACGACGCCACACAACACCAACACCAAAGCGGCACACACAGGGTCGACGATGTTGCCAGTCACGAATTCAGTTGATGACTGAACAAATCGAACCTTAACGAAGCGCCGACAACCCCGCAGCAGCTAGCAGTCACAGCAATACCACCAGCAGCACCAGGCCGCAGCAGCAGCAGCAGCAGCAGCGGCAGCGGCAACGGCAACAGCGCCAGTCGCATTCATTTCCCACTCAAGAGAGCGCACGCCAGAGAGAGCGGGCGGGCGAGCGAGCGAGCGAGCGAGAAAGCGCGCGCACTCACACTCAATTGCTGTGTGTGTAGCCAACACGCTTTTGATTTCTTTCAATAGGTTTTTGTGTTTGTTTTTTTTTGTTTTGTTTTACTTCTTTTTTCTTTTTTTTTTTGGAATTTGTTTTTGTATTTTTCTGCGCCGTCGCCGTTGCTGCTGCTGCTGCCGTTGCCGTTGCTGCTGCTTTTTTGATAACTGCTGTCAGTTGCATGTATTGAAATTCATTCATTCAAACGTTGCCGTTGCTTGTCTCTCTCTCTCTCTGTCTGACTTGTGGAGGAGCCGTTTTTTTCTGATTGGGAAAAACTTATAGGAATCTGCTGCCTTTGCTAGCTGCTGTCGTTGCTGCTCCCCTTTTTTTTTTAGTTTGATTGAGCCACGGATTGAGTGGCAAACTGCAAAAGGGGAAGTCCTAGCGAGGCTTTGGCTCTGTTTTCTGGTTTTCCTTTTTTTTCTTCTGTGGTTTATGAATTAAGTTTGTTTTTTTTTTTTGTTTTCTTTCTAGTTTCAACTCAAATGATTATTGTGTCTGGGTGGTTTTTTTTTTTGCTATTTTTTGCAGTTGTTCCATGTTCAAGTGGCTGTGCAAAGGTCAGCCAAAAGAGAGGGAGGAGGAGGAGGGGAATGGTAAAGTTCTAGTAGGGAAGTACTGGGTACTGGGTACTTGGTCTTAAGCTGAGCTTACCTTAAGGTCAGGGACAAATGCTTGTAATAAGCGGATTTGGGGCCACAATGCTTAAATGATGGATAATCCATATGAAGAGTTTAATTTAGATTCGCATTTAAATCATTTCAGTGACAGAGAGAGATACCACATATGTGCTTGTGTTGGACAGCAGTAGGAATTACTTGCATTTCTGTGCTTCTCTTTCAAAAAGAAACGCTAGCTCGGCTCGCGTCAGTGTGATTAGCACGAGTCTCTTCGGCCATTTCTTAGCTACAGCCGATTTACTTGCTTTGCATTGCTTCTCTCTGATAGAATCGCTAGCTCTGCCCGCGTCTATGTCATCTCGGTGCCAGCTCTTAACTGCAGCCGATTTACTTGCATTTCTGAGCTTCTCTCTCTCTCTCTGTGTACGTCTCCCCAGTGCTAAGTCGTTCACAATCCTAAGTTTGGCTTGCTTTTCAGTGGACAACTGTTTGAAATTAACCTTCAGCTCTTACTACTAAACAAAAATAAACTTGTATCTTGAACTTCACATGAATAGAAATAATTTTAACATGTTTTCAAATGTGAATGCTTATGAACAGTACACTTAGATGCGATTTCCATCTTCTAAATAGCCCTATCTGTCACAAAAACTTATACAAAGTAATTTACGGATTTATCTGTCTCATAGCAGCTATCTAAAAGACATGAAATTATAAATTAATGTGCCGAAATACATTTCCATGTCTTCTGGAATCAAACCTTTAAACATACATAATCTTATAATTTTGTGGAACTCATTCAAGTACTCCAAAATTGGTTTACTGTAAGTTTTAGAGTAAGACTTTATATAAAATGCGCCTGTTATTTCACTTTATACCCTTTTCGAAACTAGAAACTGTAACTTAGGAAAGGTAATTTTACATTTTAAAGCCTTCTAACGCAAAACTTTTTAAGAAAACATAACTGATAAACTACATAAAGTAGTTCAGGTCATAGAAGGCTCAATCCGTTAGGGTCTTACTACAATTTAGTTGGTTCTATTAAAATTTAGGGAAGAAAAAAGAAGTTCTCCTAGGGTCTTACCGCAGTTTTTTTGCTTTTACCTTTTCAAAATAGCAACTCATGTACCAGAAAGAGTACTTCTGGTCAATATTTAAGCTCTTAACAAGGTTCTAATTAAGTTTAAGAGTGATAAGTTACAATTTTTAAGGGACTTCTGTATAAATGGTACGCACTTAGGATTCCTTTGAAGAAAAATTAAGATCAATTTAGACTGGAAATGTCTTAAATATGACTTTAAAAGAAATTGTGGAATTTTGTCGTAAGCTTCATTAGAAATATATTCCTTGAACGAATTAAGGTGGTTTCTTTTCGACTTTTTAAAGTCCAGATGTATTTAAGTTGTCATTAGAGCATTTCTTTATACTCCCAGGAAGTTATAAAGCAAATTTTATAAAGCTATTTCAAACTAAGATAAGGTTTAGGAGTTCTATGTAGATTTTAGAGCAGTTTTGAACTCTTCTTCTAATTAAAATGAATAAATAAGTCTAAATAAGTGAAACGATTATAAAATTTACTTTTTAAGAAATGTTTTTAACTTACAGAACGAAGACAAAGCTTAGAATTTTCTACTTAAAAGAAGAATCTGTTGATTGCGTTCCTCAAATGACGGTTTTCCACTTTCTTTTCTTGATTTTCTTCAACTTTTTGTGAAATATTTGCGGTACACAGAAAAAAGCTCTTTCCAGTTGTCGATTTTCTAATTAGATTTGAAATTTAAAGGCCAATTCTGGGCAAAGTGGTGGTGCAGCAGGTAGTGTGTGAGCAAGCACACAAGCCAGGTGATTGAGAGAAGCTGGGCATTTATATATTTTATATATAGTTTTGACACCTAATCCCTTAAGCATTCCTCCCACGAGAACTTTTGCTCTCTGTAAAAAGTAACACTTTGAGAACTTCCCCCTTTTGCTCCGAAAACATTGGATCGTATAATCAACATTTTTCCTTTTACCTTTTAAATAATTTCGCCCTAGGTGTATCTGTCCTTTTTGTAGCTCTCTGGCTGCATCATAAAGAAAAGTTGAAATTGTATCGAAGTGCAGGGAGGAAGAAGGGTGCCTTCTTTGGTGGAGGCAACCTTCACCCACACACACACACACACACTCGCACTCACACCGCTGCTCTCCAAATGGTTGGCTCGGTGTTGCCGAGTGCACAAAAGTTGTTGTAATTTTGGCTCGTTTGCCGAGTGCAGAAACGTTTCATATGCACGAAGCAAGGGGATTCGGCTCCCGTTGACGTTGGCGTCGCTGTTGCGGCTGGGTTAGATTTTTTTGCCGCTTTTTTTTTTGTTTTTGGTGTGTTTTTTATTTCCTTTCCTTTTTGTTGTTGTTGTTGTTGTTGCTGCTGTAATTCTTTTGCTTGTAGCCAACCATTTCTTAGTTCGGGTTTTCTACTCATTTGGGTACCGCTGATTGAGCATCGATGGGGAAATTGGTAACAAACGAACAAGTGTCCAAAAAACAAATGCCACCAGCAAAATGCACTCATTTCTCTTTGCACTCTCACTCAACTCACTCAAAAGGCGTGCGCTGTCACTCGCTCACTCACGCTCGCTCTCTCTCTCTCTCTCTCTCTCTGTCGGTCGGTCGGTGTCTTGTGTGTGCTTCCTCTCCATCTCTTTGTGGTGGTACAATTCGCTCGCGCAGCGTGCGGAAGTGGGTTTGAGTTGCAGTTGCAGTCGTGCGCAGGGGTCAAACTCGAAACAAGTTCGAATTGAGTTTCGAACTTGTCTCAATTTGAGTTGAAGATGAGCGCGGCATTTGATTAAGTATTTTAAGGTGGTTTTTGGTAGATAATGGTAAGAATTTTGGGACTAGAATCGTTAACAGTCACAGGTAGGGTGGTAAGAGTTTGGAGGGGAAATTATTTGTACACTTATATGCTCTTAATTGTAGCATGAACGAGCTAGGTTGGGAGTTTTTGGTTTGGTATTTCTTCTTGTGGAATCTACACAGCAGAGTTCGTATATTCTAGTTTGGGTCCAGAATTATACATTTTTACCTTCCTAAAAAAAGAATTCATACGTCTATGTAAGTCAGCAGTTTAGTTTACGTTTTTAGACTATATACTTTTATACTTTTCCAACCCATATTCTGGGTAACTCAAAAGAAGGCTCTTTAGAGAACTTCGAAAAAGTGTCAAATGTTTCTCTACAACTTCCTTAAGATCCTTTTGGACTGAATACTAATAAATGTACTTTTTTGGATATTAAAATATTATTTTTCTATAACCTTTTGAGTATTTTTAGCCTACTTAAGCGAAAATCTAAGGTGATTTTAGTAACAAAAATGTATTTTATAAGGTTCAAATGAAAGAAATAAGCTTCGGTCCCTAAATTCGCTGCTGCAAATGTATATACAAGTCATCTCATGGATCAAAACCATCTATTCCAAAGTAATTTCTTAGAAAACAAGTAAGAAAATCGCTCAAGCCCGACAATTTTCTTTTAAAACTAAGTTTTTTTTTGGGTATTTTCCATGTTAGAACATTAAAAAAAAATCACAAAAATACATTTCTGTCTTTAATCGGCTCTAATGTCGTCATATCTCAACCCTTAACCCCTACCGTCTTTACCTTAACCCTGAAAGATCATTCTATTTGTATTGTACATTTGATATAAATGCTTCTTGATAGTCGAATCGACGAAGGATGACGTTGTGGGGCTAAGTCTGTATGGAAAGTGACTTTTTCTCGCTTTATTTTTGCCTCAACTACATTTCCGCTCCTTAATCTACGGAAATTATGCCTTTCAAGCTAGTATTTAAGATAAATTCCCCCGAAACGTTCGAAATACGTTATTTATCGGACTTTCACTCGAAAATAGTGCTAAAAAAAACCTTGTTAATATTAGATTGCCTGTAATTCTGCTTAGTTTCAACCCTTCAGGGCTCTACTTCCAAATAATATTACATTATTTTGTCACATCTATGCCGAAATTATATTTCTTAAGTACGAAAATATTACAAAAAGCCCATTTTACTGCAAGAAACGTTTTAAATTTCTTCTAAGCTTCGTTCTTGAAAACAATGCTCCGACTTTTTCTCAAATCTATTTTCTGAGCTTCGAATCAGCTTTAGCTTTGTCTTATTTCAAGTTAGGAAGTCCTTAGGGTTTCCTAAAATTCATATTAACAAATCATTTTGGTCTTAAATGTTATATAACTTTCAAATTTCTGAGATTTTTATAAGGTAGCTTAAGAAACTATTACTTTTTTATAGAAAACTTGCATTTTTTTTGTGAAAACATTTGTTTTCCTATATTTAAGAAAGTTAAAAGAATGCAGACCCATGTAGAAATACGAAAAGTTAGCTTTTTAGACACAAGTTTTATGGGATTAATGAAATCAAATGAACTAGTTCCCAAATTAAGGGAAAATCTTGTGGTAAAGTGAAGCAATATTGGAACTAAATACCAAATAAGAAGCTTAAATTTAATTAAGTTAAAGAAAACCTAGCCAAAAGTTAGAGTAAAGCAGTTTGTGGCAACGGGAAAAGGATTTCCAACAGCAAAAATTACAAAAAATAGTTTCGAATTATTGAAAAAACTTGAAACTGAAATTTATGAGAAGTAATTACGTACTTCCCATTGAAGTATGTTAAAGAAAACTTGTTACTTAAGTTTAAATTGTAGGTACAGCTAACCAAATGAACTAGTTTCCAAAATATGGCAGACTTTTGGATAAGTTTAGTGCTTCCAAAGCTTATTTAGTGGGAAAACTCAAAGAAATTTGAACATTTTGGTACTTAAATTGACTTTGGATTCTAAAAACGTGCCTTCGTATTTTAAAATACTCTTTCAAAATGCTGGATTTCCCGGGACTATACAAATATAAATACCGAAAAATGCATAAAAAGTACCTAGAGGTAAAGTAAGCTGTAGTTTTGGCACCTAATGTGCCCGAAATTACTTTCGCGAATTCACTTACGCAAATATTCCTGTCGTCACACAAACTCCCCACCCACCAAGCCAAGTTCACCTGCCGAAGTACATATAAAATCTCACTCAGTCGAAAAAAGAAGCTCGTAAACTCTCACACACACACACACACACACACACACGCTCCCTACTGGTTACGCTCAATTTTCGATAATTCCCATAATAAAAACCAAAACCAAATCGCATCACACACACACACACACGCGCGCAAGTGTCACAGCGCTGGGAAAGAAGAAGAGAAGCAAAAAAAAAAACAAAATTGAAGAAAAAGCACAAACAAAAAACCCATTTAAGCCCCGCCCCATTTGATTGGCGAGCAAAGCAGAAAACAGACGGCGGCGACAACGACAACGACGACGACGTCAATGGACAACACATACGATGAGTCGACATGTGTGTGTGTCTGTGTGTGTGTGTGCGAGCTGCGCAGGTAGCAGAGGAGCACAGCCCCAACATCATTCATCGAAAGAAGACGACGACGACGACAAAAGCAGCGACGCAGCATCGCAACAAAATTTTCTTCTACTTTTAGTTGTTGTTGTTGTAATAAGTTAAGAAAAAAGCTTGGGCCAGCAGCAGTGGCATTTTATTTTATGGCGCGCTCGCTCGCTCGCACCAAACGCCATTGAATTGAGCGAACATGTGTGCGTGTGCCTGCGTGTGTGTGTGTGTGTGTGTGTGTGGGGCTTTGATTTCTTTCGTTTCTTTTTTTTGTGTAATTTTTTTTTTTTTTTGTTGTTTTTTGGTTCTCTGTTGTTGTCTTCGGCTCTCTGCTGCCACCAGCACTGCCGCTGCTAATGCTGCTGCTGCTGCTCTCTCACTCTCTTGGATGCGCACGCGCCTCGTCTTCGTTTTGTCGGCTACCAAAATCGGCTCCTCTGAGCGTCGTTTTCGTGCTGTTGTTGCTGTTGCTGTTGCTGTTAGGTCTTTTGGCATACCCTGTGTCAGAAAGGTACTGAGGGGATGTGATAAAGTCATGATTAGGTTTAAGATTGCGATCAAAAGATGGTAGAGAGGCGGCGGTGGAGATTAGACGGCTAAGACTATTTCTAATTGGGTGACAGTTGATAGGGAAAATTGGGAAAAAGTCTGTTTCAATTGTTTGGAAACTCAAATTGGAATAAAAAGCTGGAATTTTCTGGCATTTTTGCTTTGTTTTTACCCTAATTTCATTTAAAAATAACTGTTGTATGATCTTAGTAAACATTCTACAAAAGTCAAAGGTTGGAAATTGCCTAGCTACCTTTAATATATAGAGTTTTCTTATAATGAGTTCAATAAGTTGAGTTCGTAAACAAATTCGTGCTTTTGAAGTTATTCTTCCAGTTTATTTTACACCTTTTAAAGATTTTTCTCTTAGATTCGAAGATTTAAGCAGTGTCAATTGGCTAATTCTAGCTTAATACAGCTTTTCTAAGATTTTGGGAAATGTTCTTGATGGGAAAGTCTAGTTACTGGAGGTGGGAATAGTTCAGCTTGGGCTCGCTTGAGAACAGTTATGCAAAATTTAGTTATATAAGCTGTTTAAATTCAGTTGTAGTTGAATTGTAGCATTTTTATGGTTTTCTCTTACAGCTTCTCTTGTGTTAAAAAGTGCTGCAAAACTGTGTTTACATTGTTGTTTTCACCTCTTACAACTTTTATAGAATTTTAAAAGAGTTTCATGTTGGAGTTCCCAAGTTACTTGAGGTTGGGAGCACCAAAAAAGCTTTAAAATAACTACGAAAATTTGCTTTCTGGAAAAAGTGCAACGTCAAAGTTAATAAAATTGGTTTTTCAATCAGTGGGTTCACTTCGGTGTTCGAGCCTGTGATACTTTTTGTGTTCAGGTTCAAGGAGGAGGCTCAAAAGGCCTCCAAGGTACATTAAACAGGTTTTTTTTTGGCCCTAATTCAGTAACCACTTACATTGGCATATACTTCAACATGTTATACGTTCAAAAACTGCTTGGAGTTTTGATATTTTCTTTTAATTATTCAAGCTTAGCTTAAATCAGCGGTGGGCAAGCCAAAAACTCAACTGATTTGCACCATTTTGTTGTTATAAAAGGAGAGCGTAATTGAATACTCAACTACAAACCTCAAAATACGGTCAAAAGAATCTGCAGCGCAATTAATGCTGCCATTCTGTTTGAATTTGTTCTCTCTTTTGTTCTAAACTAGACCCGAACAGTACATAGCTTCTAAGGCACGAAGTCCTTAGCAAGCCGAATGAGTGAGGAGAACCTATGATAAATTTCAAGCTGTTCTCTATCTAAGCTAAGAAAAATAGAGAAAACTACAGGGTACTTGGTAGTCGTGTAACTCTTCTATTATGCTTTTGCTGGTTTTTTGTTTGAGTGCGGCGCTTGATTTTGGCTCAGTTTTTATTTGATTTCATTTTAGTTTTTTGTTGCTCCTTTCCCCACACTCGCACTCGCACACACACACACACACACACACACGCACGGCCGGCCTGCATAGGTGTAAAAGAGTGCGAGCTATGCAGGTGCCGACGACGACGACGACAACAACAACAAAGCTGATGATGATGCGTAGTCTTCGGTGTAGTCGCTGTTGTTGTTGCTGTTGTCGTTGATTGAAATTATGATTTTTTATTATTAGTGGTGTGCGTGTGCTCTTGTGTGTGTGTGTGTGTGTGTGAGAGAGTGTGTGTTGGCCTAACTGTTAAAGTGTCATATTAGCGTTGTTTTTGGTTGGTTGATTCGACATCTCACACACACACACTCGGCTAGTCTCAGCTGTGTGTGTGTGTGTGTGTGTGTGTGTGTGTGTGTGTGTGGCAAATTGATTTGATTTGTGTGGCATTTTGAGCTGCTGCTGTCGCCGACGACGACGACAACAACAAAAAAAAACCGCCTGATGAAGCAGCAACGGGTGGTAATTAAGTTAACTATGTAAGTGGGCTAAAGGGGGAGGGGTTTAATAGGGACAAAAACTGTTCGAAAGGTTCTCTTAACAATCAGGGCACTAGCTAGGTGGTATACACCTAAGATACTTACTTACAGCCATACCGATGTCCAGTAACTCCACTGTCTCACGATGAAGGTTCTGAAAATGAGAGAAAAGCTGTATTAAGTGATAATATTGAAGAAGGCTTTAAAAAAGGCTTTTTTAAAGGTAGCAAAAACAAAATGGAAACAAGAAACCATCCACATTGTTAGCCTTAATGCCCAAATAGAGCACATTTTCCCCATTTAAAGTTCCCCACAGCATTTCCAACCTCAAGTAACTCAACTATTTGGCAAGGAATGTTTCTTAAAATAAGGAAATAGTTGTATTAAGCAAAAATAACCATGTAAACAAAGTTTAAAGGTAATAACTCAGCCAATGGCTGCTTTATGGTGGAATATTAACTTTCAAAAAATCCACAAATTAGTGAATTTGCATTTAATAACTAGCCAACTCACTTTATAAGGGTTTAGAATACCATAAATATCAGGTTTTGAACCTTAGCGGTTTTTTAAAAATCTATAAAAATGGTATCAAGTGAAAACTGAGTTATAAGCAAGCTTTCAAGCTTAAAACACCCATAAAAGAAGTTCTAGTGGGAAAATATATCATTTAAAATCTCGAATTCACCGTTATATTGATTTCTAGTAGTTCCATTTACCTTTAAATTACATATTTCCTTATAAGAAGTACGGTCTTCACCATGAAAGTTTTATGCTGGTTTTCCCCACCTCTAATAAATTGTCTTTTTAACTACGAATGTTTCTTAAAATTCGAAATATGTCGTATTATGTCAAAACTAAACTGTAAGCAAAGTTTGAAGCTCAGAACACTAGTAAAGCAGTTTCTAGGGGATAAAATACAAAGACAGAAAATCATGAAAAAGTCTTAAAATTCTCAAAAAGTGGTATTATGTTAAAATCAAGTTGTATGCCAAGTTTAAAGCCAATAACACTAGAAAGGCAACACTTAGAGGGGTAATAAGGCAATGAGAGAGTGTTAAATTGGCTTTATATGCAAACTTTAGTTAGATATGGTACTTCATTTTGCTCCTTGGAGCACAAAGTGTTAACTTCTTTAGTTATTAAGGATTTCTAAGGTTGTGCGGCCTCAAGAATGCCATGTTGAAGGTTTTGCTTTACTTGTTTCGCATTGAAATCAAGTTGAGTAGTTAATAATATGACTTAAAAAGCTGAAAATGGAATCTAAATCATAGGGGAATTATAAAATAAATCAAAATGCTTACAAATCGGGCTTCATATGATGAAGTAGATGACATAAAGTTCTAGGTGTAACATGTTAGAACTTATTAGGGAAGGTAACAAATCTCACCTAATATTCTCTCCGGTTGGAGAAAGCTTAATAAAGTTATTTTCATTGTGTAAACTTCGACTTATGATCGATTTCTTATCTTTTAAGTGGAGCTAACTGTCACATAGGCCGATTTCTCATCTACTAACTGAATCTTAAGCTCACAAAAAAACGATGTAAAAGCTAACTAACACATAGCAGCTAGGTAGAAGTTGAGAAATCGTCCCTAAATGGCGCGTTTATCTGTCACATAGAATATGTCTAAGGGATAAGAATCCAAAACTGAATATAAGGTACTTGTATTAAGAATTTTCAAGAATTTGAGGACTTGTTTTATGTTTAAGGTTTTTATTTGAGGGGACTGGGCATCTCCTACAAACCTGAGACTGACTTTCACTTGTCTCACAGCCCAAAAAAACTGAGAAAAACCCACACACACGCCCATTTAATGCGTTAATTACTGTTAATTAGACGTAAACATGGCCAAAAAATGCTTTCCCTTTCGAAAATAAAACCAAAAAAAAAATACCCCGAGAAGCGAAAGATTGACAGCAATTACAATGCGGCGCAGTGGCCGCAGTCGCCGTCGCCGCAGGACATCAAAAACCAGGAGCGCCAGCCTTTTGACCTTTTGCCGAAAAATGGCAACAAAGGAAGAAGCAGCAGCAGCAGCAGCAGCAACAGTTGAACACACACACACACACACACACACACGTACACTGTTACAATATTTGCATTGTTTTGCAATAAACGCGTGATAATTGCAAACACACACACACACACACCCAGAGAAAAAGGTGTTGTAAGCCCAAGTGCATGATGGTTGGCACCCAGGAGGGAAGGGTTGATACCGACAAGGCCGCGAATGAACCAGAGGGTGAAAATTCTCACACACACACACACACACACACACACACATGCAGAGTGCGTGCTGCTTTTGTATATTTTTTCGCACAGCAATTTGCGAAAAATACATCCAAGCAGCAAATGTTGAGTGGTTTGGGTTTTTTGGGGTGGTTGGAGTTGAGCTCGCTCAAGCAACAGGCGAGTGCCGTCAATTGTTGTTGTTTTTTGTTGCTTTTGCTGTAATTGTGTAATAGATAAATGATTAGAGAGAGAGAGAGAGAGAGAGAGCTGTTTACATGACCGCAGGTCCAACAACTGCAACTGCATGGAAAGAAAAAGGGGTGATAATAACAGCAGCAGCAGCAGCTGATGATGTGTGATGTGAGGGGTGGGGCTGTGGGGGAGGCAGGCAGTTAGGCATTACTTAATTGGTTTGAGGTGTTAAATACAGTTAAATACAAATAATCAACCAAACTGTAAAGAAACTTAGAAAAAATGCCTTTATATGGTTTCCTATATTCACAAATTTTCTACAATTACCTTCTATTATTACTTGCATACTTTGTTTTTTCTACTTATTTTGACATAATACCACTTTTTGACAATTTTCGAAAGTATTCATCAAGGCACACCCGAGTTACTTGAGGTCCGAACCACCATAGGTATCCTTAAATTAGCAAAGTAAGCAAATGTGTCACTGCTAAGTTACTAAAAAGGGGCTTCCAGACAAAATCACATAATTTTGGTTTACATTTAAGTTAATTTTTCACTCTTAAGAGTTGCTTTTCTCAAGTCAAACCTCTCAGTATTAGCTTGAGACTACTTTTCCTAAATCTTAAGAAAGTTTCTTAATATGACAGTGGAGTTACTTGAGTTAGGAACAGCTATAGAAAACTTTCATTGGTTCTCAGCCCCTAGAAATTTAAAATTAAAGGTTTCAAAAGTACTAAAGTAAAGTTAAGTTGAGTTTGGAGCTGAATTCTAAATTTTTCAGGATTTTCACACTTTATATTTTACCCCCTAAGAACTAATTTACTGGTATTATAAGCTTCAAACTCTGTGAATAGCTTAGTTCCTACATAATACCCCTTTTTTTGAGAATTTTAAGAAACATTCGTAGTAAAAATGTAAAGTTACTTGAGGTGAGCCTGCCAGCAGAAAACTTTCAAGCTAAGGGCTGTACTCCTTAGAAGGATTTAGGTAAGTTTAAGGTATATGGAACAACTAAAATTCAGTCTGGAGGTGAATTCGACATTCTCTTCTCAATATTTTCCCATTTAAACTGCATTTTGGGTACTTTAAATTTAGCTTAGAGCTCAGTTTTCGCATAAAAACACCACCTTTATAAGAACTTCAATTACATTCAGTGATTTCTCAGCTGATGTTTTATGAAATATATGAAAAAAGCACTTTAATTAAGTTAAAATGTGTTTGTGGTTGATTTTTTGACTTATTAAGTACTTTCTGAATCTCTATTTTACCCCCTAAGAACCACTTTTTTTGTGTTACAAGCTTTAAACTTGGCATACCGCTTGGTTTTCACATAATACCACTTTTTGTAAGTTTTAAGACACATTCATAGTAAGACAGTCGAGTTACTTGAGTTGGGAACCACTGCAGTTGGCTTTAAATCAATGAATTTGCAATTTGAGACATGTTTTCATTTCTTTCCAGTCTTTTTTTTTAACTTTGTATGGAAATATAAACTGAATAACAACTTTTTAATGATTTCAAGCGAGTCGAGAATCGGCTCAACCGAATCAAACCTACCAAAACCCACATACTACAAGTGGCATACCTTCCCCTCAGCGCGCCTTGCCACCTTATGGTGGTGTGGATGGGGTGGGTAGTTTCGTGGGTTTGGCATTGGCATTGTCATTAGGCAAAGGTCAGGTCAGAGCGGGGCAAAAGCAGACATTTGTGCATTATTTGGTGTGCTGTGTCCCACAGGACACTTTTCCATTCTAATCTAAACGTAGCTGCGTCTCTCCCCATCTCTCTGTGTGTGTGTGTGTGTGTGTGTATCCGTATCTGTTATTGGTAATTGTATCTGCTGGTCTGTGGCATATGCACAGACCATAAATCTAGCGAACCGAACCCATCGTTGCCCAACATTGTGTTGTTTTTTTTTTTTGTTGTTTTTTGTTGCATTCGACACTTCATTCGCGCCTGATGATGAGCTATGCGTTTTCTATGCAAATCGCTGAGCTGCTTTTAATTGAAATGCAAATGCGAAAATGGAGACTGGAGACTGGAGACTGGAGCCTGGCCCGGCCAGGCCCAACCATTGTCCATTAGATCACGCTCTCGATCGGATTACAATTCCTAAACACGATCGAAACAAAACCCCCAAAGCTGACGTCGTTCGTTCTCCATCCATTTGGCTTTTGTTCGCGCGGAACAATGTGGGCCCCCAGGTATCTTTGGGTTGTGGGTATCGGTGTCCAGTTTATGCACCTCATAGACGTAATTAGAACGAAAACCGCAGATAAAATGCAAAAAAAGCTGAAATGCATCTGGCGAATTCCAATTAAAGACGCGAAACGGCGCTTACCCAGGCGTTGAAGGATGTTTACCAAAGCGAAATGTGATCATGATCGTGTCGCTCCGATCGCCGCGTTGCCAATTTTCACAGCGTAATCGAAACTGGCGGCGACAGCAGCTGCCTGGCTGCCTGGCTGGCTACCAGCCACCACCAGCCACGTCTCCGACTTGATTATAATAATTTTATGCCAAGAAAATGTTTGCATATTGCCTTCGCCTACTTAGGAAGTGGGACGGACGACACCCAAGTCCTTTTCTTAATGTTGCTGTATGCCATGCAATATGCAAATGAGCTTCCAGTGGCAACAACCCCTCCCGCCGCACAGCACGAACCACGAACCACGAACAGGACGCAGGACCCAGTACCCAGTACCAAGGACCAAGGACCAAGGGACCCGGGACCAGTTGAGGCAAGTAATGAGCAAAGGTGTTTAATTGTCAGAGACGCCTTTGAACGAATTGAACAGAACATTTTTGTAAGCAGCTGGTGAACTGTACTCAAAAATGTGTAAAAAAAAGAGATGTGTTGTGTAACAAAAACAGCTGATCGACTTCAATTTGCTTTGATTGTTTTGGTCTTTGGGTTGAGTTGCTAGTTTTGCCGTCCAATTTGAACCACTTTCTTGAGAACTAAACACGCTAGGCTGCATCTAAGCGCAGACGACTATCCAACAAACAAAACACCTTTGAAAATGTAGCCATATAAACTCCACTGGTGCAGATGGTAATTAAATGATTTGTATCCTACACTTCTACGTTTCAGTACGGCATGTTTTGAGTCAGAACAGCTAAAGTCGAGTAGCCGTCCCTTAAAATCTAAGTTTTTCTGATAGAATATGTATTAACAGCTCTACAAATAAGCGAAAACTTTTGAAAAGCTGCATAAAGCAGCAAGCCCAGTGTTTCAGGAGCCTAAAAGTCCCTTAAACTTTCACCTTTTGTCAGATGGAATATGATGTAATAGGTCACTCCACTGGCTGATGAGCCTAAAGGCAACTTTTCCAGAGTCACGGTCACCAACCGGTCGAAAAACTAGTTTTATCGAGTAAAGCTTTTTTGTTTTGCATGGAAAAGCCTCCAAACTTTGTATTTTTTAGTTTTCTATGCTTTTCCATGATTTTACAAAGCTTTGTCAAGTTTTGACATATTTATGGTTTAGCTGTCTAGGAACGTTCGGTCGAAAAATTAATTTTACTGAGAACAACTTATTTTTTTTTCATGGAAATGCCTCCAAACTTTGTATTTCTTAGTCTGCTATGCTTTTCCATGATTTTACTAAGTTTGATCGAATTCCAACAGCAATATGGCATGGCTGTCATAGGAACGATCGGTCGAAAAACTAGTTTTAGTGAGAAAAACTTTTTTGTTTCCAATGAAAAAGCCTCCAAACTTTGTATTTCTTAGTCTGCTATGCTTTTCCATGATTTTACTAAGTTTGGTCGAATTCCGACAGCAATATGGTATAGCTGTCATAGGAACGTTCGGTCGAAAAAATAGTTTTAGTGAGAAAAACTTCTTTGTTTCCAATGAAAAAGCGTCCAAACTTTGTAT
This sequence comes from Lordiphosa andalusiaca, assembly GCA_035044965.1. Lineage (NCBI taxonomy): Eukaryota > Metazoa > Arthropoda > Insecta > Diptera > Drosophilidae > Lordiphosa > Lordiphosa andalusiaca. The sequence goes on along the minus strand of JAWNNM010002472.1, from coordinate 850,207 downwards.
TTCTTAGTCTGCTATGCTTTTCCATGATTTTACTAAGTTTGGTCGAATTCCGACAGCAATATGGTATAGCTGTCATAGGAACGTTCGGTCGAAAAACTAGTTTTAGTGAGAAAAACTTTTTTGTTTCCAATGAAAAAGCCTCCAAACTTTGTATTTCTTAGTCTGCTATGCTTTTCCATGATTTTACTAAGTTTGGTCGAATTCCGACAGCAATATGGTATAGCTGTCATAGGAACGTTCGGTCGAAAAACTAGTTTTAGTGAGAAAAACTTTTTTGTTTCCAATGAAAAAGCCTCCAAACTTTGTATTTCTTAGTCTGCTATGCTTTTCCATGATTTTACTAAGTTTGATCGAATTCCGACAGCAATATGGTATAGCTGTCATAGGAACGATCGGTCGAAACTTTTTTGTTTTCCATGGGAAAGCCTCCAAACTTTGTATTTCCTAGTTTGCTAAGCTTTATCAGGATTCCACGAAGTTTGGTCGAAATCGGACATTTATAAAGTATAGCTGTCATAGAACAGTAGAGTCAGAAAAGTGGTCTTAGTGAGGAAAACTGTTTTGTTTTAAAGGAAATATGCTTAAAATACACATTTATTTATTTTATATAGTTTTACACAGTTCTAGAAAGTTTTGTCAAAATCGGTGGACTATAGCATATAGCTGCAGTACAAATAATCGGTCGAAAATTAGGTTTTAGTGAGACAACCTATTTGTTTTCAATGGAATCGACTCTAAATCTCTTACACGCTCGTTTGTTAGGCTTTTGCAGGATTCCACTAAGTGTGGTCGAAATCGTGCATCTATTTAGTATAGCTCCCATGGAAAAGTAAGTAGCTAAAAGTAGTATTAAGTCTGCAAGGGTGTACAAACTTTAGCCGAGCCGAAGTTAACTCTCTGAAATCTTTGCATACCCTAACGACGCACCTTAAAAGGTCACGGTCGCCACACTTTTAGGGTTATCTGCTGCAACTGTGTCCAACTATGGATTTTATTTTGTTTAAGAAGTTTCAAAAAAAACATTCCCCTCAATCCATAGCAATCCTTGACTTTCCCTTCCGAACTTTACTTGTCGTTTTGCACAGCAGCGTCAGATTTGTTTTTGAAGAGAGCTTCAAGCATTTTCTATACACCCCCCTCCCCCGGTAAACGTAAGTTTTTCACTTTTATTAGCCACCTCCAAAAAACAAAAATAAAACAGAAACCCAGAATCCGGATTGAAAAACCCAACCTACCGAACAATTACAAACATCCCCAACGAAATTCTTCGGCAACTTTTGGCACAACCGCAAAATTACCGTTTCGTTCCATCCGCCAAAATGGAGAACAGCATTTGGAGCTCTTCGCAAATGGCCGGCACCGGCGGTGCCCTGAAAGCGTTGGCCAAGAATGTGGCCAATCATCTGAAGCTGAATCGGTCGGACATGAAGCGTGTGGTGGCCAAGGTGGTGGCCGAGCGTCATGGCCTGGGCGAGGTGGCGGACTACAAGGGACACAAGTACTATGTGAAACCGGATCGCGTCGATATGACCCAATTGATATGCGAGTCGAAGGAGGCCTTCGACGATCTGGTGCAGCGGCCGGCAGTGGCCATCAGCGGTGCGGAGAAGAGGGGCGCACATCAGGTGAAGAAGAGCTCGACGGCCATGTTCCAGCTGGATGATACCGGACGCAAGAGTCTGAACGGCGTGATAATCGATGAGACGCACTTGCCGCGGGGCGGCAAGGAGATCCTGTTGACGGTGCATCGCAAGCCCAAGAAGACCAAGTCGCCGTTGGTCAAGAAAAAGGTCAAGACCAAGTCGGCCAGTCAGCTGCATCCGAAGGCCTCGGGAGTGGCGGTTACCAAGTCGTCCAATCGTCTGCCCGCCGGCTCGAGTTATCATCCACCGCCCGGTGGCGCTTCCAGCAAGAAGTCTCCGAAAAAGCTGACCAAATCGAAGAGCAGAGTGTCCACTGCCAAGAAGCCTTCGCTGTTGCAGCGCAGCTATGACAAACCCTGGCTGGTGCGTCACATCAAGCGTCATCGTATTGCTGGAGGAGGCAAATCCTCCAGCCCCGAGAAGCCACCGGCCCAGAGTCCCCCACCGGCAGCGAAGTCTGCCACACGTGCCACGCCGGTGTCACGTCAAATGCATCGCGTCAACTTTCCCTGGTACACACCCTATCAGTTCCAAGGAGCAGCCGGTGCCACCCAGAGGCACGAGTCGCCAAGTCACCAGAATTTGCAGAAGAGCAAAAGTTGCCTCAAACCCAAGCTCAAGTCCAAGGAGAAGAAGGTGAAGTCACCTGCAGCTGGAACCAATGCTTCTACTGCTGCAGCCGCTGCTGCTGCCGCCCCCAAGGAGCCCACACGACGTCGTCTCCAAAACAAGCGGCTGCAGGCACGTCTGGTCAAGGATTTGCTGCGCGAGGAGGCCATCGATGATCCTTCACGCCTGCATTTGGATCTGAAACGCAAGCGCAGCAAAGTCACTAACAAAACGGAGCCCAACAAGACGACCCCACCCGTCATTGAGGTCCTGAAGGAGTCACCACTGTCCAAGACCAAATCAAAGTCCAAGTCCAAGCTCACCACCAAGGGAACGTCTCGGTACAAGCGTGTACCCAAGCCACCAGCTGTGGCAGCTGCTGCCCCCAATCGATCCCGTCCCAATTCGCATCGCCGATCGCGTCGCGTCCCCGTGGACAGCAGCCTGGGCAGCATTGAGTATATGCGTCGCAAGGGCACCTCACAGTCGGTGCTGACCCCGGCCAAGCGCCATTTGACCATTGCGTTCATGAACAAGCGACTGGAGGAGCGCCAGCAACGTCCACCGACTCCCGCGCCATGGAAGTGAATGGAATCGGGGGGAGCAAACAAATCTTTCTATTAATTTTCTTTTGGTACATTTCCACGTTTCGTTTCCATTTTTTGGCCCAGTTTATCCTCATGCACCCCGCCCGATTCACGGTTAATTTATGTATATATACAGATTCGCCCATCGATATGTATATATATATAGTTGCATGTGTGTGTGTGTGTGTGTGTGTGAATACAGGAGAGCTAAATAAATTTAAAAGTTTGTGGTGAAACGATTGTGCTGTGACATTGCCGGGAGCAGAGAAATGGATGGGAGGGAAGGGTTCAAGCTATCAGCCATACTAGACTTAGGTTTGGCCTGCAATGGGCAGTCAATGGCCCTTTAAGCTTCAAGCTGTGGACCTTTCTTTATGTTGCCCCAAAAGCTACACTCTACGAGAGTCTGCGATTCGGTTCGGAAAATGTCAGTAAAGGGTCCAACGGAACAAACTTACAAGAAGCCTACAGACCTACAAACTTACAAGCTAACAAACTGTAAGACATACAAACATGTAAAAATGCAGACATGCAAACACACAAGTATGCAAACAGACAAACCTACAAACTGCAAACACACAAACATACAAACTGTCCAACTTACAAACATGCAGATATGCAAACCTACAAACTTACAAACATGCAGACCCGAAACATTGCAAACTTACAAACTTACAAACCTGTAAACTAACAAACTTACAAACTTACAAACCTACAAACCTACAAACTTACAAACTTACAAACTCACAAACTCACAAACTTACAAACTTACAAACTTACAAACTTACAAACTTACAAACTTACAAACTTACAAACTTACAAACTTACAAACTTACAAACTTACAAACTTACAAACTTACAAACTTACAAACTTACAAACTTACAAACTTACAAACTTACAAACTTACAAACTTACAAACTTACAAACTTACAAACTTACAAACCTGCAAACAACCAAAAACATTCAGAAACGAAACGAGATTTAAAATTCATACCTCAACTCAAGAATTCGCATACTTACTTCTAATATAAAGCATTCTTAAACCAAGAGTGCAGTTCTCTTTTTAGCTCTTAAGCTGTATTTACACTTCTCTGATAAGTTTCTCTGATAAAGTTTGTGCAAAAGTATGTAAAATCCAGAAGGAAGCATCTCCGACCCCATAAAGTATATATATTCTTGATCAGCATCAACAGCCGAGTCGATATGGCCATGTCCGTCTGTCCGTCTGTCTGTTCGTATGAACGCACAGATCTCAGAGATGGTAAGAGATAGAGGTTTGACATGTATGGGACATATGCTTCTAATGTCTGCAGGCAGATCAAGTTTATTTTCAATTTTGGCCACGCCCCCTCCCGCCCCCGCAATTTAGAAAAAACGTCATATCTCCCACAGTTTTGAAGATAGATGGCTTGTTCCTTTTGGACATATTTAGTTATTAGGATAACTTATCGATCCGCCAAAGGAATGAAGAAGATCGGATGAACGGTTTTCGAGTTATGATCAAAAGAAAAATTTTCTTGGTACAGAGTATGTTATAGTCGGGCTTGACCGACTTTCTTTCTTGTTTTTTTATCATAATATATCCCCCTGGCGATACTTCGCTCAACACTCCCCAAGAAAACCCGGAGGCGATTCTTCTTGAAATAATTTGAACGACTTTTTACAAAATTTAAAGAAAAATACTTTGGCAATACTACCCACCCAACATTTGGAAGATCATTCTGACAAAAATCACCTTGATCAGCCTTTTTCGACCCCTTTTGATGATTAAAAAGAAATACCCATCATGTGCGATTAATAGAAACTCGAAAATGATTCATGAATAAGCTCAAAATTTGACTTAGTGAAGTGCGACTATAAGAAGACTCTCAAATGACTCGAAAATGATTTGAAACTGTTTAGAAGAAGGAATTAAAAACGAATCATTAACAAGAGTCGCTGCTAGGGTACCATTTTCTCCCGACTATAGTATCATTTATGATCAGAAAATGTGCCCAATTATGACTATTTTCATCAGATTGAGGACTTGAAAGTGACTTGATTTTGATCAATAATTTCATAAAATGTTTGCTGGGTAATGGCTTATTTTCGGGGGAAGAGCCGCATTCCTGCCTCTAGAAAGATTCACATTCTTATTTTCAGAAAAAAATCGCATTCCTATCGCTCAGAAGAGACTTTCCTATCTCCCAGAAGCATCGCTTTCTTATCTCCCAGAAGTGTGGCTTTTTCATCGCACGGAAGTTATTGTATAGTTTGACATTTTGTTCCCGTGGGAAGATAAGAATGGAATAATAATGCGATATCGATAGAGTAAAGCGATACCTACCAGCGAATCGCATATTTATCTTCCCCGTTAAAAATTGTTTGCTGAGAGGTATTTTTTTTGCAACCATCTCATCTGATGAGATCTCTCTGTGGGTATTTATATCGATTCCACAAGTTTTACGGCTAAGTCCTAATGCTAGATGAATGTCAAAAAAAGGCTAAATACTTAGACTACATTCTTAACAATGAATAGGTGTCTTTCGCGTGCGAGTGGGTGATAGTTTAGTGAGCTAAGATGTCGCCGTTTATTCGCTATTATAGCTAATTTTTGTTGTAGCGCTCTTTTGTTGAGTTTTGGTGCCCATTGCAGTATTTAACTTGCAAATTTCGCATGAAAATGTGACATGAATGTGCTTAAACTGAGGTAAGAGATTCGTTAGCGATTTCACTGACGAAGGGGAAGACTTATGGGGTCATACCACAGTGAGGAAAAGCAAAAGAGCATGTTTTTTTGAAGGCATTTACTTGAACAGAGCTCAAATTCATGACAAATTCCCCCTTTTAAGCGTATCAAAGTTGCATTCTTCTCAAAGGTATTCACAATTTCAGCTTGCTGTGCCAATTCTACCTCTAAAACCCTTTATCCATTGGCGAACAATTACAAATTTGCCATAATTCTCAACTGCCAAAAAGACCAAAAAACCCCTTGAGCGTGCGCACACGCGCTAATCCTTTCATTTGATACCCCCCCTTCTCACTTTCAGCTTTCACCCCTTTCACTTAAAAACCAAAAATTGCATTAGATTTGTTCTGTTTGGGTGTGTTTTGCCAACGTTGCGATTCACTTTGGCCTTGTGCAAAAATTGTTCAATGTGCAACTCCTATCAATTACCACAAAACGGCACTTCACAATCGATACGAAGTTGTTGTTTTTTTTTTATGACAAATTTGGGCCAAAACCCCGTAGCGATCGAGCAACCCTGCCCGGTCGATCATCTTGCAGCCGCTCGGACATTTGCATAATCATCATCATCATCATCATCGCACATCATGAGCATCTTGAAGGCTGGAGAGGGGTGGATTTCCTTTTCCTTTCAATACACTTCCGTGTGTTGCGTCTTCGACACCAAAAATTTGCATATCAATGCAACGGATATTATTTATTTTCATTATTTTCGTTCAAAATTTCATGCAAAGCTGCTGCCGGGGCATCGGGAATCGGTAGAATCGACCGGCCCCGGTAATGGGTGCTGTGCTGTTGGTGCTGCTTGCAGATGTGTGTGAGCCTTTTTTTTTTTCTCATAATTATAAATGCAGGCGAGTCGCAGCCGCAGCAGTTGAAAGTTTCAATAATGAAAGATAGCAAACGCACTGACAGGAATGAAAGGAAAGAGAGAGAGAGAGGGAGATGGAGATGGAGATCGACAGGCGAATCTACCGACTGCTGACTCTCATCATTTACATAACCATTCCAGCATTGATTGATCTTCATTCCAGTCATCAGCTGGTTTTCATATGTTAATATTGCACAGGAAAACATCTTCGAAAAGGCAGCTGAGGTTGTGAAAGGATCTAGAGAAAACGGGGAATTTTTCCGTTTGACTACAACTCAACAAGTCACAAATACGCGCGAGCTTGTGCTGGTCGTGTTTACTAAGATGCAGCCGTCCGTTAGCTAAGCTCAAATTGTAAGAGTTCTATTTCTGTGTATTAGCTTACCAAATCACCAAGTCACAAATACGCGCGAGCTTGTGCTAGTCGTGTTTACTAAGATGCAGCCGTCCGTTAGCTCAGCTCAAATTGTAAGAGTTCTATTTGTGGGTATTAGCTTATCAAATCCTTAAGTCACAAATACGCGCGAGCGTCTGCTAGTCGTGTTTACTAAGATGCAGCACCTCAAATTCTAGGAACTCTATTTCTGGATATAAGCTTAGCAAATCACCAAGTCACAAATACGATAGCTCGCTCACGCGAGCGTGTGCTAGTCATGTTTACTAAGATGCAGCCCTCGATAAATTAAGTTAAAATTCTAAGAATTCTATTTCTGTGTATTAGCTTACCAAATCACCAAGTCACAAATACGCGCGAGCTTGTGCTAGTCGTGTTGACTAAGATGCAGCCCTCGATAAATTCAGTTTGAATTCTAAGAATTCTATTTCTGTGTATTTCAAATCAAAGTAGCCTTTTCTCCTACCTCCACCCCCAAAGTACTCCTTGAATCAATTGTCAAACCCCTCAAATGTTAGCAGCTCCATTTCCATACAAAATTATTCAGTCTCAGCTCGGTCGTTGAACCAAACACAACGAACATATAAAAAAAAGTTCCTAATTAAAACAGAATAAATTTTCGTATTATTTTTTTTTGTGATTTTAAATCTAAAAATTGGTTCAAAATTTTTTGTGAAAATAAAATTTTCAAAAGTCCACAATTTGCCGATTTCAGTTGGTAAGTTTTGCGGCTGTATTATCGCCCTTGATCTTCCTGCATTCCCTTCACTTTCCCCAGCAGCCCAAAACATGGATTTCCTAGCCAACTCTGTTCGCTGCTCCCTCCTGAGTCTGTGGAAGACCTCATCCAGTTGCCGCCTTGTGCGTAACTTTACCCTGGGCCGTGTATCTGCCACTGTGTTACACGCAAAGGTGGTTCCGCAGACCGAGCTGAAGACAGAGACCGAAGAGAATAAGGATACAAAGGCAGTGGTAGTCGCATACATCCCACCCAGGCGTTCCGAGTTTGTTCAGCGAAGGCATCGCCAGGCGGAAACCGAAGCCAATCTCAAAAACATGATGAAACGCCGTCCCAAACCAAATGTAGCCAAGAACTGCATTCCATTCGTACGACCGGTGCATCTTGGGGATAACTTGAAACAACAGCGCTATTCCAGTATCGATTCTTTGCTGCGAACGACTCAAGAACCGCAGCAATTGGCCAGAGAATTAATCAATTTAGCCCGTGAATTGAAAATGGAGAAGGTCAAAAACTTGTCGCTGTCCCAAAGCTATAAAAAACTGGAGGCATCAATGCAAAGGCATTAGAAGGATGGATGCATACTCAGGACCCAGGGAGCGGCAGCTAATCACCCTTTTCTGGCATATTGATACAAAACTATCGGCTTTATCTATGAAAAATCGCGTTTTGGCAGGCTTTGAGAAGCTTGGGACTGCTTTAGTCAAATTTTAGTGCATCATTTTGGCTTGTTTTAGTTTTAATAAATTTAACAGTATGGAAATTAAGATAAGAAAACTGAGGGATGTTAATGAATTTGTAGGGTTTGGCGACCGTGACTTTTACTCTGCCTGTAGCCATCGCGGTTGCATTAAAGCAGCTTGAAAAAAAGCTAAAAGTGTAGTGAATGGCGACCATGAGCCATTTTCGCTCGATTTTAGACCTATTTAACCAATTTTCGAAGTTAAATGTATGAGAGATGGCGACCGTGACTCTGAAAAAGTTAGCTTTAACTCGGCCTTAAGGCTACTCCAGTCTGTTAGCATCTTATGAAAATGAGCGCTCGTTTTTAAAGCTGTTCAATCAAATCTCCGCAGCTTAAAGTAGACTTTTACACTCTGCCTTTAGCCAACAGAGTCGCAAAAATGCAGCTTATCAAAAAACAGGAATGAAAGTCAGTCAAGCCCGACTATAACATACTCTGGACCAACGAAATTGTACACTAGCATAACATTTTGATGCTGCAGTAGCAACTGAAAGCAGCGCTGCTACTGCGCTGGAGCAGCGAACAGTCTTTTGATCATAACTCGACAACTGTTCATGCGATCTTCATCATTCCTTTGGCGGTTTGATAAGTTAGCTTGCTTACGAAATATGTCCCGAAGAAACGAACCCAGTTTCCTTAACACTGTGGGAGATATGAACTTGATTTTCTGTGTAAAAATTCTTGGAAACCTCTTTTTCAAACCCTTCAACCCAAGCTTACAAACTAATCTTGGTTAAGTCTGCTAGTCTTTTTGATACTTTGGTCTGAAAAAGTGACTGGCGTTAACTGTCAATTTTGCAAAGACCTTAGACCAACTCTTGAAAGACTCGCACGCGCAGAGCTTTAAAATACGTGTGTGAATTTTTGTTGCCTCGCTGGGTTGTGTGTTTTTATTTCGTTTTTGTGGGTTTTTATTGAGTGTATCTACAAGTACGCCCCAAAAACAAAAAAAAAAAAAGGTAGGCATAGCGAGGAGTGTTAAGCTTCGCGGTTGCTGCTGCTGTTGCTGTTGCTGCTGTTGCTGCTGTTGCTGTTGCTTGTCTATTGTTCTAGACTCTCTGCGACTGTTGCACGAAAATTAATTTCCAACGGCAAGTGCAATGGCAAAGTGCAGACTGCACTGATGGGGGTGGAGGGGTGGAGGGGGTAGATTTGTGCTGATAAAAACCCGGCGCTACGGCTTGAAAAGGTCGTCGTTGTTGCTGTTGGAGCTGTAAAAGTTTTGCGGGCCGCACATAGCAAAATGCACCGTTAGGCGGAGCAACCACACACAGACAGACAGAGAGAGAGAGCTGCGAGCTGCGAGCTGCATTTTTAGCCTACGTGGATTTGGTGCCCATGCGTATCTATGAGATACAAATGTGCAAGCGTGCATATGCCAGCCGTTTTGCCAATGTTATTTAGTAGTTAATAATGAGCAGGTTGTCGCTGTCGTTGTTTGTTTTCCCAGTGAAGGAGGGTTAGAGGGTATGCTGGGGTATGTCAGGCCACAACAATGAGTTGGGCAGCAAAAGTTTGCTTAAAACTCTTACCAATTTCCAATTTAGCCAGCTTTAGGGTTCAAATTGTATTACTAATCTGTTACATAGACAAATCTGTAAGATTTTAACTGTTTGCTTTTACAATTTGCTGACAAACACGCAAATAAATTTTATGCAAATATTTGCTCTTAAAAAATTTGCGCAAATTTTTGCCCTCTCTGGTAACTTTGATGACCTGCCTATTAAATTGACAAATTAATAATATTTGCCAAATTGATTGCAAGAGCAAACTGGCAAACACGCAAATTTTGCCTTAAATCCTGAAATTTTGGTGTTTTCACTTGCAAAGCTATTTGTGAACACAAAATATACGCAAAACTGTTCCCTGCGCTAATTATTTGCACACGTTTTAATACAAAATTGATTACTGATAAGTTATAAGCTTGCTTGCAAGAGCAAACTTGCAGATATGCAAATAAATTAGCACACAAACAAATATTTGTTTTAAATTATTAATGGTTAAGGCTTCTTTGCTTATAATTGTGGGCAAACTATTTGATTTTCTCACTTGGGGACAAACTAAATAACAAAACCAATATTTGTTCTTACAACAAGAAAGAAAGTCGGTCAAGCCCGACTATAACATACTCTGTACCAAGAAAATTTGTTCATAACTCGAAAACCGCTCATCCGATCTTCTTCATTCTTTTGGCGGATCGATAAGTTATCCTAATAACTAAATATGTCCAGAAGGAACAAGCCACCTATCTTTAAAACTGTGGGAGATATGACGTTTTTTCTAAATTGCGGTGGCGGGAGGAGAAAATAAACTTGATCTGCCTGCGGACATAAGAAGCATTTGTCCCACACATGTCAAACCTCTATCTCTTACCATCTCTGAGATCTGTGCTTTCATACGAACAGACAGACGGACGGACGGACAGACGGACATGGCTATATCGACTCGGCTGTTGATGCTGATCAAGAATATATATACTTTATGGGGTCGGAGATGCTTCGTTCTGGATGTTACATACTTTTACACAAACTTATAATACTCTATGTACCTTCGGAATAGGAAATATTTGCATAAAACTGCCAATTGGGCAAATAATTTGCACTCAAAATATTTTCCCTTTTATTAGATTGTATTAGTTATCCGCCACAGTGACAAATTAATAGCATTTTTGGAGTTTGTGTGCAAACAGGCAAACACACACAAACAAATTTGCGCTTGGGCAAATATTTGTTGCAAATTATTGAAGCACAAAAATGTCTAAAGGCTTCTTTGCTGGTGTTTGTGTGCAAACAATTTGGTTTTCTGAACAAATTATTTGCCATATTTGCGCAAAATTATTTGCGTGTGTGATCTTAGGCTAAGTTACTCAGCAATTCAACATACTTTTCATACATAAGTTTGATTAAAACGGGTTTTAAGACTTGTTTTAGAACAGCAATGGGCTCACTTAAATTCTGATAAATTAATTGAAGTTTTCATGAAATATTGTGGAGAAGTCACAAAACTTCCAGGGTATAGCTGAAACCATCTTACCACTTTGCACTTGTTGCCCCTCAAATCGAATGTGGTGCGCGATGCGTAGTTCTGCATAAGCAGTCCCTCCTTTGCTCCCTTCTCCCTACTCCGGAAAAACCAAACTGCCTGCCTAATACGTGTGTGTGTGTGTGTGTTTGTGTGCGGCTCAAGGACACGGCACTTCTCACGAATTTGTATAGGGTCGTCTATATGCAAATGCCCATTCGGAATGGTTCCTATGCATTGACTGTTGCGTGAGAAACAGATTTCGATCTAAGGCGACTCCACTTTTGATTGGCTCACGCACTTGTTGTTGTTGTTCGCCATTCCCCATTAATCAATATTACAAATTGTTGAGCCCACAAAATGAAATGACTTTGGTTTTATGCTAATGCCAGGACGCGGAGACACGGAGTGATGTGAAATGGGAGCGGGGAGCGGGGAGCAGGAGCGTTCGCTAAATGCCTGAAATGCCAATAAATCACATACGCAGGCCGCATTTGCGGCTGTCTCGCCACGACTTTGCCACTTCACTTGTCAGCGGCATCATTAATAATCCTTTACTTGGCGACCAGTTTTCCCCAGTTTTCCCAGTTTTCCCAGTTTGCCATAGCATACATCGCAGCGAGCGGCGGAAAGGTAAATGATGCAAATAAACAAACGTCATATGCGATTTTTTTCGTCCCCAAAACAAAAAAACAAAGAAGAGAAAGGCAAAACCCTTTGCTGTCAACCTCACAAATGTCATTAGGCCAGAAGACGTGCTCGGTGTGCGAGTGTGTGTGTGTCCTTCCGCTGCTCCTTTTCTTCCTGCCCGTCGCATACATATGCTCGATTGTTGTAATTCGATTCGAAAGCGTTGCTTACGTTTCTTGATTTGGAATTAATGCAAATTAATGATCAGAGTCAGTTCTCGAATGCCAGGCAAATAGTTTTTTAATGCTTTCAGTTTTATTTTCTTTCATTTTTTGCGGCACATAATCCATTTCAGGTTCAACATGTTCAAAACTGGCCAACTTTTCTCATGGAAATGAACCAAAAGGAAACTGTTTAAGTTGTTTAGCAAAAAGGATATTTTTATGGTATTTTGAGGGAGAGAAGACAGGAAACAAGACAGACCAATAGACAAAAAGGAATTAGAAATCACACAAAATTAACATTTTTTAAAATAAGTTGAGAACAAGACAGAAGACAAACAGAGGGAAGATTGAAGACAGATAGAAGAATGTTTGAAAATAGTGAAAAAAATGATTGAAAGTAGGCAGAAAGAAGTTGTAAGGTAGACAGAATCAAGACGGAATAAACACAGAAAGAAGACAATAGAAATATTAATAATAGAATAGATCAAAAGAGGAAGAATTAAAAAGAATAGATGACAGAAAGAGTAAACAGAGAAGATGGAAAGAAGAGACAAAAAGAAAATCGAAAGAAGACAGAAGAAAGTCATACCGCAGACAGAAAGAAGAAAAACGATAAAAACGAAAGACAAGATGACGAAAAACAGACAGAAGAATAACAATCGTAAGAATAAACAGAGAAGAAGGAAAGAAGAGAAAAAGAAGGAACGAAAGAAGACAGAAGAAAGTCATACAGCAGACAGAAAGACAAGATGACACGGAAAAAACACAGAAGGAATGCAAGAGAAGGAATAGCGAGAAGAGAAGAGACAAAGGGGATCGAAAAAAGACAGAAGAAAGCCATACAGTAGACAGAGAGAAGAAAAGCAATAAAAAAAAAAGAGAAAGCGTAGACGGAAAAAAGCCAGAAGAAAAACAAACTGAAAAAAAGGCTGAAGAAGGAAGACTGTAAGAAAGAAGACAGGAGAAAGGCAGCAAAAAGATTGATAAGAAGTAGAAGAAAAGAATCACAATAAAACAGCAGGCTTAAAGAACGAAAAAACGGAAAAAGAAAGGCAGAAAGTAGCCAGAAGAAAGACTAAAAGACCGAAAGAAGACCGCAAAAAAGACTGTAAGAAGGAAGACTGTAAGAAAGAAGACAGGACAAAGGCAGCAAAAAGATTGATAAGAAGTAGAAGAAAAGAATCACAATAAGACAGCAGGCTTACAGAACGAAAAAACGGAAAAAGAAAGGCAGAAAGTAGTCAGAAGAAAGACTAAAAGAAGACCGAAAGAAGACCGCAAAAAGACTATAAGAAGGAAGACTGTAAGAAAGAAGACAGAAGAAAGGTAGCAAAATGTTTGATAGGAAGTAGAAGACAACAAAACAGTAGAACAGCAGGAATATATTTCGAAATAAGGCGGAAAACAGACAGACGAAAGTCACACAGTAGACAGAAAAAACGAAAGACGTAAACAGAAAGAAGACAGAAGTAAAACAGACTAAAAGAAAGAAGACAGGCGAAAGACAGCTAGAACAGCGATGGGAAATAATAAAGAAAGACAAGAATAAGACAGCAGAAATGAAGAATGAAGACTGCAAGAAAAGAGAAAGAAGGAAGACTGCAAGAAAAGAGAAAGAAGGAAGACTGATAGAAGACAGAAGAAATATAAAAAGAAGACAGATAGCAGAGATACAGAAAGAATACAATAGCAGTCAGAAAGAGATAGACATAAAGTAGACGAAACGAAAAAGAAGAGACGAGAAGAGAGAAGAAGCAGAAACAAAAACAAAAATTGTACACAAAAACAAAACAAAGAAGAGAGACCAGAAAGCAGCAAAGGCAACGAAGAAAGGCTGGGAAAAATGTATAATCTTGCTTAAAGTGTAAAGTTTCTTGGATAATGCTACAAATGGGTGATATTTCACCCGTGAGTAACAAGCGTTGCCCCTTAATCAACTGGCTTTTTCTACCAAAATGTACCCCAACCACAACCTTCTCTGCCATGTGTTAGCTTCCCGGCTCTTCCCACAGTTGCCCCAAAGAGAAATCATTTTTTCCAAGTTTCCTAACTTAACAAAAAATCACTATAATTGGGCTCAATTGTGGGCGTGGCGGGCAAAAAAACACATACACACACACACACACACACACAAATTGTAAACTGTGTCGTTTGCTACGCATTGACGCCAAGCGTACAACAGTTGAGATACAGATACAAACGTATCTAATAGATACATGTGAAAATCATGCATTTGACAACCGGGCTGGGAAAGCCAATGAATTGTGCTATCGGTTGCTGCATGTGAGCCACAAAAGAGCGAAGCACGGAAACGTGTTATGACAATGGAGCCATCAGCCATCAGCCATCATCGGGGGGGTGCTGAACTAGAGGAGGTGACTGGTGGTGGGGGGGGGGGGGTTTGCATTCTTTGTGTTCTGGTCTATTAAGCAATGCTGCGGCACGGCTGCGGCTGCGGCTACGGCTGCCGCTTGTCGAGTATCTTAAAGATACAAGTTAACTAATAATTAGCTCGCTGGCAAAATTGCAGCCTGCTTACGAAATGTGTGGGAAATTTTTTGCATTGCATTCAATTCGATAGAAACATACATGTGTGTGTGTGCGTGTGTGTGTGTGTGTGCACCCCTCCCCCCATTTATTGTTGGCAACTTTCAAACTTATTGTTTTCGTTTCGTTTTGCGTTTATGGTGGCTTTGTACTTTGAGCTGTTGCCTTTTATTTTTCGCCATTTATTGCCTGCTTGTGATTATTTTTTCAGCTCAACTTTTGGCCCCAACTCTCAGGGTCCGCCGGCCCACCAAGCCCCCCCCCCCCCCCCTAACCCTTCCCCCTCCCTCCACACACACACACACACACTTTTTTTTGGGATATATCTCTCTATTAAATTACACGTTTGGCAATCGCTGTTGTTGTTGTTGTTGCTGTTGTTACTTTTGTTTAGCTGCAATTTTCGGTTGCTTATAATGGACCACAATTTTATTGACATTATTTTAATTAGCAGTTTGTTCAGTTTTGTTGTTGTTGTTGCCATTGTTTTCTGACTGCCGCCTGGCCAAGTCACTAATTGAGGTTAATGGGGCTTCTTGAAATCGTTCGAGTTTGAGCCAAAAGTTTTTTTTTTAGTGAGTTTTATGTGAAGACTCTCAGAGTGCATACATAGATTATGAGTTGATCTGCACTGACAAGCTTGTTTTCCATATTGGTGCTTTAAGCTAGTTCACGCGAGCGTCTGCTAGTCGTGTTTACTAAGATGCAGCACCTACAATTCTAAGAATTCTATTTGTGGGAATTAGCTTATCAAATCAAAAAGTCATAAATACGCTCGCTAGCTCACGCGAGCGTGCGCTAGTCGTGTTTACTAAGATGCAGCCGTCCGTTAGCTCAGCTCAAATTGTAAGAGTTCCATTTGTGGGTATTAGCTTACCAAATCACCAAGTCACAAATACGCGCGAGCTTGTGCTAGTCGTGTTGACTAAGATGCAGCCGTCCGTTAGCTAAGCTCAAATTGTAAGAGTTATATTTCTGTGTATTAGCTACCAAATCATCAAGTCACAAATACGCGCGAGCGTCTGCTAGTCGTGTTTACTAAGATGCAGCACCTCAAATTCTAAGAACTCTATTTCTGGATATAAGCTTAGCAAATCACCAAGTCACAAATACGATAGCTCGCTCACGCGAGCGTTTGCTAGTCATGTTTACTAAGATGCAGCCCTCGATAAATTCAGTTAAAATTCTAAGAATTATATTTCTGTGTATTAGCTTACCAAATCACCAAGTCACAAATACGCGCGAGCGTGTGCTAGTCGTGTTGACTAAGATGCAGCCCTCGATAAATTCAGTTCAAATTCTAAGAATTATATTTCTGTGTATTTCAAATCAAAGTAGCCTTTCCCCATACTTCCCCCCTGTAAGTACTCCTTGAATCAATTGTCAAACCCCTCAAATGTTAGCAGCTCCATTTCCATACAAAATTATTCAGTCTCAGCTCGGTCGTTGAACCAAACACAACGAACATATAAAAAAAAAGTTCCTATTTCAAACAGAATAAATTTTTGTATTATTTTTTTTTGTGATTTTAAATCCAAAAATTGGTTCAAAATTTTTTTGTGCAAATAAAATTCTCAAAAGTCCACAATTTGCCGATTTCAGTTGGTAAGTTTTGCGGCCGTATTATCGCCCTTGATCTTCCTGCATTCCCTTCACTTTCCCAGCAGCCCAAAACATGGATTTCCTAGCCAACTCTGCTCGCTGCTCCATCCTGAGTCTGTGGAAGACCTCATCCAGTTGCCGCCTTGTGCGTAACTTTACCCTGGGCCGTGTATCTGCCACTGTGTTACACGCAAAGGTGGTTCCGCAGACCGAGCTGAAGACAGAGACCGAAGAGAATAAGGATACAAAGGCAGTGGTAGTCGCATACATCCCACCCAGGCGTTCCGAGTTTGTTCAGCGAAGGCATCGCCAGGCGGAAACGGAAGCCAATCTCAAAAACATGATGAAACGCCGTCCCAAACCAAATGTAGCCAAGAACTGTATACCATTCGTACGACCGGTGCATCTTGGGGATAACTTGAAACAACAACGCTATTCCAGTATCGATTCTTTGCTGCGAGCAACTCAAGAACCGCAGCAATTGGCCAGAGAATTAATCAATTTAGCCCGTGAATTGAAAATGGAGAAGGTCAAAAACTTGTCGCTGTCCCAAAGCTATAAAAAACTGGAGGCATCAATGCAAAGGCATTAGAAGGATGCATACTCAGGACCCAGGGAGCGGCAGCAAATCACCCTTTTTGGCATATTGACACAAAACTATCGGCTTTATCTATGAAAAATCGCGTTTTGGCAGGCTTTGAGAAGCTTGGGACTGTTTTTGGTCAAATTTTAGTGCATCATTTTGGCTTGTTTTAGTTTTAATAAATTTAACAGTATGGAAATTAAGATAAGAAAACTGAGGGATGTTAATGAATTTGTAGGGTTTGGCGACCGTGACGCGGAGTACAGTTGACTTTTACTCTGCCTATAGCCATCGCGGTACCATTAAAGCAGCTTGAAAAAAAGCTAAAAGTGTAGTGAATGGCGACCATGAGCCATTTTCGCTCGATTTTAGACCTATTTAACCAATTTACGAAGTTAAAAGTATAAGAGATGGCGACCGTGACTCTGAAAAAGTTGCCTTTAAACTCATCAGCCAGTGGAATTGCGTCTATGTAGCTCTTAAAAATTGCTAGGTGGCTACCCTAAGGAGCTATAGACATATTATTCAAAGACTTTTGAGCTGTTTTTTTTTAAAGAGAACCCTTTGGATCCAAAGACTGAAGTAAGGCGAAATCCCAGACCAGTGTGAGGCAGAGGAAAACCCTAGCGGATCGATCACGTTCAATGACAACTGTCTACACTCTTCTGGCTTTGTTGAAACCAACAGATTAAACTATATTTTGGTATGATTCTATGTCAAAAATAGTGAAAAGTTCGTAAAACAAGTGTAACAATCAAAGTAAATTTATAATCAATTAAGTTGAATTCCAGTAACGGCGACCAAAACCAAAACTCGGTTATGTCTTATACAGCACTTCCTTGATGAGGCTACTTTTCACAGTCGCTTTGTCACGATGTTCATCCAAAAGTTCATTGATTTCCAGCATTTTAGAATAATATAAATACCGTTCCTCTAGTCGGCTATTGGGCCACTCCTTTGGCTTAATTGGCCAGTCCTTAGAGCCGGGCGTCTGGGTGCAGCTGCTGATCAGTTCCACTCTAGCCGGGCCCACCGCAAATTCGGCATGTTTTCTTTCTGCCAGTGCATCATATTTAACCATTACCCCTCCCCGCTTGGATTGCACAGTTTTGTAGAACAGGTAGAATCGCTTGGCAAAACTCAAATTGGGCTCGAATTCGGCACGAGACAACTGCTCGACGCATATTTCTAGTTTTATACCCAAGGCGTCAAAACCTTTTTGTAATAAATTCCAATTTTTACGGAAATTATCCATTTGGTTAGTCTGAAAGGTGACACGGTGTAGGGGCACAGCCTGATCGAATAGTATATTGAGCAGTTGGCAGTATGTGGCCCCGGTGGCCAGCTCCTCTATGTGTTTCAAATTGGCTTGCAGCAGTTTATTCATCCAATTGAGAATCTTCCGCGCCGCCTGTAGATCTGTGTAGGTGGCCATGTTTTGGGTGGGAAAATTCAACAAAATTTTGGAAAGAAAATATTGAATGCTACTACTTTTGTAGATATAGAAGGGTTTGTGTTTTGAGGTACTTTGGGACTAGGACTAGAACTGAAAAAGCTAGGCCTACTTGCCAAAAAAAACCTAAAAAACAAGTTTTTATTACCCAAAATTAGTGTTCGTTGAATATGGTTTAACATTTTTTTTTTTTCTATGCTGTCTGCTTATCTAAAAGACAGGTACAAATTCAACAGACTGGCTCATGCCTTGCTGTACAGCACACTTGTTTGTTGCTTCTCTCATGCTTTCTGTGGTTCTATGGTTCTCAATGAGAGAAATTTACCATAACTTCAGGCGAGACTGACTTTAATTTGTGCTCTGGTTAAGGTAATATTAAGTACATTTATTGTTTTGGGACTGTCTAGTTTAACTGTTTTTTTTTTTAACTCCATATTGCCAAATATATTAAGACCAACTCGCATGGGTACAGAATCTCAAGGGTTAGACTGAAGTCCAATCAAATACAGACTTTATATAACAGGCCTTCCATAACTTGAATCAAAACTACTCCAAGAACACCTAATGTAAGCGTAGTCACCAATACAAATGAACAAAGTTGATGTGAAACAACAAAAAGTACAAGTAAATGAAAGAGCAAGCCGGTTAAGGCCTTTTGCTAAAAGTCTTTGTGTGTAACTGTGGCTGTCTAAGGCAAACGCAATCATTCGACGCATAACAACATATGTCACATATAAGCAAGGCAAGATAATTTTGTAATTGTGTTCAACTCAGCAAGAAGCAGGCTTGTGGCATTAAAAGGGCCACACTTAACAGAAAAAACAGCTGAAATCTTTCTAAAATTAAGAAATTTGAAGAATCCAAGGCACATATTTTGAAATTGCCCAATACAAGTGCAAATTCTAACTTAATTAAAGAAATTTTTTAGAAAAACATGTAGAAAAATTTGTCAAATTTACGAAAAGCTCAACCGAATTTTTGATATAAAGAAGTTATTTTTTAAAAATAAAAACGAATGGGAAAAAAATTGTCCAAAAATCAGAAAAATTGGTTTAAATTAGGACAAGACGAGAAAGCTGAAGTTTTTATACCCCTGCACGCTAAAATATTTTTTTCAATAATTTTTTTTCCATTTTTCGACCGATCGTTCGTAAGGCAGCTATATGATATAGTCATCCGATTGGAACAAAAATTTGTAGAATTAGGTAGAAGCATGTGAAACAAGCAAATACACCATTTCGGGCTGCTACCTTAAAAAACAAAAAAGTTTTTCTATGTAAGACTGTTTTTCAGACCTATCTTTTGTATGGCAGCTATGCCATATAGTTGTACGATTTTTATCAAACTTAGTAGAATTATAAAAAAACATAGAAAACTTATGAATATAAAGTTTGGAGACGTTTACATTGAAAAGAAAAAAGTTTTTCATACTAAAACTACTTTTCCGACCGATTGTTCGTATGGGAGCTATGAGATATAGTCAACCGATTAGGAAAAAACTTTAAAGAATTGCGTGAAAGCTTACAAAATAAATTTTAGGCCAATTTTAAAGAGGTTTACATTGACAACAAAAAAGTTTTTCACACTAAGACTATTTTTCTAACCTTATTTGTCTATGGCAGCTATACTATATAGATGTTCGATTTCGACCAAATTTGGCAGAACTATGGAGAAACATTGAAAACTAGTAAATACGGATTTTGGAGACGTTTGCATTAGAAACAAAAAAGTTTTTCTCAATAGAACTAGTTTTTCGTCCGATCTTTTCTATGGCAGCCATATGTTATAGTCATCCAATGCGGCCGGTTCCGACAAATGTGCAGCGTATTTGTATCAGAAGACTTTGTAGCTTTAAAACTAAGGGAGAAGATGGCATAGAAACAGACGGACATGGCTATATCGACTCAGTTCGTCATGCTGATCAAGCATATATATACTTTAAGTGGTCGGAAATGCTTTCTTCTATGCTTTACAAACATCTGGACATCTTAGCAAGGGTATACAAAAAGTATTCCAAGGCAAATTTCTAAATACTAGAAAAGATACTTTTTGAGTGCAGGCTTATTATAAGGATCTCTGGGATTCGGAAGAGGAGCTCTACTGAGTGCACCTTTTAACATTGATAACTCTAACATCAAATTCAACTCAATCTGAAGTATTTCATGGTTCTCATTGAAAAAGGTTTCGTAATTGTTAGCAACTGTCCAAAGTCAAACATTACTCACTCCAATCCAAAAACCAACTGATGCTCTCATTTCTAACATCATCTTTTTTTTTTTGGTGGGATGTCGACGCATTGAAATGTTGTTGTTGTGCCACCTCTTGATCTTGTGCAAATATAATATATATAGATATATATTTAGTTAGTTTCAACGTGGAGCAATAAGTTGCCTCCTGCTTTCTTGATAAGACCAGCGTAGTTTTCTAGAATTTATTTTACGTTTTTCTCTGTGTTTGAACTTTATCAGTTGGTGGGGACTAAAGTGTGTGTGTGTGTGTGTGTGTGTGTGCATTGCCTCCTCTATGGGGGTGTGTATTTTGTGTATTGCTGAAGATTTTCGGTACAGGTTTATGATAAGATACGACGGTTCTTGGGCAGCAGCAGCAGCAGCAGCATGCCAAAGCCGTGAGGCCCATTTCTGAGAATAGTTTTGTGACGAGGGGGGACGTTGTGTTTCAGTTGTTAAATATGCATTCCAAAATCACAATCAACCGCCATTGTTTGCTGGTTGATAGTGACGACAGAACACAAAATTGTTGGCTACCTAAAGCGAGTCAATAAGATTGCGAGAATCATCAACCTGGCCCCAAGATTGTCGCCATTTGTTGCGCCCAGCTCATTGTATTTGGTATGATCCAAATCTATTGAAGCCGGCTGAGAACCAAATGGAGGTAAGAGAGAAAAAAATGGGGTGGAGGTGGAGGTGGAGGAAGAAGAGCAGCAAAATTCATGCATAATGCCAAAAAGATAAATAACAAATAAATTTCCAACTGCTGCTGGCCGGAGCTCTGAGCCCAGTTTTCAGCTCCAGTCTGCTCTGCTCTGCTCTGCTCCGCTCCGCTCCGCTCTGCTCCGGTCTGCCCTGTGTGGTAATTATTAATAAATGTTGCTGCCGCTGCTCTCTAATAATATTCACGCTTCGCTTAACATTGAAGAAAACTTAAGACTAAGACACTTACACTGGGATTGGGACTGAGACTGAGACTGAGACCGAGACTGGGGACTGGGGACTGGGCCGTGCCCTTAGCTTGGTTCCAACGAAGCCAACCGCCAACCCAGCAACCAATTGTCTTTTGGCATATTTTCAAGTTGAACGCTCGGCGAGTTTTTTTTTTTTTTTGCTTTCTGGTTTGCTTTCTTTGGTTTTCTACTCTTCTCCACTTTGGCTAGAGATTTTCTAGTGCGATTAAGCGAAAAACGAAACAGTCTCATAAAAAATATGAGTGTGTGCGAGTGTGCAAGTGTGTGTGTGTGTGTGTGTGTGTGTTTGGTGCCGGGGTAACAAGCTAAGCTCTTGCACACACATAAATATTTGCCAACAACCAAAATGGTGGCTGTTATGACTGGCAAAGTTCAATGGCAAAACGCAGAAATTGTATTTGAGATCATCAGAATTGGCCGGATGGAACCTAATTGAATGGTATGTGGAGCAAAGGTTTGATTGGCGTCTAGCTGTTGCTTTTGAAGCTTGTGGAACCCATGAGGAACCTGTTGGAAGATAACTTAAAAGTTGTTTGCATATTTTTAAAAGTTTTAACCTTCATGTCAAATGTTTCCTTATGTTAAGGCTGGTTTGGTGGGGCTTCTCTAGCTTGTGGAACGTAAGTGGAACTTATTTAAAGACATTTTACATGGTTTGTAATGCTTTTGCAAAACTTTGGTGTGAATATGCATCCATTTGAAGCTTCAAATTACAGGGAATATATATGAAACTTGATTTTAGTTGGACTTTGAAAAAGTTTTGGCAATTTTGTTTTCTGTTTTTGAAGGTAAGATAGGGTTTGTGCCGCAGTAGATAAATGATTGAAGACACATTACATAATTTGTGTATTTTTTAAGGGCAATGGATTGATTTTCAGTGTAAGGGTTAAGTTTCCTACAGCTTCAAGGCTTGTGGAACATATGTGGAACTTGTTTTAAATGGCATTTTTATAAGTTTTGGCAATTTTGTTTTATATTTTTGAAGGTAAGGCAGGGTGGCTGCTGCAAAAGGTTGATGATTGAAGACAAATAACATGATTTGTGTATTTTTTTAGAGCTGTGGATTGATTTTAAGTGTTAAGGTTAATTTTGTAATATGAGGAACTGGAACTTGATTGCAGATAAACTTAAAGATTAATGGAATTTCTAAGAGAAATGTCAGGGATAATGGATGTTTTCGAAGGCTCTGACTGGCTTGGTTACAGTCTTTGTAGCTAGTGGAACAAATGTGGAACTTGTTCGTAAATAAATTTGACGAATTTTGTATGTTTTTTGTGGAATGGCAAGGAAATAAAATGTTTTAGTATGCTAAGGCAGGCATTGGTAGAGCATTTGAAGCTGGTGGAACCTAAGTGGAACTTATGTGACCATAAATTGTTTAGCCTTATGCTATTTTAAAGAAATATGAGACAAGATATGCCTGAATTGTGGAATATTCTGGCTCGGTTGCTGACTTTAGAGCTTGTGGATCATATGTGGAACTTGATTGTAGATATATTTAAAGAGTTTTATAGTTTTTCAGAGAAATGGCAAGAAAGTAAAATGTTTTAGTATGCTCAGGTAGGCTTTGGTACAGCATTTAAGGGCTTGTGAAACTTAAGTGGAACTTAATTTTCAGTTAATTTGGTAGAATTATGGAATTTTAAAGAAATATTGTATGTAGGTCAGAGGTTTAGAGAAATATGTGTGGGATAAGCAGTCTTTGAAGCTTGTGTATGCTCAGATTTGCCTTGGTGCATCCTTTTAAGATGGTGGAACCTAAGTGGAACCTAATAAAATATAATTTTTGTAGGATTATGGAATTTTAAACAAATATTGTATGTATGTCAGAGCTATGAAGAGATATGTGTGGCCTTTGAAGCCTGTGTATGCTCAGGTTTGCCTTGGTGCATCATTTTGAAAAAGGTGGAACCTAATTCTGAATCATTTTTATAGAATAATGGACTTTAAAAGATATATTGTATGTAAGGCAGAGCTATGGAGAGATATGTGTGGGCTTTGATGCTTGTGTATGCTCAGGTTTGCCTTGGTGCATCATTTTAAGATGGTGGAACCTAAATTTGAATCATTTTTATAGAATTATGGAATTTTAAACAAATATTGAATGTATATCAAAGCTATGGAGAATTATATGTGGGCTTTGAAGCTTGTGTATGCTCAGGTTTGCCTTGGTACATCACTTAAAGCATGTGGAACCTAAGTAGAACTTAATTCGCAATCAATTTGATGGAATTATGGAACTTGAAAGTAGTGTTGCATGTATGCCAGAGCTATGAAGAGATATGTGTGGGCTATAAAGCCTTTTAAGCTTGTGGATCTTAAGTGGAACATGATTGTAAATACAAAAAATATATAAAAGAAATGTAAACTGAAGGGGTCAGCAAGTGAAATGTTTTAGGAAGCTGGGTTAGGCTTTAGTTTACCATTTGAAGCTTGTGGAACGCATTTGGAGCTTGATTGTATTGTCATTCAACTGTGTATGGAGTTTTTTTTTTTATATTGGCATGTGAGCTGTGTGGATTGTATGTGGAAATCAGTTCAGAAGCTTAGACAGTGCCCAGGCTAGGGTCAGGCTAATGTTGGTGGCTTGAAACTGGGGGAACTATCAGTCGATCTATGACAAATCAATGCACATATTAGTGGTCCAGCAGAAGCCTTTAAATTTAAAGCACTGTCAATATCAATATTCCTTCAACTCCTCTTCATCCCAGTGAACAAAAAAAGTAGGAAAACAGCGCTGCTTATGTCAAAAATTGTTGTTCATGCATGCAATACAAAACAACAGCGTTTAATTCCATGGGGAGTCAAAAAGTCGAAGAGCACAGAACGGAGAGTTGAAAAAAATAACAACAACAACAACAACAACAACAACAAGCTCATAATTTAACTCGGTAAACTTTTGCGCCTTTTGTTCGCCTGCCTTTCACTACACAAGTTATTGAAAATCGCGCAAAGGGTTGCCCGCGCAGTCGAACCGCACCGCCCCCGCCCCGCCGCTGTGGAAAGGGTTCGAAATTGAAAAAGAAAGCGAATGTCAGGTGGCGCAGGACTGGCGGGGTGTGGGTGATTTAGTGTTAAATAAAAACTTTTAAATTGCCATTTGATCGTTTGTTTAGCGACAATAATGTCGTCGTCGCTGTCGCTGTCGCCGTCGCTGTCGCTGTTGCCTTCAATTGAATGCGCCTTGGTCCTGTGACAGGTTTATAGGTCGCTTCCTTTTTAGCGGGAGTCAGAGACAACGGCGTGACAATGACATTGTTTCGCTGACAGTTGTAGCAAATTTATTGAAAAGGTGTTCCCCGGTATTTGTTTCATTTTCCTCTCTTTTTTTTCGTTTTTCATCGCCGTGTGTCTTCGGGAATTGTCAAAAATTTATTGATATGTTGAAATTGCTTCTTGGGGCAGAGGAGAGAGACTGCCATAAAAACTTTGACAGCTCAATTTTTTGCTGTTGTTTGCTGCTGCTGCTGCTGCTGCTTTCAGCGTCCGCTCATTGTAGTAAATTTGACAGCAATTGTTTTGTTTGACAGTTTGTCGTCTCGGCAAAATGATGATGTCAATATGCAAAGCAGTTTTTGCAGCAAAAGTAACTCGCGGCAAGGGCGAGGGCGATGTCGAAATGGGACGACTGGCGAATGGAAATGGCACATGTGGAACGAAATGCCGCCGAGTGAGTTATTGAAGCATGGTTGGAATTTGACAGCAGAATTTTGACATTCGGAAGGGGGGGTTGGGGGCGGGTTAACACAAGGAGTGACTCCAGTGAGAGTTCCTTTGGGTGCGTAGCATCAGAGTCCAAGGAGTTGAATGCTCTCGAGGAAACCGTTTCAAATTCATGCGAAAGTGTATGCTCCTTTGACAAAACTTGGGTTCCACAGTTTTTTTTTACAGCCTTTTACCTGACTTGAAGGTACAATTTTGCTTCTCAGTTTCGTGTGTCTTATAAACAAAGCATAGATGTGTTTCTGTTAGCTTCCACACACAATATAAATGGAAATAGAGTAAATATTACACCAAATCGAGGCTTATTACTCTTCAAATGCAATGCACTTGCAAGAAAAATGTCTTTACCCCACTTTAAACTGTTCAAAACTGTTTTATTTAAAGATTTTCAGTCCGAATCGTGAGTTTTCTAAAATAACTTACAATCCACATGGCTTCCACAGCGATTTTGGCTGCCTTAAGTGCAGGTCAAGGGCCAAAATGTCATACAAACAAACAGCTTTCGCATTAAACTTTATGCTTTAGGCAGGTAAACTCAAAAAAAATTGCTAGGAACTGAAATAAATTACAATTTTAGACTGTAACTGGTCGAAACATGCATATTACTACCCTCATAGGTTCCACACTGCCAACACATTCCATAACTTTATTTTGTATGCTAAAATTTCAAATAAAAGGAACCTTTGCAGCCTTTAACTGCTGCCTGCAGTGTTAAAGCTTAGCTCTAAGCAGATTCCACAGACTTTAAACACACACTTAGAGTACTTGGTTGGTGAAATAATATGTTTAATAGTTCTCTGTAGTATCCTTTAATATTCTAGCTATCAAATATGAATCTTACAGATGTTATACGCCAATTTTGCTAACGAATTACAGTTCTCCCTCATATATTCCACATATTTTAGGCATATTTTCAATATTTACAACTAAAATTAACACAAAATTCGAGCTGTTTGTTGAAGAAAAGCTTTGAGCGCTAATTTGACAAAGGTGCCACCAGGTTTAAGTGCATGCCTAGATAAAAAATTGAATCATACACCTCAATTTTATGGTTTAAGAGGTCTTTTTCAATGAAACTTGTATCCTGGAATTGATAGCAGGTCTCTGAAACAGGTTCCACATGCTTTAAAACACATAAACAATGTCCGAAACTCAACTAAACAAGAATAAAAGACTATAAATAGCCGGAAAACTTAGATTCTTATTTTTATTTACGATCCACATAGGTTCCACCTGACAGAAAGTATGATTTCAGGCAGAATAAGTAATCACTTACAGGCTTGGATTATGGCTCTCGGGCCTACAATCTTCAATAAAGTCTATAAATTGTGGGAAAGCTTATTTTTCTAGCTTTATTTACTATTGACATAGGTTCCACATGCCAAAGAGTATGATTTAAGCCAAGTTAAGCAACAATTTACAGGTTTGGATCAGGGATCTTGGGCCCACAGTTTTCATAAAGGAGTATAATTAATCGAAAAGCACATTTTCTAGCTTTATTTACTATCCACATAGGTTCCACAGTCTGATTTAAGTAACAATTCAAAGGCTTTGATCGTAGATCTAGAGCCTAGTCTTGAAAAAAATCTACAAATTGTGGGAAAGCTTGTTTTTCTAATATTGTTTACGATCCACACAGGTTCCACTTGCCAGAAAGATTGATTTAAGCCAAGACAAGCAACAACACACAGGTGTGGATCATAAAACTTGGGTCTGCAGTCAACATAAGGGATTATAAATAGGTGCAAACCTCAATTTCTTAGTTTGTTTGACGATCCACATGCGTTCCACTTGCCAGAAAGCATGTTTCAAGCCAAATTAAGTAACAACTTACAGGTTGGGATCATAGATCTTGGGCGTAGAGTCTTTAAAACAGATTGTAAAGTGACATAGAGTGATAATGCTTACGATCCACATGTGTTCCACATACCAAAAAGTATGACTTAAGACAAATTATAGATTTAAATCAGGTATCATTGGCTTACACTCTTCATTGAACCAACAAAAAGTTATAGCTAGCCTTCGCAAACATGGAACAAGTTGTTCTGGGAATTCTATATTTCTTGCACCAACCCAACTTCTTTCAAGTACCACAAATATTTTCAAAATTTTCCCAAACAACAACAACTAAAAAAATCACATCCCAGGAAATAAACGACACCCGCTTACCTCTTCTTGGCCCCATGGCCCGTTGCATTTGAGAAATTTCAATAATTGAGGCTCATTAAAAGTGTTCAGTAATGGCACTCAAAAACACTCACACACACACACACTCGCACACACACACACACAACACGGGCCCACCTAACACTTCCGATTATGAAATTTCATTTGACAAAATGTGGTTGCTGCTGCCTGCAAACAAACAACGGTAATCATAGCAGGGAAATATCTATAATGTAATTACGAGCAGATCGAGGTGACGGCGGGGAGTAAATTAACTGAACATCGCGTCTTCAAGTAAAACGCCAAAGCGATCACAGCGAGTCACAGGCAACACCAGCAACGACGACTCATTAAAACAATTTTAAAAAATAATACAAAATAATTACAATAAATTATGATTACGCTTGACAGTGACAGTGGCCACGAATGGGAGATGGGAGATGGCGATGGCGATGGCGATGGCGATGGTGTTGGGTAGGTAGATACATACTTAGACATTGACTCGACTTCGACTTCGACTCCGACAGTGAATGGTGGTGCCGGTGCCGGTGCCGGGTGCTGGTGGTGGTGGCAATGTACAGGTGCAAGCGTCACTGGCTAGTGACGATGATGAGCAGGCAACACCAACAATGGCCAAAGAAGACGATGACGACGACGACGAAGACGACACCCAAGAATCGCTCAACTGTGGCCAAAAAGTTCGTTGTTCATTTGCGCTCTGCTTTAGTTGGCATTTGCACGAGGTATGCCCATATTTTGGGGTATATTGGTGGCTAGGCAAAAGGGGAAAGGGTGTTGGGTGGAAAGGGTGATTCGGTGGAGTACCCACAAACACCGCAAAGCTATGTATATACCTCTACCGCTTACACCGCTTTTCTCTTGTGCCAGGATACTTGTCACCTTGAATTGCTGGAATTACTCTAAGTTATGTAAGCTAGGGGCTTACTTAAAGAGAATCAAGCCTCTTTTGTATAACTACTAACACCGCAAAGCTATGCATATATCTTTACTGCTTACACCGCTTTCTTTTTGTTGTGCCTTGTTTACTAGTCACCTTTTTTTTTGCTGGAATTACTTTAAGTTATGTTACTTGGGGGCTTACTTAATGAGAATCGACGCTTTTATGTGTACCTACTAACACCGCAAAACTATTTTTATACCTCTACTGCCTACACCGCTTCTCTTTGTTGTGCCTTGCCTACTTGCCACCTTTACTTTGCTAGTTTTAGCTTAAAATTTGTGATTTAGGGGTTATCTAATGAGAATCAGGCCTTTTATGTGTACCTACTAACACCGCAAAACTATTTTTATACCTCTACTGCCTACACCGCTTCTCTTTGTTGTGCCTTGCCTACTTGCCACCTTTACTTTGCTAGTTTTAGCTTAAAATTTGTGAGTTAGGGGTTATGTAATGAGAATCAGGCCTTTTATGTGTACCTACTAACACCGCAAATTTAAGGTACTTCGTTGTGTGGCACTGTTTTGGTGTTCTAACCAGGCAAAACGACTCTTTGTAGTTATTATTTATGAGAAATTATTCATTTAAAGTTGGAAAATACTCAGACTGATGAAAGACTACGTACAGATACCCAGTTACACCGCAATTTATGGCACATAAGGCATAACAAGGGTTGGGAATTTGGTATAAAATAGCGTTGAAAGTCAAAAAAGTATATGTTTTTATACAGCTTTCAGTAGCACTTAAGAAAACACCTCTTTTGGAAACACCTCTTTGGTTTGGCATTAGTCTATTTGAAGAAGGTGTTATGAAAACAACTTCTTTCACCTTTCAAAAATAACTTATTAGTATAAGTATTAGTATTAGATACGCCTCATTTCAAAAACACTGCCTATTGAACACGATGCCTATCCAAAATGCCTTATATCAAAACCACCTCATATAGAAAAACGCATTCTATCAGAAACGTCTCCTATCAATAACACCTTCTATCAAAAGAAACCTCTATACAGTCAGTAACACCTGCTATCAGAAACACCTCCTATCAAAAGCACCTCCTATGAAAAACCCCATCTCCTCTTCCAATTTAAAAGCTATTGCAACCAAACTTTGCACGAAGTCTTCTGTGACAAATATGCTGCACATTTGTAATAACCGTCCGGATCGGATGACTATAAAATATACCTATCATACGAAAAATCGGTCGAAAAACTAGTTCTAGTAAAAAAACTAATTTGTTTTCAATGCAAATGTCTTCAAACTCCGTATTTACCAGTTTTCTATGCTTCTCCATGATTCTTGTAAATTTGGTCGCAATCGAACATCTTTATAGTATAGCTGACATAGAGTAGAAAGCTTAAGATAGAAGTCTTAGTGGGAAAAACTTTTTTGTTTTCAATGTGAACCTCTTAAAAATTGGCATACATTTATTTTATAAGCTTTCACACAATTCTTAAAAGTTTTGTCATAATCGGATGACTATGGGTTATAGCTGCCATAGGAATGATCGGTCGCGAAACTAGTTTTAGTGAGAAAAACTTTTTTGTTTTCCAAGAAATCGCCTCCAAACTTTGTATTTCTTAGTTTGCTATGTTTTTGCATGATTTTAATAAGTTTGGTCGAAATCGGACATGTATATAGTATAGCTGTCATAGAGAAGTAGAGTCTGAAAAGTAGTCTTAATGAGAAAAACTTTTTTGTTTTCCAAGAAATCGCCTCCAAACTTTGTATTTCTTAGTTTGCTATGTTTTTGCATGATTTTAATAAGTTTGGTCGAAATCGGACATGTATATAGTATGGCTGTCATAGAAAAGTAAGGTTAGAAAAGTAGTTTTAGTAAGAAAACTTGTTTCTTTGCAATGGAAATGTTCCTCAAATTAGTTTGAAAAGGATTAGTTAGAAGAGTTAACTTTCCTCACATAAAAACTGCATTCCATTTAATGTTTATACACAAAATCGTACTTCATATAGCTAAATACACTGCGATTTTAGGGTATCAAATAGTTGTGCCACTGTGTGAGGCCTTTTCATTCTATTTTTCACTTGAATTCAATTCAATTTGGCCACCAGCAACATAATTACAAGCCCGTTGTCCATGCTAACGCGCAGCGTGTGAAGTGGCGCCGCCCCACGGCATTGACATGTACTGAAGGTATAGAGCCTACCCGCTTACCCCTGCCCCAATTACCACAGGCAATGCATTTGTTTATATCGACACATGTCATTGACAAAGTCACATAAATCTAAAGATGTGGCATTTTTATCAGAAGACCATTAAATCTCAATAACAATTCCAATTCCAATTCCAATTCCGATTCCAATTCCGATTCCACATCAGTTTACTTACTTACCTCTAATAAGCCCTGTCAGCGGGGACATACATCAGCCGAATCTTGTCAAATGCACGGTTGACATAAAAATCTCTCCTCTCGAATCGTTAAAAATGCATCATCATCAATTTTTGATGCATATTTAATGTAGGAAACGAAGGCGAAGGCGAAGTTTTAACTGCAAAGTGCGGCATAAAAATTGATTTAGTCTCAGCGGCTGGTCTGGACGCGGCAAACTGCAAAGCATCGACTTATGGCTCAATTAGAGCGGTGGCAGCGTGGTGGGGCGGGGGCGGGGGGCGGGGGAGAGAGCGGACATCCTCCTACTCCGACCGCAGGTACTCTTCTCACACATCTCACACAAATTCTCAACTGAATGCGACTTTTCACAGGTAAACAATACACAATTTTTGTGGCTGCGGCTGATAAGTAGTTGTTGGTTGGTTGGATAGTTGGTTGGCTTCCTGGAAGACTCCTTAAGGACTTAAGGCCGGCTCCTTTGTCGGTGAAAGTTTGGCTGATTTCATATCATAACGTAATCTTGTATTTAACATACATAGCCGTTTCCGGGTCTCCAACCAACCAAACAAAATGCCAAGTCACTGCCAACTTTCATAAATTAGTCATTGAACCCAGTCAGAAAAACAAAAAAAAAAACAAAAAAGAGGCAGAAACAAAAAAGAAAATTTAATAAACATAAACTAAATGCGAGCATAACTAATTTTTTTAGAGCTAAAGTTTTAAACAATACACGGAGCGAGTAGCTACGCACACGAAGTCAGGGGTCTACGCTTAAATAAGTCGACTGCAACATGGGTTTTTGGTGTTGCCAAACGAGGCGCTACTTGCCACACTTGATGGGGCACACATCAGGGAGGGAGGTACGGTCAAGAGAAGTTCTCTGAAATGAATCATTTGAATATGTAGCAGCGTTGTTACCTTAACTCAATAGAAGGAATTCTATATGTGCGAATTAGCTTACCAAAACACCAAGTCACAAATACGCGCGAGCGTGTGCTAGTCGGGTTTACTAAGATGCAGCCGTTAGTTAGCTCAGCTCAAATTCTAAGCATTCTATTTCTGGGTATTAGCTTACCAAATCACCAAGTTACAAATACGCGCGAGCGTGTGCTAGTCGTGTTTACTAAGATGCAGCCGTTAGTTAGCTCAGCTCAAATTCTAAGCATTCTATTTCTGGGTATTAGCTTACCAAATCACCAAGTTACAAATACGCGCGAGCGTGTGCTAGTCGTGTTTACTAAGATGCAGCCGTTAGTGAGCTCAGCTCAAATTCTAAGCATTCTATTTCTGGGTATTAGCTTACCAAATCACCAAGTCACAAATACGCGCGAGCGTGTGCTAGTCGTGTTTACTAAGATGCAGCCGCCCGGTAGCGGAGACATCTCTGAAGTTGTCAGTGAGAGAGTGGCCCAAAAACAGGCAACACTTTGCCACAAAGTCAAACCTAACAATGATCCCTTAGGAAACGACATGTGTGGGAGTGGTGAATCTTGTAAACAGATGGTAAGGGCCAGCAGTTACTTTAAAAGATCGACAACAACCCCAGGTGAATCCTGGCAAAAAAAAATATTAGTATATCCCTCAGGATATGCGTGTTTTCTATGCCAACTCATGTAAGGATGGATGCATAATAGGGGTCAATCTAAGCATAGTTTCAGTTGTACAACTCGGTACAATTTGTAAGCTGCTGCTGCGAGTTGCTCAAACAGTAAGGAATTCTATTTATTGCAATTACTTAACAAAATCTTTCACATCAAAGTTGCCGTTTCTCCTACTCCCCCTCAAAGTACTCCTTGAATCAAATGTCAAACCCCTCAAAAGTAGGGAGCTCCATTTCTACGTAAAAATAGTCACTCTCAACTCAGCTACCACACAAGCAACACCAGCTACAAATAACAAATTTTGTTTTTATTCAACTAAGAAATTTTAGTAAATATTTCTTTTTAGTCAAGTTTTTTGATAAATTTTAAGAGGTAAGTTGTTAATTTAGTTACAGAAACCGCAATTATTTTGGGCTATTCTTTTAGCACCGAAAACATGGATCTCATAAGCAAAACCGCTCGCTCATCCCTGATGTTGATAAAGTCGTCGTCCACCTGCCTGGTGCGACCGCTTACAATTGGAAGGGTTTCGGCCAGCGTTATGCACGCCAGGCTACCCACTGCCGAGCTGGCAATTACAGTGGCAGCAAAAGAAGAACCCAAGGCACAAGTCGTCTCGCATGTTCCTCCCAAGCGCTCGGAGCTCATGATGCGCCGTAAGCGTCAGATCGAGGCTAAGGAAATGATGAAGAAATACCTGTCGCAGCGTCCACTGCCCAACAAGGCTAAGAATTGCATACCCTTTCTCAAACCATCGTATTTGGAGGATAAGCGTGGCTATTCCAGTGTGGAGTCCTGGTTGTCGAAAACAAACGAGCCACAGAAGTTGGCCAGCGAACTCGTTGAAGTCTCGCAGGAGTTGGAGGCCGAAAGGCTGAAGAATAAAGCCTTGGCGCTGAAATTCGAAGAGCTGGAGGCGAAGTTGCAACAACAGCAGCAGCAGCAGCAGCAACTGCGCAATTGAGGAAGGATGGAGGATCCACTAGTAGCTGCCCCCCGGTGCTGCAGCTATCACCACTTTGGCATTTAACAGAAATTTCTTTTGGGTTTACTCATCAACTGAGAAGCTTGCGCAGCTAGGCTTGTTTTAGGACAAATTTTAATGCATATTTTTGGGAGTGTTTTGTAGTTTTAATAAATTTAACAGTATCAAAATTGAGATATTAGAAGAACCAAGAATGTTGTTGCATTTAGGGCATGGCGACCGTGATGCAAGGAGAAGCCTATTACACCAACCCAAAATGTTTGGTTGAATTTAAAGAATGGCGACCGTGACGCGCAGTACAGTTGTCTTTTATTCTGCCTTTAGCCACCAGGGTTCGCAGCTTATGCAGTCTATCCATGAATATTGTTGCATTTCAGGCATGGCTATCGTGACGAAAGGAGGAGCCATTCACTAACCTACGGTGAAAAGTAAGCATCTCCCACCCTATAGAGAATATATTCTTGTTCAAAATCAACAGTCGAGTCGATAGAGCCATGTCCGTCCGTTTGAACAAACAAATCTCAGAGATGGAAGGATAAAGAGGTTCGATATGTATGGGACGTAGTTCTATTTGAGAATTTAGTTTTCGTTACTTCCAAATGAAAAAACAAATAATTTCCTAGAGTATGCTTAGCCAAAACATTGCTAAGGGCTGCGATTTTGACTCTAGGTAAAGCCACCCAGTATCTGGTTTGCTCTGTAAGCTGAATCAAAATGGTTCAATGTCGATTTAGTACTAGGAAACTCACTTTTACTCATTTTCTTGTCGATTAACAGGCTATAATCAAAGTTTTATCAAAATCGGATGACTATAAGTTATAGCTGCAATATGAATGATCGGTCGAGAAACTAGTTTTAGTGAGAAAAACTATTTTTTTTTTCAATGGAAATGCCTCCAAACTTTGTATATCTTAGTTTGCTATGCTCTGTCAACATTCTTTTGAGTTTGGACGAAATCGGGCATCTATATAGTATGGCTATCATACAAAAGTATAGTCAGAAAAGTAGTCTTAGTGAGAAAAACTTGTTTGTTTTCACTGGATATGTCTTTCAAATTAGTTAAAAAACGTGCTGCAAGGGTATACAAGCTTCGGCCGAGCCAAAGTGTTAATATGACTGGAAGGTACAAAGCTTGTATCTATATAAGGCGAGGCTAGATATGAGTTTGTTTTAGAAGTCAAGGGAGTAA
Organism: Lordiphosa andalusiaca; assembly: GCA_035044965.1. Lineage (NCBI taxonomy): Eukaryota > Metazoa > Arthropoda > Insecta > Diptera > Drosophilidae > Lordiphosa > Lordiphosa andalusiaca. The sequence goes on along the minus strand of JAWNNM010002472.1, from coordinate 815,655 downwards.
GAAAACTAAACAAGTTTCAGGTCTCCAGCTCTTCTACTCTATCTAAGCTGTACAGCTAGGGGCGCAACGAGCCCCTGAGTGCCCGTTCAAGGTAATGAAATACACAAGTGTTTGGGGGGGAGCAAGGCAAATCCGCCACACGCCTTTCTCGATTTCATGTCGCGCTTCACTCACTCACTCACTCACTCACTCATTCACTCACTCACTCCCGGAGCACTCCTCACTCACTCCCACACAACGGTGTGGCCGAGAGACACAACTGCATTCAGTTGTCTAAAAATAACAAGATGATCGCATATAAATTATAATTGAAAATATCCAAACTACCAAAACACTTGTGCAATTTGATGATAAAAAGCGCGAAAACTAAAGAATCTGACGACGCTGTTTCCCCAGTCGCCGCGAGTGGAGCGGGAGCGGTGGGGCGGTGCAGGAGCGGTCGGGCGGGCGGATGATGACTTGATTTGAAATTTGAAATGATATTTTAAGAAAACTAATGCCGCCAGCCTCAGCGCCGGTTGCATGGCCTGCCGACCCCCTCCACCCCTACACCCCCTCCCATCCACTGGGCATGTTAAATGTCATTTAATAGTTGACAGTTGCACTTGCCGCCGCCGTTGTTGTTGTTGTTGCTGTGATTATTGCAGTTTATTTTTTGTATCTACAAAAATTTATGTGTAGGTGGTTTGAAATTTATGTGCTCGTCGTTGTCGTCGTCGTCTTTTGCGAAAAATTCTTTTGAATTTGGCTTCGTTTCTCTTTAATAAAAGTAAATTTTATTGCTTACGCTAAAAATGCGCTTGCTAATGCATTTGCCGAACCATTTTGCTTATTGGAGGCATCCTGTGAGCTCTCTGATATCAACCCCGATCACATTTAGTTGGGGGAAAGTTCTGTTTTTTTTTTTTTTTGGCAAAAATCATAAATGGAGCTGCCCCCCCGCCGCCTGGGATGGGTGTCATGGATCACAGCACCAGTCCGTGGGTACAGTTGCGGCGCGGATAAGCTGACTCAGTCTTTCAGTCAGCCAGCCAAGCGTAGGGTCTGCGCTCCAACCCCCTTCACCGCCCCCCCCGTCCCCCGCCCAGGCCACGCATTAAACGCTGCTCACGAGTCTTGGGTTCAGGTCTTATCTAGTCGCTCGACTCAAATTCCACCTGCGCCCTGGGTTTGTGGTGTTGTTTTTCTTTCTTTCTTTCTTTCGTTTTTCATTTTTCGGGAGCCATTTTGGAATTTGGTTTTCTGGACGAATGCCCCTAATATGAATTAACACAAAACAACAATAACAAAACTGAAAAAAAAACTGAAAAAAACTAGAACTAGAAATAAAAGAATATCAAATTTTATGCTCATTGTTAGGGTTTTTGTTGTTTTTTTTTTGGCTAATTAGCGTGGCCCCTGGGAAACACATGGACGCCCGTTTCCACCCGCAGCAGCAGCAGCATATGAACTGAATTTCTTTTGAAGCATATATAATGCGACGTCCATAGTGGTTAATGTTATTGTTGTTGTTGTTGTTGCTGCTGTTTTGCATAAATTAAACATTTTGATGGCAGAGGCCAAAAAGCTAACAAATTTTTGATGTTTGTTGCCTGAGAAAATGATTTCTAATTTAACAGATTTCTCCATCGAATTGTTTTGGTTTCTACTTTTCGAAACGTTTCCACTGGAAGAAGGGAGGAAAAGCATTTAGTTTTGTGTTGCGAATAGGAGCTATCGATGTCACAGCGTTGCCATCTTACTTATCGATAAGTTTTAAAAGTTGGCAAGTTTTACGCTTCTGAAAACGGCTAAAGGATACGACTGACTTCGTTTCATGAAGCGATAGGTGTAGGCTTGTAAGCTAGAGCTTTTTATATATGTTAACCTAATATCCATAAAACTGCTCATTAACCTTGTAAGCTCCTGCGCGAGTAAAAGACTCATTTCGTCACGATAGCCATGCCTTAAATTCAACAACATTCTTGGATAAACTGCATAAATGCGAGCCCCGGTGGCTAAAGGCAGTGTAAAAGTCAACTGTACTCCGCGTCACGGTCGCCAAAATCACTAAGAGTACTTTTGTATGACAGCTATGCCATATAGATGTTCGATGTCTCTACGCTACTTAGTGGAAAGCATAGCAAACTAAGATATACAAAGTTTGGAGGCGTTTCCATTGAAAACAAGAAAGTTTTTCTCACTAAGACTACTTTTCTGACACTACTTTTCCATGACAGCTATACTATATAGATGTCCGATTTCGACCAATCTTGGTAGAATCATTGGAAAGCATAGAAAACTAAGAAATTCAAAGTTTGGAGTCTGTTTCCATTGAAAACAAAAATGTGCACTGTATTTGAATTTAAAGACTTTGTGCAAAGTTTCATGAAGATACCTTTCAAACTGATGGAGTAGTTGGCATAAAAACAGACGGACAAGGCTAAATCAACTTAGCTCGTCATACGGATCAGAAATATATATACTTTGTGGTCGGAGATGCTCCTCCTTTTGTCACGATAGCCATGCCTTAAATGCAACAATATTCATGGAAAAACTGCATAAATGCGAACCCTGATAGCTAAAGGCAGGGTAAAAGACAACTGTACTGCGCGTCACGGTCGCCATTCTTTGAATTCAACCACACATTCTGGGTTTGTATAATCATACTTTTGAGTGAAAGGCTGCTCCTTAAATCACGATCACGCCATGCCTTAAATGCAACAACATTCCTGGTTCTTATATCTCAATTTTGATATTGTTTAATTTATTAAAACTACAAAACACTCCCAAAAATATGCATTAAAATTTGTCCTAAAACAAGCCTAGCTGCGCAAGCTTCTCAGTTGATGAGTAAACCCAAAAGAAATTTCTGTTGTCCAAACGCCAAAGTGGTGATAGCTGCAGCACCGGGGGGCAGCTCCTAGTGGATCCTCCATCTTTCCTCAATTGCGCAGTTGCTGCTGCTGCTGCTGCTGTTGTTGCAACTTCGCCTCCAGCTCTTCGAATTTCAGCGCCAAGGCTTTATTCTTCAACCTTTCAGCCTCCAACTCCTGCGACACTTCAACGAGTTCGCTGGCCAACTTCTGTGGCTCGTTTGTTTTCGACAACCAGGACTCCACACTGGAATAGCCACGCTTATCCTCCAAATACGATGGTTTGAGAAAGGGTATGCAATTCTTTGCTTTGTTTGGCAGTGGACGCTGCGACAGGTATTTCTTCATCATTTCCTTAGCCTCGATCTGACGCTTACGGCGCATCATGAGCTCCGAGCGCTTGGGAGGAACATGCGAGACGACTTGTGCATTGGGTTCTTCTTTTGCTGCCACTGTAATTGCCAGCTCGGCAGTGGGTAGCCTGGCGTGCATAACGCTGGCCGAAACCCTTCCAATTGTAAGCGGTCGCACCAGGCAGGTGGACGACGACTTTATCAAAGTCAGGGAGGAGCGAGCGGTTTTGCTTATGAGATCCATGTTTTCGGTGCTAAAAGAATAGCCCAACATAATTGCGGTTTCTGTAACAAAATATATAAAACTTACCTCTTAAAATTTATCAAAAAAAACTTGACTAAAAAGAAATATTTACTAAAATTTCTTAGTTGAATAAAAACAAAATTTGTTATTTGTAGCTGGTGTTGCTTGTTTAGTAGCTGAGTTGAGAGTGACTATTTTTGTGTAGAAATGGAGCTCCCTACTTTTAAGGGGTTTGACATTTGATTCAAGGAAAACTTCGATTACAAATATGCCAAAAGGCTACTTCGATTCGACAGATTTGATTAAGAAATTCGTTTTATTTATTTTCGAGCATATGGAGTAATTTTTATGGCTGGCACGCCATATGAACATTACATCTTTCTCTCTCTCCACGTCGCACCACATTATTCATTATGCCCAACGACTTCATCATCAAACAAACACACACACACACACACACACTCAGAATTCATATTCATAGACCAATTCCTGTTCCTGTTTCTGTTTCTGTACAAATTCGATGAAAAATTGTATTTACGTTTTTGTGTTGTTTTGCATAAAACCCTCCCAGCAGAAGTTGGTATATTTTGATTGATTTGAATGTTACGTTGAGTGCGCAGCGTTGGCTGCGACTGCGACTGCTAAAAATGTGACTGATGATTGATGGACTAAGCCATAGTCGACCCCTAGCCACCCACCACCATCACCCGTATTTGGCCAGCCAGTCAACACGACCCTCAAAAAAAAAAAAAAAACAAAACCAAAAATATATCGTTAAGAAAAAATGTTATGCAAGTTTGCTTACATCAAAAATGTGTGCCGTTTTACCTATTATTAGGGCCCGAAATGTAATTTCCACTCCCTGACAGGCGTATGTCAAATTCGACGACATGCGAATTTTAATAAACCTGCCCGAAAGAAAAAAAAAGAGAAGGCAAAGCAAATGCAGTTCCTAGCCAAGATGTCTTCTGGCTGTCTGCATTGTGTGTAAAGAGTCGCAGCTCTGGGCCAGATCTCAACAGGTGGTAAGAGCTAAAGGTTTGCACATGTTTGCTACAGCAGTTTAGTTTGCCACGCCCACTTTTGCACAAGCAAAATTGGAAAATGTATCATATCTCACCCACATGTTTGCTACCTTCTAAACATATTTAGTTCTCAGCCTTAGATATCAATTCGCCAAAGGATTGGTCAAGCTCGAATGAACTTAAGTCAAGCTATGAGCAAAAGAAGGTTAAAGTTAAACATTTTGCAAACAAGATTGCAAAACTCAAAAATTTCTTAAATCAGATATACAAAATCAAATTTTTATTAATTTAGAAGACATAACCCTTTAAAGTGAACCAATTTTATGAGTTAAAAAATAGAGGAAATGATGCTTCTACAGCGGCCAAAGTTTGTATACCCCTGCAGCACGTTTTTCTAACTAAGACTACTTATGAGACCTTACTTTTCTAGGGGAGCTATACTATATAGCTGTGCCATTTCGACCAAACTTAATAAAATCTTGGGAAAGCATAGCAAACTAAGAAATACAAAGTTTGGAGGTGTTTTCATTGAAAACAAATAAGTTTATCTCACTAAGATTACTTCTCAGACTCTACTTTTCTATGGGAGCTATGCTATATAGATGTCCGATATCGACCAAACTTAGTAAAATCATGGAAAAGCATAGCAAACTAAGAAATACAAAGTTTGAAGATGTTTCCATTGAAAACAAGAAAGTTTTTCTTACTAAGACTACTTTTCAGACTCTACTTTTCTATGGGAGCTATGCTATATAGATGTCCGATATCGACCAAACTTAGTAAAATCATGGAAAAGCATAGCAAACTAAGAAATACAAAGTTTGAAGATGTTTCCATTGAAAACAAAAAAGTTTTTCTCACTAAGACTACTTCTCAGACTCTACTTTTTATGGGAGCTATGCTATATAGATGTTAGATTTCAACCAAACTTGATACAATAATGGAAAAGCATAGGAAACTAAAAAATACAAAGTTTGGAGGCGTTTCCATTGAAAACAAGAAAGTTTTTCTCACTAAGACTACTTTTCAGACTCTAATTTTCTATGGGAGCTATGCTATATAAATGTCCGATATCGACCAAACTTGGTAAAATCATGGGAAAGCATAGCAAACAAAGAAATACAAAGTTTGGAAGCGTTTTCGTTGAAAACAAAAAAGTTTTTCTTAATAAAACTACTTTTTAGACTCAACTTTTCTATGACAGCCATACCATAAAGAGGTCCGATTTCAACCATACTTGGTAAAATCATGGAAAAGCATAGCAAACTAAGAAATACAAAGTTTGGAAGCATATCAATTGAAAACAAAAAAGTTTTTCTCACTAAAACTAGTTTTTCGACCGAACTTTCGTATGACAGCTATATGATATAGTCATCTGATATAGCCAATTTCAACAAATGTGCACTGTATTTGAACTTAAAGACTTTATGCAAAGTTTCATGAAGATAGCTTTCAAACTGACTGAGAAGTTGGCATAAAAACAGATGGACATGGCAAGTACAACTCAGCTCGTCATACGAATCAGGAATATATATACTTTATGTGTTCGAAAATGCTTTCTTGTAGGCGCTACAAACATCTGGACACTTTCAAGGGTTTCTGCAAGTGTATAAAAAGGATGCCAATCTGGAAACTTTGGCAGAAGATAATGCCATAACATCTTGAAGGGTATAAAAAGGATACCTTTCTGCAAACATTAGCAGAAGTTAAAGCCACCACATCTTGAATGTTATAAACTGCAAGGAAATGCCACAAGGGTAATTCGAAAACTGCATTGCTTTTAGCTGAAATTTATCCAGATAGGATATATTTTAGCTTATCTTTTCTAATCTCAACTTTTATAAACCATAAGATAGTATCTAAGGTGCGTAGGACCTACTTCTTTAGGTGCAAGGAAATAATGTCTTATCTGTTGCAGTTTCACAAACAGAAAGATAGTACCTTCTAGACAAATTCAGATTGCACAATAATTGATCGATTCGCCAAAGAATTGCCAAGTTCAAGTCAAGCTATAAGCAAAAGAATGTTCGCTGTAGCCGCGCTGATTTCAGCTGTGACATTATAAAGAATATGCATATTGAGCATACACTTTTGCTGGTAAAGTATATATTATAGTCTAGGCTTGAGCTCTATGAGGGAAGAATTTAGAATATATAGGACTTGAATGAAGCATCATTTGGGTTTATCATAAGTACACCACAACATAAGGAAAGTACTGAATCGGAGTGGAACTTCAACTAAGATCTTAAACACTTAAAATACCTAAAATATAAAGAAATGCTCCACTAGAAAGCTAAGATTCGTGCTCGAAATAAGAATTTTTGTGGTTAAAACCAGTATTTTCATACAATAGTCTTGATTATTCTCCATTGAAGCCCCAATTGATACCACAAATGCTTGTGTAGAAGGATCATTTCTAATTTGAAGATCTCACCAAATTCTCAGGGTTTTGCTTTTTCCGTTTTTGCCTTTCCAGTGACCCAGTGAACTTTCTCGCGCTCTTCGAGTCGCTCCAATCTCCTCTCGCCGTCTTCAAAACTCACGTGTGGGAGCTCTATTCACACACTTCCGAAACTGAAACGCCGGATGTGGTTGTGTAGAAAGGTTTTCCCCCCCCTTCCCCACCAAACCCAAAAGCAGAAAACTGAAATCCGAACCGAAAAAAACTTTCTGTTTGTTTAAGGCCGCCAACTCGGCCAACTAAAAAAAAAAAAAAAACAAAAAAAAATAATAACAATAATAGTGCATAATACTAAGTAAAAATGCCAACTTCCGAAAGGCCAAAGTCGACCCATCATTACTCCATTTTTACCACAATTAAAAGGTTGCGGCAGGGCGGTGTGGTTGTGGGGAGGGGGGTGGGGTGGGGGGGTCGCTGAGTATCTCTTAGCCACACTCTCGAGTGCGGTGAATGTCTTTTCTATTTATTCGTGCTGCCTGCTGCCTGCTGCTTGCCCTCCAGTTGCTGTCGCCTCGTCGTCTCTTTCTTTCTATTTCTTTTTTTTTTTTCCACACTTTTGTTTAATTTTATTTATTTTTTAATTTCCATGTGTTTCTCGCGGTTTGTACTTTGTTTAATGTCAACTTCCGTCACTTTTTTCATCCACGGGGAGGAGGAGGAGGAGGAGGAGGAGGAGTGGGAGTGGGAGTTAATAGATCACCGCGTAGAATCTCCCAAAACAATATTTATGCACGCCAAGTCTATAAAAGACAAAGAAGCCAAGGCAAAAGCAAAAAAGGATTCAATATACTTTTATATATATAAAAACCAAAAAAAAAAAAAAAATAACAACGCCAAATGAATTACGTTAGGCAGCGACTTTTGGGTGGGTAATGGCACTGCGGGGGGGCGGGGCCAGGGGGGGACTCCAACGAAAGGGGCGAAAAATTGCACCAAAATTAATAAGGAGTACAACAAAAAAAAAAAAAACGACACAATAACAACAACAATCAAGTAAAAACGAAGCATTTGCTGAGTTTTGGGTGGTTGGTTAACAGAATCTTAAGCAAGTTAAGGAGCCGCCACTTTTGTGGCTTGCACGAATCAAGGAATACACTACTTGATTGGATAAAGCAAATAGTTAAGGGGGGTTGTCGCACTTTGTTTGCCCTGCAAATGTCAGTAAAACTGAGGGAAGCTCTTCGAATCTCTGAGGAGTATAAGATCTGTCTGTCTGTCCTTTGATAACTACTCAGTATTCAGTATTCACTACTCAGTACTCAATACTCAGTACCCAATACTCAATATTCAATACTCAGAACTAAATATTCAGTACTCTCAACTCAATACTCAATATTCAATACTCAGTATTCAACACTCAGAACTTAGTACTCAGTACCCAATACTCAATATTCAATACTGAGAGCTCAGTATTCAATACTCAGAACTCAGTACTCAATACTGAGAGCTCAGTATTCAATACTAAGAACTCAGTACTCAATACTGAGAACTCAATACTCAGTATTCAATACTCAGAACTCTATTCAATACTCAGAACTCAGTATTCAATACTCACTACTCAGTACCCAGTACCCAATACTCAAAATTCAATATTCAATATTCAGAACTCAATATTTTCAATACTCAGAACTCAGTATTCAATACTCAGAACTCAGTATTCAATACTCAGAGCTCAGTATTCAATACTGAAAACTCAGTTTTCAATACTAACAACTTAGTACTCACTACTCAGTATTCAGGACAACCCTACTTTGTTTCGATTCATTTTCATTGTCATTTTCATTTTCGATTCATTTGCGTGTCTTTTTCGAGTCATGACCCAAATGAAGAGTCGTTTTTAGCTCGTTCTTCTGATCAGTGTCATTTGCGAGTCTTTTGGAGTTTATCCCCTTCTTCTGATCATTTTCGATTCATTTGCGTGTCTTTTTCGAGTCGTGACCCTAATGAAGAGTCGTTTTTAGCTCGTTCTTCTGATCAGTGTCATTTGCGAGTCTTTTCAAGTTTATCCCCCTCTTCTGATCATATTCGATTCGTTTGCAAGTCTTTTTCGAGTCATGATCCTATTGAAATGTCGATTTTAGCCCATTCTTCTGATTAGTTTCATCTCATTTGCGAGTCTTTTGAAGTTTATGCCTTCTTTTGATCATTTGCGAGTCTTTTTCGAGTAATGATGCTATTGAAGTGTCGTTGTTAGCCCATTCTTCTGATCAGTGTCGACTCATTTGCGAGTCTTTTTAAGTTTATGCCTTTCTTCTGATCATTTTCGATTCATTTGCGAGTCTTTTTCGAATCGTACTTCAATTAATTACATTTTGAGCATATAAATGAGTCTTTTTCGAGTCTTTTTTTATACGCAAATGATGGTATGCTCTTTTGCATGTTGAAAAGAAATCATAAAGGAACTATTAAGGTGAAATATTGAAATGTTTTGTACGGATGTGGGGTGAGTAAACACTTATTACACCATACTTATACTTATATTTAATACTCATACTCATGACTCGATGATTCGAGGATTCAGTAGTTGTTGTTCATGCTCAGTATTCACTTGAAAAAATAGGTATAAATTAGTTTGCAGTCTCCATACTCAGTATTCGAGGCTCAATACTCAATACTGAATACGGAATACTGAATGTTAAATGCTGAATACTGAATACTCAATACTCAATACTCAATACTCAATACTCAATACTCAATACTCAATACTCAATACTCAATACTCAATACTCAATACTCAATACTCAATACTCAATACTCAATACTCAATACTCAATACTCAATACTCAATACTCAATACTCAATACTCAATACTCAATACTCAATACTCAATACTCAATACTCAATACTCAATACTCAATACTCAATACTCAATACTCAATACTCAATACTGAATACTGAATACTGAATCCTCAATACTCAATACTCAATACTAACATATTCTAGAATCACTTGAAGAAAGCCTAGAAACTATCACATCTCTGACTTCACTTTTCCCCTCCAAAAACATGTCAGTTCCTCTGCAATTCAAATGCCCTACCCTATCAATTGTACAGCCAGGGCCAAAAAAATTATTGAAAGTTTATGAAGAACAACAAATTTATAAGCAAGAACGATAGCAAGAAACACGAGCCCCAACAACAATTGCTGGCCGGTGTTGGTTGTGGCCGCGGGTTTTTCTTTCTTTTCATGCTTTCAATCTGCTTTTCTTTTCTTTCATTTTTTTGTTGTTTTTTTTTTTAACTACAGCAACAGACGACGACGGCGGCGTCAACATGGTTGGGCGGCAGCATATTGCAGCCTTTGATTTTGCTCAACAGAAAAACAGGAAAAAAAAAAAAAAAAAAAGGATACAAAAATTTTATTGTTACACCAGAAAAATAACAACAACGGGGGCTGCAGGGCGTCGCATTTTTGGCTACGTTTCCGTTTCCGTCGAAGTCGAAGTCAAGGCATATCGAAGGCGATTACCCAGAGAGAGAGAGAGAAGGGAGAAGAAGTGGAAAAAAAAAAGGAAATTATAATAATTTTTGCGTGCAAGGGTTGCCCACTGGGAGGGGGGGGGGGAGTGGTTGGGGCGGCTGCCTGCTGTTGCCTTGTTTAAAAATTACAAAAACAAATGAATTTGCCTGGGTTTGAGGCAAAGGCGAGTCGCTGTTTACTTTTTTAATAATGCAAAAGAAAATAAATCGAAACACAGAAAAAAATGCACAAAAAAATGAAAATTAAACATTGAACCAGAAGGGTGCAAAAACCAAATCAAACAAAAGACAGAGAGAGAGAGAGAGAGAGTCACTCTTTTCTCTCTCTCTCTCTCTCATAATTTTTGTACAATTTTTATTAACCAATTTCGAGCCAAGTCAAATTAAAAATTAACAACAACCAGAAATCTTTTGATTTCTTGACGACGAAATAATTCAATTAAATGAGGTTTCCAAACGGTGGGGGAGGTGGGGGTGGGGGGTGGCCAGTGCGACGCAATTAAAAACTTCCTGATTAAAACGAACGCCAACCAGAATCAGAAAACCAGAAACCCACATCGACTTGATCACACAAAATATCAATTAAGTGGAGACGCTTCAAGTATTTGTGACTCAGCGACTCAGTGGGAGGGAAGTTTTCAATCTTTTCAGCCTTTTCATTTGGAAAAATTTCGCTTAAATTGTTTTACCTGGTTAGGCAATAATCATATAATTGTTATTATTAACAACCTGTTTTTTTTTTTTGTTTTTTTGTTTTTAGTTATTATTTTGTTATTACGGTTTTTGTTTGCCTGTCAACGATATGGCTACTTTCTGAGTGTGAGATTTCTATGTACAGTTGGTGAGGAAAGTTTACTTTGCTTCTCTTCTAATTGCTCATCATTGCCAATTCTATGCATCTCCTAGCTCTCTGAACCAGCTCAACTAGCTCTGCTCTGCGGGAGGCCTTACAGAGCATTATTTGGTTGAAAAGTGACCTCCGGAACCACAGCTTAGCCAGTTTCGAGGTGAAATTTATAGGCTGCTCCCTGCTTATAGCTCTTTCGATCTGATTCAATACTAAGTTTAACGGATTTTAGGGGTTTTTTTTTTGTAAAGGCCGTTTTCACATCTTTCACATAGCTGCCATATGTCAGATAAACATAGATTTTGCTCTGTTATTTGTAGGCTTATGTGACAGTTAGCTCTATGTAGAAGATTCGAAATCGACCCTTAATGTGTCAACGACTTACTAAGTTATGCGTAATTTGCAATATCGCGATTATTTCTTCATAATTATAAATAATTATTATACCTTTCTTAAGCTACTCAGTATCAAAATATTCCCCATTTTGTTTAACATTTTCCCCACATTTTGTATACAAATTGTAAAAATTTTACCGGGTATTTTCACCTAATTCAGAATCGGTATGAGAACGAACTTTGGGTCAATTCAGATTCAAACGTGCTTACAAAGCGACGGCTATGCACTCTCAGATCATAAGTCTAAGCACTTTGGCTGTGGATTCATGAAACAAGACCACAAATCTAGACTTTGTTTAGTATATTGAAATGTTTCTGGTGATGCTAGCACACCTCAATCAGGCCATCCTTTGATTTCACTTAGAAATATACACTTTCGATACCCTAAACTTGATATATATATTCCTGATCATATGATATACATATATATATGATCATATGATATGATATATATGATATATATATATGTATATATGATCATATATCACATATATATTTCTGCTCAGTGCAACTAGCTGAGTCGATTAGGCTTGTCTTACTGTTTCTAGGCAAACTAGTCACTCTATTTGATAGCTATCAAGCTGAAATATTGCCCTAAGTTCTCTATTTCAGCATGCAGCTAATATGTCGTAGCCGAATGGATCGTATGACTATAGCATATATAGCTGTCGTAGGAACAATCGGTCGAACAACTAGTTTCGGCAAGAAAAACTGACTTGTTTTCAAAGAAAACATCTTCAAATTTTGTATTTATGGGTTTTCTATAGTTTTTTACAGCTTTACTAAGTTTTATGAAAATCGGATAACAATATGTTATAGCTGCCTTACAAAAGTTGGGTTTGAAAATCAGTTTTAGTATGAAAAACTTCTTTGTTTGGAATCGAACAGTCTTCAAACTTTGTAATTTTTAATTTTAGATGGTTTCCCCAAAGTTTCTACAAAGTTTGGTCGAAATCGGCTGACTGTAGCATATAGCTGTCATAGAAATAATTGATCGTAGTATGAAAAACTTTCTTATTTTGAAAGGAAATTTCGCCAAACTTTGTTTTTAAGGGTTTTGTATGTTTTTTCATAATAACCATAAGTTTTATGAAGATCGGATAACCATAAGATATAGCTGTCATACAAAGGAGGGGTCTAAAAAATGGTTTTACTATGGAAAACTTTTTTGTTTTTAGTTCAATAGACTTCAAATTTGTTGCTTCTTCAATTTATATGCTTTCTCCCAATTCTACAAAGTTTTGTCTAAATCGGCTGACTGTAGCATATAGCTGCCATAGGAACAATCGTTCGAAAAACTAGTTTTAGTAGGAAAAGCTTTCTTATTTTGAAAGGATATGTCGCCAAACTTTGTATTTAAGGCTTTTCAATAGTTTTTAATATTTGCACTTAATTTTATGAAGATCGAATAACTAAATGATATGGCTGTCATACAAAAGTTGGGTCTGAAATTAATCTTGCAATGGAAAACTTTTTGGTTTATAGTCGAACAGTCTTCCAATTCGGTATTTCTTCATTTGGTATGCTTTCTTATAATTCTACAAAGTTTTGTTAACATCAGATGACTATAGCACATAGCTGTCATTGGAACAATCGTGCGAAAAATGGGTTTTACTGAACTTACCGCTTCTAAACTCTGCCATTATGTGTGTTATGTGCTTTTAGAGGCATTTGCCTAGTTTGCTTAAGATCGAATGACTATATCTTATGACTACCAAGGAACCGATCAGCCGGAAAATGGGTATTAGTTAGAATTACTGTTATATTTTCAGCGTAAGCTTTCTTTAAGTTGCTTATTTTTAGGTTTTTTTCAGCCTTGGGGTTCCACATTTGCTAGTTTTTGTGTATTTTCAGCCTTGGGGTTCCACATTTGCTAGTTTTTGTGTGTGTTTTAACGAACTGGTGTTCCACATTTGCTAGTTTTTGTGGGATTCAATTGAATTTGACCAGAAAATGTGTTATAGAACCAGTTCTTTAGAAGAATTCAACTAAATCCTTACACATTCCCCACAGATAAATCATTTAAATGGAAAGCATGAATAATTCGCTTACTTTTCACACTCACTGTCTCGATGGAGAGAGGGGGGGGGGGGGGGCATGTCAGCGGTTGTCGTCGTCATTGTCGTCAGTTTATGACAACAATTAAGTAATTTTTTTTTTTTTTTTAAATACTCACCGCACTTGGCTGACTGACTTACACTTGGCCATAATACCCGCTGCTCCCCTGCCCCCTGCCTCTTGCCAGCACACACTCTCGGCGTCTTCCCAGAGCTCTAAGTAAACTAAATATGAATCTCGTATCTTATATTATTTACTCACTTACTTTGCTCGTGTGTCGCGCTCTTTTTTTTTTTTGTTTTCTGGCCTTATTGCTCAAGCGAATGCAATGACAACAACACTAACTGAAAACATGTCATAAAACTGCCAAAAATATACGTTAATTACCTTTAAAGGTTTTTCAAATTAAACTCGTTAAACTTACGAGTGAGTGAGGTGGAGTGCTGTGTTGTGTGAGTGGAAGCAGGACAGGTTGTATTAGTTATGGAGCACCGAAAAGCACCGTTCAAATGGATCAGTTGAGTGGTCTGTGGGGGGCATAAGGGGGCAGGGGGGGGTAAGCCATTGCATATATAGATGTATGTATACATACATATATATAACGTGTGAAGTTAATTAAAATCTGTGTACAAGTTTATTACAAAATATGATTTGGCAGAGACGGAGTTACTTGAGGCGTCGTAACTACTTATACAATTCCATAGAATTTGTTAAATGTGTGAGAAACTTCGATACCAAGAGTTACCATTTTTTGAGACACATTAACTGTTTCAGTCCGCCGAACCGAAACTCAGCTCGAACCGAACCACTACTTGTAAGCCCAAGATTCGGTCAATATTGAGTAAGAGAAAAACCAGCTCACATATGGCCGCCCTTTGACCTTACCTTTAAAAAGTCAAATGCCTGGCTGACCAGTCAAATCAGCTACCAAGGGGATGGCGAAGGGTAGGGCTCACACCAACACACCAACACACACACACACACACACACTCTCGCATGCACTGACATATGAATATTATTAATAAATGAATTGCATGTTAACAATAAAAGTTAAGAGCTCTGGCCAAAAGGAGCAAAGCCAACTGAAGGAGAGAAATGCGCGGTGGCATGAAAATGAAAAGCAGCTGAAAACTTGTGAAAATGACGGAGTGCGGAGAGTGTGAGCAGCGCGGTGGCCAGGTTCCGTTCAGTTTTTGGTTTCGGGTATCAGGTTCAAGCTGCCAGCAACCGCGAATAGTTGGTAATAATAATGAACGAAACGAAACGAATGAAACGTTTTTGGCTTTTGGGCTTTGCCTGTTTGCTGGCGCGTACCACAGAGAGAAAAAAAAATATATGTGAAAAAAAATACACTCACACACACACACACACACACATGCAGAAGTAGATTAATATCTCCCTCGAGTCCTTTTAGACAAGTTTACCATACATATGTGTTTGTATTTATGTGTGTGTGTTTGTGTATAGATTCCCATGTGTGAAAGTTAATATGTCGAAGCACAGTGGACCCATTAAGAAGACAGTTTTTTAATATATTTTACTAGAATTTGAATTAAGGTTTTACTCGCCGTGGCGACCGTGACTTACAGCTTATACATTCCTTAAAGTTAACTATTTTGATGCCACCAACTATGTTTAGTTGAGGTAAACGTTAATTAGAATCACATAAAAACACTCTAAAAGTTAAAAAAAAAACCGTAAAATTAAGATGGCGACCGTTACTGAACTATTTTCAACTTTAGACTCTAGAATATTCTAAAGTTTGCAGCTCGTTAATTGTTTTAGAAGAAATCGGGAATATAAGGCTTTCATACCTTGTTAACCATTCACCTAACCTAGAAAAGCGCTTTAAATCAAACGTGGCGACCGTGATCTTCAAAATTTCTATGGAAGTGGGCTTAAAATTAGAATACGGGAAAGTTTAAACGTCATTTTTCCTGAAAACAAACAAGTTTTTCTCAGTAACACTACTTTCCTGACTCTATTTTAGTAGGACAGCTATACCGATTTCGACCAAATTTAGTGGAATCATGGGAAAGCATAGCAAACTAAGAAATACAAAGTTTGGGGGCATTTCCATTAAAAACAAAAAAGTTTTTCTCAGTAAAACTAGTTTCACGACCGATCATTCCCATGGCAGCTATAACCTATAGTCATCCGTTTTGACAAAACTTTGAGGAATTGTTGAAAAGCTTATAAAATAAATGTATGCCAATTTTCAAGAGGTTTACATTGAAAACTAAAAAGTTTTCTTACTAAAACTCTTTTTCTAACCTTACTTTTCTATGGCAGCTATACCATATAGATGTTCGATTTTGACCATACTTGCCAAAATCGTGGAGAAGCATTAAAAACTAGTAAATACAAAGTTTGGAGACGTTTGCATTGAAAACAAAAAAGTTTTTCTCACTAGAACTAGTTTTTCGACCGATCGTTGCTATCGCAGCTATATGTAACAGTCATGCGATCCGGCCGGTTCTGACAAATGTGCAACGTATTTGTACCAGAAAACTTTGTGCTAAGTTTGGTGAAGATTGCTTTAAAACTGACAGAGAAAATGGCATAGAAACAGACGGACAGACGGATATGGCTATATCGATTCAGCTCATCATGCTGATCAAGCATATATACACTTTATGTGGTCCTTCTATGTGTTAAAAGCATCTGGACAATTTCAATATACCCTCTGCAAGGATTTCTTAAGCTCATAAAGTGTTTCAAGCAATGTCAGTTGGAATTATCCGATTAGGTATAACATGGCGACCGTGACCCATCTAAATGAATTCTTTAATTGTTTCGCTCCACTGTGCTTAGATGCCCGCCAAATTTGGTCGTTATTGTTTTTTTTTCTTCCTATTTTCCTTAATGCCGAACCAAAAAGGTAACGAATGAGTTTTCACATGCAATGTGTGCCCCTCGCTTTCGTCATATATTGGCGCTATATGCAAACACAATACATAAATATCCCATATAAGTGCATGTGTGTGTGTGTGTGTGCGTGTGTGTGCTATAATACTTGTAGTTTGAATTTGTTGTGAGGGGAGGGGGCGGGGGGTGGAATAAAAAAATACTCCATTCGTCGTTGACTTTATTCGTATTCGTTTTAAATGAAAATTAATTTATGCGAATCGATAAGCCAACTCGGGGGGAGTTCCCTAGCAGCCGCTAGGTGGCGCCTTGACTTCGATCACCTCCCACCCCCCCCCCACAACTACCACTCAACCCTTCAACCCCCGTTAGTGTGTGTGTGTGTGTGTGTGTGCAAAGTCCATAGTTTCGGTTAGTCACTGGGCAGCAACCAACCGAATGGTTAATTGAAGTCATTTTTCTAGCCCTCGTTTTGGCTCTCAAAGTGGTCAGGTTGGCTGTTGGTGTGTTTTTTTTTTATTATTGAAAGGTGATAACAGTCCCTGGCCAAAACACGGGGGTGTACACGGGGTCGGTCAGAAGTGTTAAATGGGGTTAAGTTAACCCATAAATGTTTGTCCAATTGTGCTCATGTAAAAGGAATTTCTTTGGGTGGAGAAATGAAAATGAAATTTGATGATGATATGGAGAGAGAGAGAGAGAGAGTGATAAACGAAGTCATTTGTCTCGAATCAAAGTGAGTGTTGGGAAGAGATTTTATAGAAGCCCACAAGTTAGGGGCTTGGCTTTGATTGAAAACATTGATTCCAGCATATTCGGCAGTCTTTGATCACAAAAAGTGAATGTTAAACATGGCAAAAAAAGATTGGTTGTACTCACCTCACCTTCTTCCAAAAAAAAGCCAAAGGATCCAGCTGAAAATCAGAACAGAAAAAGAAAAATAGGTTAAACTATGAAAATCCAAACATGAATTAGACAATTTCTTTGATTTTGAAACAATATTCTATGACGAATGACTTGAAACTCGGTTTGTAAGTACATTATGCGAAACAAAATGTATGATTTTGTGTTCCAATGATGAAAAATCGAACTTCAGGGTGTGAAAACTACCGGAAAATTCTCTTTAATGACCTGAAACTTGGTTTGTAAGAATGGTATGCAAAAAAAAATGAATGATTTTATTCACCGAGAATGGAAACTGTGCTCCCTGGGTGGGAAAGCTCCCGGAAAATTCTGCCTTAATAAACTATTTCTCATCCGAATGACTTCAAACTCGGTTTGCCCGTATATTATGCGAAAAAAAATTATAAATTTGTCTTCCGATGATGAAAAATTTGACCCCAGGGTGTGAAAATTCACGGAAAATTCTGCCTTAATAAATACCTTCCCATCCGAATGACTTAAAACTTGGTTTGTAACGTGAAAAAATGTATGATTTTACTTTCAGATGATGGAAAATGTGACCACAGGGTGGGAAAACTACCGGAAAATTCCCTGTAAAAAAACTTATTATTCATCCGAATGACTTGAAACTCGGTTTTTGGGGATATTATGCAAAAAATTTGAGATTTTGTGTTCAAATGATGAAAAATCTGACCACAGGGTGTGAAAACTCCCGGAAAATTCTACCTTAATTTACAATTTCTCATCTGAATGACTTCAAACTCGGTTTGTAAGGATTTTATGCGAAAAAATTAGTGATTTTGTGTTCCGAGGATGGAAAATGCGACCCCAGGGTGGGAAAACTCCCGGAAAATTCTGCTTTAAAAAACTATTTTATATCCGAAAGACTTCAAACACGGTTTTTAGGAATATTATGCGAAAAAATGTGTAATTATGTGTTCAAATGATTTTTAAATTTGCACCCAGGGTGCGAAAACTCCCGGAAAATTCTGCCTAAATTAACTGTTTTTTATCCAAATGACTTAAAACTAGGTTGGTAAGGATACTACTCGAAATTTGTTTTTCATTTGTTTTCCCATGATGGAAAATCTCCTCCCAGGGTGTGAAAATTCCCGGAAAATTCTGCCTTAATAAATTATTTTCCATTCGAATGATTAAAACTCGCTTTCTTAGAATACTATGCGAAAAAATGCGAAAAATTAAAAAATTATGATTCCGATATTGGTAAATCGGATCGCAGAGTGGGAAAACTCCCGGAAAATTCTCCATAAGAAAAAATATATTAATTCCGTCCTCATGAAAGTGATTTTTCCTGGATAATTTTGTATAAGACAAAATAT
Source organism: Lordiphosa andalusiaca (assembly GCA_035044965.1). NCBI lineage: Eukaryota > Metazoa > Arthropoda > Insecta > Diptera > Drosophilidae > Lordiphosa > Lordiphosa andalusiaca. The sequence continues at coordinate 796,827 of JAWNNM010002472.1, read as the reverse complement.
TTTTCAAGCGATTGTCTTGAAATTCAGCTTGAAAACAAGGGATTTAACTTAACAGGTTTTGGCCCCTAAGTCAGACTTATCCACATTTAACTGCACACACATAACAAAAAATCGAAATATCCTGGATTAAGTCCATTCCAAACGTTGTCAGAAGTCGTTCAATCCCGCATTGTCTCATGCCAAGTACGAATAGGATTGACTTGATCTCGGATATCTTGCATCTCGTACGACTTTTGCTAGAAATTTCAATCCGGAAGAGACTTTTACAACTTTATGTATGCAGAACTATTACAAATTGGCATAAATTGAACCATAAATACAATGATATGTTCATTTACAAGGTTAACACAATTCATTCGTCAACTTCTCCAACAATTTGAATGGCCTCCGCTCTATTAGTGATTTCTCATGGTCTCAAATGACTTCAAATTATGGTCTAAATGGAAAACCGCCACCAAGTCAAGCACACACACACACTAATACACTTGACCCTGGCAGCTCACTCACCCCAGACGAATGGGCCGCACACCAATACCAATCCCCCGCACCCACACCTACATCAACTAAAACACAGAGTCGGGTCAGAGTCTCCTCGGGTATATGCCTACCGCTAACTAAGTATATAAAATGCTAATTTATAACTAAAACCGATCTATTAACTCGAATGTCAAAATAAACGCGACCAACCCCTATGGATGTTAAGGACATTCGGGGGGGCCAGGCCAGGCCACCTTTGGTCAGTTTGGTTTGGCTTGGTCGCTCTGGGCTCGATATGCCACCATTGGGTGTCATTTGATTAGCATAATGCAACTATAAACGTGCCACGGCTTACTTAACTATGTATATTTTTTTGTTGTTTTTTTTTGTTTTTTACCAATACGCGAACGCGGACGCGGACTCGCTTCAGTACATATACACGTCGTCGACACTCGCCCATACACGGAGTTACATTTTCGAGGCGTTTTCTGGTAGACCAGGTGGAATTTGGAATGGAAATTCGAATAAAAAAGGGAAAATGGCCGCAAGAACTGTAATTTGAATATTTATTACATTATTACGTTTGCGTTTTTTTGCATTTCTTTTACATACATATATATATATATATATATATGTGATGGTGTGTGTGTGTTTAATTAAGGGCAAAGGCAAACTGTGGAGATGTCTGCTTATCGCTCTGCCTGCATCTGGTTTGTCATCAGCTCCATTTCTAGGTAAATTTATTGGCCGCTTCAAACTGCTCCGCCAGCTACGTGATCACCCATATAAGTGTAATAATTTTTATTAAGCTCTCTTCTGGCTCCCATCCCATCCCATCCCTTCCCTTTTTGCTCTTATGACTTATGCGTGCGCTGCATTTGCTGGTCGGAGAAGCTGTTGAAGCTGAGATCATGATCTTTACGCAGAATTCCTCAATGGCGTTGGGGGGGTGGGGAGGGAGGGACGGAAGCTTTGGCACAGGCACGTGTCGGCATTTTCTCTTATTTGTTTACTTTTCTTGGGACAGCCTGATGAAGCTATTGATTTTGTGTTGATATTTTCTAATTTCAGTTTTTCAACGCGATGGACATGTGCCGTTTTGAGATAAATTTTATTGGAAATGGAACCAAATCGAAGCTACTAATACAAATTCACTTTATAACTCATGTAAGAGGGATGTCATATATGTACACAACATCATGGGTAAGTCTTTAAGTTCTTAGTACAATTTGTTAACCAACTGACTGACGCATTCATCAACGCACAGCCCAATTTTTGAACGGATTTTTGTTTAACGAGTAAGCTAAGCCGAAGTACTCTCTTAAATATTTTCAAATATCATTTTTTTCGCACAAAAACCCATTTTCCGACTGATTGTTCATATGGTAGCTATATGATATAGTCAACCGATTTGAATAAAAATTTGTAGAATTGGGTAAAAGCATATAAAACAAGTAAATGCAAACTTTCAGGATGCTACCATTAAAAACAAAAAAGTTTTTCAAACTAAGTCTGTTTTTCAGACCTATCTTTTGTATGGCAGCTATGCCATATAGTTGTCCGATTTTCATCAAACTTGGCAGAGTTATAAAAAAGCATAGAAAACGTATGAAAACAAAGTTTTCAGTCGTTTCAATTGAAAAGAAAAAAGTTTTTCCTACTAAAACTAGTTTTCCGACCGATTGTTCCTATGGCAGCTATGAGACATAGTCATTCGATCCGTTCGATTTCCATAAATTAGTAGCGTACAGCAAAAAGCAGACTCTGTACAAAATTTCAGCTCGATAGCTGCAAAACTGAGAGATTAGTTTACTTAGAAACAGACAGACGGACGGACAAAGCTCAATTTACTCAGCTCGTTACCCCGATAAAGAATATATATATAGTTACTGAGGTCGGAAATGAATATTTCTATGCGTTACAAGCTTCTGGGCAAAATTACAATACCCTTTACAAGGGTATAAAAATGAAGTGAAGTGGTTCACATATATTCTAAAACACCGACTTCATTCGTAACATGGACAAAGGATTTGGTTTCTTTTGCAAAGCATACCTCAAAATCCTTCAAGCCGGTTATACGCCGAACAATCCCATAACATTCTAGCTTAAGAACTTTCCACAATTGTAACCTGCTGCTGTGTTTTAATCAAACAACTATAAGGCATTTTATTTATGGCAATTACTTAACAAAATCTTTCACATCAAAGTAGGCTTTTCTGCTACTTCCCCCCAAAGTACTCCTTGAATCAAATGTCAAACCCCTCAAAAGTAGGGAGCTCCATTTCTACACCAAAATAGTCACTCTTAACTCAGCTACCAAACAAGCAACACCAGCTACAAATAACAAATTTTGTTTTTATTCAACTAAGAAATTTTAGTAAATATTTCTTTTTAGTCAAGTTTTTTGATAAATTTTAAGAGGTAAGTTGTTAATTTAGTTACAGAAACCGCAATTATGTTGGGCTATTCTTTTAGCACCGAAACATGGATCTCATAAGCAAAACCGCTCGCTCCTCCCTGACTTTGATAAAGTCGTCGTCAACCTGCCTGGTGCGACCGCTTACAATTGGAAGGGTTTCGGCCAGCGTTATGCACGCCAGGCTACCCACTGCCGAGCTGGCAATTACAGTGGCAGCAAAAGAAGAACCCAAGGCACAAGTCGTCTCGCATGTTCCTCCCAAGCGCTCGGAGCTCATGATGCGCCGTAAGCGTCAGATCGAGGCTAAGGAAATGATGAAGAAATACCTGTCGCAGCGTCCACTGCCAAACAAGGCTAAGAATTGCATACCCTTTCTCAAACCATCTTATTTGGAGGATAAGCGTGGCTATTCTAGCGTGGAGTCCTGGTTGTCGAAAACAAACGAGCCACAGAAGTTGGCCAGCGAACTCGTTGAAGTCTCGCAGCAGTTGGAGGCTGAAAGGCTGAAGAATAAAGCCTTGGCGCTGAAATTCGAAGAGCTGGAGGCGAAGTTGCAACAACAGCAGCAGCAGCAGCAGCAACTGCGCAATTGAGGAAGGATGGAGGATCCACTAGGAGCTGCCCCCCGGTGCTGCAGCTATCACCACTTTGGCGTTTAACAGAAATTTCTTTTGGGTTTACTCATCAACTGAGAAGCTTACGCAGCTAGGCTTGTTTTAGAACAAATTTTAATGCATATTTTTGGAGTGTTTTGTAGTTTTAATAAATTTAACAGTATCAAAATTGAGATATAAGAACGACCAAGAATGTTGTTGCATTTAAGGCATGGCGACCGTGATGCAAGGAGGAGCCTTTTGCTCGCGCTTTGGTTTTTTTTTTGCAGTTTTTGACGAGTAACTCACATATTAATTTCCCACAATTTGTTCACTTGGGCCAATGAAGGTTGCTTGATATTTCAAACAGAGGGTAGTCTTCGAATTTGAACAAAGAGGCAACATCCAGTGGACGGTGGCACTCACGCGTGTGTGCTTGATAGTCGCATGCACTAAGATGCAGCCTTCGAAATTTGAAATCCCATAGGGGTAGACAGTATCAAAATTAAGATATAAGAAGAACCAAGAAAGTTGTTGCATTAAGCCTTTTACTCTCGCTGTAGCTTCTAAACTTTCAGGGCGGTTTAATGGGTATTCGGTTAGCATTTGACAGTCTACTCGTAGCTTAGTTTGCATTAGTTGATGCTGTATGTTTTCATTCCTATTCCTATTCTATCTAAATTGGAATATCACTAAACGCACGTTGATTTTGTTGATTTTGGCGACCGTGACGCAGAGTACAGTTGACATTTAATCTGCCCTTAGCCACCAGGGTCGCATTTATGCAGTTCTTCGAAAGTTTCTGTTTGATTTAAGAGCTGCTCGTTTTCAAAATCATTTTGGCTTTCTCTCAGATCAACTACTGTCAGGTGTAGTCCTGTTAATGGGTCACAAAAGGCAACCAATTCGATCATTTTGGTAAGATGGGCCACACTGTTATTGAATTTTTTGTGTCTATGGAATATTTCGAACTTATTTATGCCCTTAGTTTATCCAATTGAAGTAAGTTGATAAAAGGGCACACAATTGGTGGGACCGAAGGTGTGAAAGATGGAAAGCTTTAGAATGTAGCTCTCAGCTCATACAGGTTCATGCCGTCTAATTCTGCTTCCCTTACAAAGAAACCTTTCCGGGTTTACTTAGACTGTCTCTCAATTGATCTAGTATCATTCGTATCAGTGCTATACTCTCTTTAGAAGGAAACCGTTGACACAAAATGTGTCACGCAAAGCTAAAGAGTTGAATGACTTGATCACAGTTGATGAGCCATTCAAGTCAAGTTTGAACCAAGGGCTAATCTGGCTGTCAAACCAGAAAATCCAATATCATCCAAAAACACCCACAAAACTGGATTGACAAACCCCAGATCCACTGCATTGAACAGTCATAGGTAATATTTGTTGCTTGCACCCTCCAAAAAAAAAAAAAAACAGAGACTAACCCCCCGGAAACCCCCGATCTCCTGGCCTGGCCACTGTTCTCCTGCTGCGGCTTGAACAATTGGCGTTCCGCTTCGCTGAGCGTTTGTGGACGACAAAACAAGAGGCAATGACGAGGCGACGTCATTCCAGAGGGCTGATTGAAAGATTATTTTGCACTGATAACGCTAAAAACGTATGGATGGATGGATGGATGGATGGATGGGCAGCAACCACCACCAGTGGCTGCAGCAGCACCACCACCACCACCACCACCACTGAGGGCGACCGCAACAACAAAAGTCAAATAGAGCGAGGAGTCGGCCCGCCGGCACAAAAATTGCAGTTCGAAAATTGTTGCGCTTTCGGTTTGCGTGTTTGCAATTTTTGCATTTTTGCATTCATTGTCTGCCGCCAGCCATCGCCAGGCCATCGCCGGCGTCGTCATCATCAATTCGCAATGCATTTCCCACATTTCCAAGCCAGCGACGAGCGACCATCATCATTAATAATATTGAAAAGCCCTAATTACGGTTAAGTGGCCCAAACGAGCCCAGCGGCAGCATCGAACTTTTGCCAGGGGGTTCCCCCTGCCGACCATGTCACATTCCGCATTCACATTCAACTTTTAACCGAAGCGGGTCATCAGAATTGTGTCTTCTGTAAATCATTTTTCCCACCCCTAACGCGTCGTCGTCGTCGTCGCCGTCGTCTTCACCTGCAGCAGCAGGTTGCCCGGTCTTGGCCTTGCAGGTGCAGCCAGTTATGTTGTTGTTTTATATTTTGAAGAGCTCCCTCCCTGACCTACCCCTGGCACTGGCAATGGGACGCGACCTGCAAAACGACCCTCAGTTGCTGTTTAATGAAATCATTTATAATTTTCCCTCTCTGCCTGTTTCCTTCTCTATTGATAAGAAGTCATAGACTCTTAGCACGTGGCTACTGCCGAGGCACAGTACAGGAGGAGTAGGAGGGGCAGCTGCAGTGGAGTCGCTGCAGCTGCCTAATGATTCACACACACAGACACAGGAGGACTATTGATAGCTTCTATGACAGTTTAGGGGATTTTGTCAATTGGGGGGAAAACCTTAAGGATGGGGTCAACATCAGGAGAAACCCTTTCAGTTAGGCTAACAATTCACTCTGTTTTATGCTTATTTCTGTGACACATAGTTCGATGTAGAAATTGTGAAATCGGCTCTTAATCTTATAGTTCAATTTCGGGTTCAGTTTTGATACCTTCGAAAACTTCCGATTTCAGTTTATTTTGGGAGTTTAGTTTCAACAAGAAGTTTCCACAGTTTTTATCAGATGTACTCTACAAAGGCAGAAAACGCTTGGATAAACTTCAGTGACTGACCGAAGAAGCCTTAAGGTCAAATAAAAGTAAATTTTTTCACAGCGTCACGGTCGCCAAAACCTCAAATTCAACTATATGCTTAGTTATCATTGCCTTATTTAGATACTGTGATTGTGGGAGCATTGAAAACTTAGAAACACATTGAAACACAAAAGTTTTTCTCACTAAAACTAGTTTCTTGACTGATCGTTCCTATGGCAGCTATAACCTATAGTCATTCGATTTTGACAAAACTTTGAAGAATTGTGTGAAAGCTTATAAAATAAATATTTGAGAGTTTCTACGATGTTTACTTGGAAATCGAAAAAGTTTTTCTCACTAAGACTACTATTTTGACTCTACTTTTGTATGACAGCTATACTATATAGTTGTCAGAGTTCGACCAAACTTAGTGGAATCAGGGGTAAGCATAGCAAACTAGGAAATACAAAGTTTGGGGGCGTTTCGATTGAAAACAAAAAAGTTTTTCTCACTAAGATTACTTTTAAGACTCTACTTTTCTATGGGAGCTATACTATATAGATGTGCGATTTCGACCAAAATTAGTGAAATCAGGGGAAAGCATAGCAAACTAAGAAATACAAAGTTTGGAGGCGTTTCCGTTTAAAACAAAAAAGTTTTTCTCACTAAGACTACTTATCGTACTCTACTTTTGTATGACACGTATACTATATAGATGTCCGATTTCAACCAAACTTAGTGGAACCATGGAAAAGCATCGCATACTAAGAAAAACAAAGATTGGAGGCGTTGCCATGGAAAACAAAAAAGCTTTTCTCACTAAAACTACTTTTCAGACCGTACTTTCACATGGCAGCTATACTATATAGATATCCTATTTCGACCAATCTTAGTAAATTTAAGAAAAAGTATTACAAACTAAGTAATACAAAGTTTGGAGGCCTTTCCATTGAAAACAAACAAGTTTTTTTTCACTAAGACTACTTATTAGACTCTACTTTTCTATGACAGCTGTACTATATAGATTTCCGATTTCGACCAAACTTACTAAAATCATGGAAAAGCATCGCAAACTTAGTAATACAAAGTTTGGAGGCGTTTTCATTTAAAACAGAAAAGTTTTTCTCACTAAGACTACTTTTCAGACCTTACTTTACTATGACAGCTACACTATACAGATGTCCGATTTTGACCAAAGTTAGCAAAACCATAAAAAATCAGCGCAAACTAAGAAAAACAAAGTTCGAAGGCGTTTCCATTGAAATCAAAAAAGTTTTTCTCACTAAAACTACTTTTCAGACCTTACTTTTCTATGGCAGCTATACTAAATAGATATCCGATTTCGACCAAACTTAGTTTAATCATGGAAAAGCATCGCAAACTTAGTAATACAAAGTTTGGAGGCGTTTCCATTGAAAACAATAAAGTTTTTCTCACTAAAACTAGTTTTCCGACCCATCTTTACTATAACACCTATATGATATAGCTATCTGATACGACCGATTCCGACAAATGTGCAGCTTATTTGTACTAAAAGACTTTGTGCAAAGTTGGGTTTCAATAGCTTTTAAACTGACGGATCTCTCTCTTTTCTTGGCAACGTTTTTGAAAATCCCAAATTTCACAAATTCTCAGAAATGTGATTACCTCTGTCTACTTCCAGTTGTTCCAGTTTCCCACAGCTCTCGGCACAGCTAACTAGTTTACAGATTTCGTAGACTTAATTTTGCAAATATTTTGCTACAATTTAAAGTGTTTTTTTTATTTTTCTTGTTAGTTCAATGAATTATGTAACAGTTCCCATACAAATCACTTGGCCTCCTGGCGCCCCTCCTCATGCGCGAGCCAAAATGAAAACCAAAAGCAGACAAACTAAAAAAAAAAAAAAAAAAGGGAACCGAGAGCCAACCTGGACCCCGGAATCATTTAAGCATTGCGGTGTGAAATTTCACACCGATTGCAATAAAAATTCAACAACAATAAAACGACGAGCAGAGAAAGGCCCAAGCGTCGGCGAGTCGACCCGCCAGCCAGCCAGCCAGCCAGCCAGCCACATTGAAACAAAATCAATCAAACAAACAGCAGAAAAGACTGAAGAGACCGCCGCCGCGCATGCGCTGGAGTCGCCCCTGCCGGATGTTGGTTAGGTGGCAGCCGCATTCAGTTGCGTCGTTAATGGTGTCACTAAGTACGCCACAACTGACGGAACCGCCGCACCGGACGCGTCCTCTGATGGGTCTGATCATCGAATGGAACCAATAAAAGTTCGCCTTCATTGTCTTTTATTTGCGCGGGTCGCGGGTCGCGCGTCTGTGCGCAGCCTGCACTCGATACTCTGCGTCCAATTCCATTTCCATTTCCATTTCCACTTCCATTTCATTCAATTTGCATTTGTCGGCGCCCAGAGCGTTGGACTTGGCCTATGGTTGAATGGTCTTGCCCGGTGGTGGGGGGATGGAGGCGAGTCAATGGTGAGATCCGTGCGCGGGGGCGAGGTTTAGGAGGGGGAGGGAACAGCCCAAACAATTCAATTGTCTGCCTGGTTGAGTTTTTGGTGTTGGTTTTCTTGTTGTTGTTGTTGTTGTCAGTTGCGGTACATTGCATATCACACATCGCACATTAACGCCAACTCCAACGACAACTGCGACTCCCGATCCAACAACGATGACGCTGACAAAGTCAATGTATGATAAATGGACTGGAAATGCTGGACAGACAACTACAGAACAACGATGATCATTTTGTTCTTGCAAAATCATTCTAAAAATGAAGTATGTGGTGAAAGTTTACTCCACAAATTGAAGTGTGACCAGTTGCAATTGAAGCTTGCACCAGAGAGCTTGAGCCTTGATCAAAAACTCTCTTTAATTTAAGCCAAATTGCTCTACAATTGCTTACAATTCCCTCATTTCGATCCCAAAGTATATCCCAACCAACATTTGGAGCAAAAATCACTTTGAAAAGTCTTTTTCAAGCAACCTGTCGAACAAAAATTGAACACAAACAGCACACTTATGTTAAAACGAGGGTCCACATAGCAAATTTCCTGACAGTCACTTGTAAGATCGTTAAGCGTCTGTTTGTTCTACGTCTTTGATCATTTTCCATATGAAAACGGGCAGATTCATGGAAACGGTTTTGAACCGAACCTATAATTTTCGTATCCTAACCATGGGTAAATTTTGGTTCGAACCAACATTTTTTTTGGGAGAATTTCATATTTGAATCAAGAAGAATGCAAATTCTTGATCCAATTATGCATCTTTAAGCACGTTTTTCTTGATCCAAGAGCTTTAATACTTGAATTAAGTATAAAAATTTTCAAATCAAGTAGTAAAATTCTTAAATCAAGTGCTTAACAAGCTTAATACTCATTCTAAAGCACAGTTTAAGCATTTTCAAAACCAAAGAATGTTCTTTCTTGTAACAAGAACTCATCAGGTTAAAGTGTGAGATGCTTTACTCTAAAATCAAGAGCTATACAGATGATTCCAATCATAGCTTATGTTCCTTCTTGTATCAAGAACTCATGAGGTTGAAGATTTACATCGTTTTCTCTTGAATCAAGAGCTTTACAGATGATTCCCACCATACCATATGTTCCTTCTTGTAACAAGAACTCATCAGGTTGAAGAGTTATATTGTTTATTCTTGAATCAAGAGCTTTACAGATGTATTCAATCATACCATATGTTCTTTCTTGTAACAAGAACACATCAGGTTGAAGAGTTATATTGTTTATTCTTGAATCAAGAGCTTTACAGTTAATTTCAATCATACCATATGTTTTTTCGTGTATTAAGAATTCTTCAGGTAGAAGAGTTAGATCGCTAAGTCTGGAATCAAGAGCTTTACAGATGATTCTTATCATAGAACAATTTAGAAAACCTTGATTTTTCCATTGTTTTATACACAGTGAACTGTTAGATCAAGTATCAAATTTTAGCCGGCTGAAGGAATACACAACACCACCAAGCAGCAGCAGCAGCAGCAGCAGTTTTCCACTGTCAGCTGTCCAACTGCTGTCTCTTCTTGTTAGCCAAGGCTATAACTGCTTGGGAATTTCAAAGCCACAAGAGTGCAAAAAACGATGGCGACGCACCTCTCTGCCTTAGAAAACTAAAGTGTGAGAGCGGATACAATGCTATTTTCTCAAATGTGCTGGCTCTTCTCTGTCTTAGTTTCTTTAACTCATTCTCTTTGTTTAAAAACATTTAACTGAGAACGAATTTGGTTCGATTTCAAATTCAAAATTCTGGAAAATTTAAGAACTAATAGATTTGTTCGTACTTAAGTTACTCTTTCTGTTTTTTTTCTGGGTGTAATAGGTGCCATCACATTAAGCTTGTTCTGACTGTCACCTAAGTTAGGGATAACAAATTGGACTGGCTTCTTAGAGGGCTTCTTGGGATCCACTTGGACCTGGGGTTTCTGCCTCTGACTTGCTATCCACATCATCGTTTTAATTTGAAACTATTAAGTAATACTTAATAAGTATAGAATTCTCCAAGTATCAAGTTGATAACATCGAAGTTATTCAAACACCATTTATCTTTGTAATGATGCTCAAACTTTGAAAGGTACAGTCATGCTTTACCCACTTTCTTAGCTATTCTCTCTAGGCAAGCAAAGTCAGCCTAGAGATTCGAATACGATCATTGGTTCTTCTTGAAAACTTATCAATTCTGCCTTCATTTTCTAGGCGCTCTCTCTTTTCTCTATATATTGGTAGCCTCCTTTAGATACTCACTTCCGAATGGTGGCTATCTAGAACAATGGGTCATAGATCAACTTTTAATGACGTTGTCATTGCCGTACAATGAACTTTCAATAGGTTCAACAACAACAAAAAAAAGTCGCACATTTTCACCATTTTGGATCACATCTCTCAAATTCTCTTTGTGGGCTTCTTTTTTTTTCCATAAATTGTTGTGGATTTTTTTTTTTAATAATTTTGTTGTTTGGGGCTTTTTATGGCCCACGACTACGCGACCAAGTTGGGCCAAGACGTCGCAGAGAGACGACGTCTACGTTGACGGCGCGTCTTTTGATTGGTTCACTTTTTTCATTTCAGTTTAACGAGCTCTGATTTTTAGCTGGCTGGCGATTATCAGAGAGTCGCCATCACAATATAGTTTTTTTGTTTTTTTTTTTTTCTTTCTTTGTGTTTGAGTTTTACGGCTTCTATATAATAATTCACCTATACGTTGACGCGAGAGGCAATTAACTTGCTTAGTTTCCATAGATTCAGATGCGTGGTCGACGACGACGACGACGAGGAAGACGAGAGACACCGCCTTGAAAATCGCAACCCAGCAACGTGACTTCGATGCGCGTTGAAAGATTAGACAAGGCACAGTGGTGGTGTCTACTTGCAATATGTTGGCCAGCAGGCAGATACATGGATACACTTGGAGAAAACAAGTAAGGGCGCTGCAGTCGAGTTTCCCGACCACAAAATACCCTGTTCATTTGTTTTTGTAAAAAAACCTAAATTTAGGCAACACTTTTTTCTAGTCCTGACCATAAACTGGAGAGGGTGCTCTTATTAGCTCAACTGTTTCGCTTATTACTCTGGTGTTTTTTGTCCGATCTGATTGTACTTTTCAGAATAGATAGATATTGGGCCTAGCTTGATGTATACTAAACCACGAGGCTCTAACTTGAAAATTGTGGATCTGACGGCTATTTAGGTCTAGGATTTCAAGAGGAGGTCTAGGTTTTTTGGGGATAAAAGGGGGACGGGGTGGAATTTTTCAAATCTGAAACAAACTTGATCTGCGTACAGCATAAATCTACCTTCGTGCAAAAATTTGTGGCTCTATCTCTTATAGTCTCTGAGATCGACGCGTTCATACAGACAGACAGACGGACAGACGGACGGACGGACAGACGGACAGACGGACGGACAGACGGACATGGCTATATCGACTCGGCTGTTCATGCTGATCAAGAATATATATACTTTATGGGGTCACAAAATTTTCCTTCTCCCTGTTACATACATTCGCACAACTTCATGATCCCCCTTTTCCCATTTTCAATGGGAACAGGGTATAAAAATAGAGAAAATTCATACTTGGATGAAGAAGAATTCGCTATCAGTAGATCGATAAGAGTGAAAATTTGCGATCTAAGAGCGAAATTCTTGATTCAAGTATGCATTTTTGATTCCGGTTTTCTTGATCCAAGAGTTTTAATACGTGAAACATTCTCAAATCAAGCAAAATAGTTCTTGGATCATACTCAAATTCAGATTGCTCATTCTTGAATCAAGCGCATACAGCATTGTCATGTTCTTTCTATTATCAAGAGCTCATCACATTCAAGAGTAAGCTTGTTTACACTTAAATCAAGCGCTTTACAGATTCCAACCATACAAGTATACAAAATCAGTTGTTTTTTCTTCATTTTGTTTAAATTTATTTCATGGAAAATTAATTGTTAAGCCTTGTTGCCTTGTTGAGGAATACATAACACTTCAAAGCAGCGTCAGTCAGTCAAACAGAGCTCGCTCTATGCCATAACTGGTTGAGAATTTCAAAGCAACATGAGTGCAAAAATCTATTACGCTCTCCGCTCGTTAGCTACCCCACACCCCTCCTCCCATTATATACAAAACTGTAACTGTACAAATTCTCTCAAATGTGCTTGCTCTTCTCTCTCAGTTTCTGTACCTCACGCCCCTCACCCCCCTCCCCAGCAACAAGCTGAGCACAAATTTAGCTTGATTTCAAGAGTAAAAAATCTTGAAAATTCAAGCTCGAATAAATGTTTATTGTTCTACTTTTTATCTGAGTGTATGGGCCAATATATATGCAGTTTGCTCCAGTGTGCGCAGCAAAAGTCTCGTATATCAGTGCAAAAGATGGCGAATCATAATTCTACGAGCAGCTAAAGGATGTGGATGTGGATGTGGATGTGGCTGCAACTGTGCTAGCGATTGGCCTCCACAGATAGCCAAACACCACCAACTAATGAAGATCTTCTTGGACCCTGGGAAAGTTTTGTGCACATCATGGTCAACCACTTAGGCATGTCAAAGACAAAGACCCAAAACAGCTGCCACAGTGCCACTGCACCACCGGCAATGACTTCATCCACATCATTTGAATTTCATCGATCGAAACGTTCGATCCACAACGGAAACCTCCTAATTACATGACACAACCGCAGTTCACAATCGCACCTGTAGCTGTGGTGGAGAGCGCGCGCGCCACTTTACCTGGCGGTAACCGGCGATACCCGGCGGTAACTTCCTCAGCCGCCGCCCCGTTGGACAACCCCAAGCGGCATTTTAATTGAAATGGTTTTTGGTGTTTGCTGCGCTTGATTGATTTAGAGCGCACCGGAGGAACTGACCCGCAGCAACAGGGAGCAAACTGGAACCCTAACCTGCACAGTACAACACACCTGCCAGCCCGCTGGCCAATTCTTGACTCCACACACACACTCTCTCTGTGTGTGTGTGTGTGTTTGTAATGGAATTTTGAGCATACTTGTAAGTAATGCAACGGCATGCGATCATTCACCCTCACCCTCACCCTCACTCTCGCTCTGACTCTGACTCTGACTCTCACCCTCCTTCGTTGCGACGATCTTGTCCGTTGATCTTTTTGGTGCATTGGCTAAGTTAATTGGTTGTAAAACAATTTTTCGAATTAACATAAAAATGTTTCATTGGAAAAAAACAACAACAACAAGTTATATGAGAAGTGGAGTGGCCACAATTTAAACATTGGCTCCGCTTGCGGTTCGTTCCATTTTGCGCCCGCATTTTCAGAACGGTCAGAGGAAATGCCCCTTTTTTGCGGGGGTAGCGAGGAAGTGCTCAGAGTTGGAACAAAGATAGATACGTTAATTAAGGCAAATATGATTGAAAATTTATATAGGGAATGACACTTAATTAACTGCGAGTGTGTGTGTGTGTGTGTGTGTGTGTGTGTCGATATTTTGGGCTGAGGCATCATGCATTTGAGCTGCAGTTGCTGTGACTTGATGTTGGTTTCAAATGGTTTGGCTAGTTGGCTTTTTATTGCTTTTTGCGACGAAAAACTTTGACAAGTAGTTCATTTAAGCCATTCTTAGGTCTTGGTTATACTTTCTAAGCATTTTCATGCAGATCAGCCAAGAGTTTTGAGCTTTCCTTGCTGTGAACCGGTTCAACAGCGGTTCAGCTTCATGCTTCTCAGTATTTTTGGCGGTGAAATTTACACACACTTATTATTATGGTTCTAAAATAAGTTAAAATACATTAGAACTAACAATATTGTAACTTATTATACAGGAAAGAGCGCTTGTCTCGAAACCTTTGGCTCTTTAAGTAATACTACTTTTAAGATCCCCTTCAAAACCACTTCCCCGCCATTTTGAATGGGTTCAAAATGAGTAAACAAGTGTTTCGAAACCCTTAGCTCAAAAACTTGTTGAACCATTTGCCTAATCACTTCCAAAACAGTACAGAAAATGGTTGAAAACCATATCTGACACACCTTAAGTGTCACAAAATGAATATTTCACCTAAATAAAGACCACTTTTAACCAGTTCAAATTGATACTGAGCCATTTTTAAACATTTGACCTTGTATACTTTTCTTCATATCAAGACCCAGTTCCAAAACACTACAGAATATGGTTAAGAGAAACATTTGAAAGCCTTCAGATCAAATTGAAAGCTAAATTAAAGCTAACTTCGTCTGTGCTGAAGTTTTATACCCCTGCAAGTGCACGCTTAAATAATTTCCAAAAAATACAATTTTTCCCATTTTCCGACCGATTGTTCGTATGGTAGCTATATGATATAGTCAACCGATTTGGCCAAAAATTTGTCATATTATGTGAAAGTATGTAAAACAATCAAATACAAAATTGCAGTATGCTACCATTAAAAACAAAAAAGTTTTTCTAACTAAAACTGCTTTTCAGACCTGTCTTTTGTATGGCAGCCATATTATATAGTTGTCCGATTTTCATAAAACTTAATAGAATTATAAAAAAACATAGAAAACTTACGATTACAAAGTTTGGAGACGTTTCCATTGAAAAGAAACAAGTTTTTCATACTAAAACTAGTTTTCCGACCGATTGTTCTTATGGGAGCTATGAGATATAGTCATCCGATCCGGTCAGTTCAGACATATTAGTAATGTGCAGCAAAAAGAAGATTCTGTGCAAAATTTCAGCTCGATAGCTTTAAAACTGAGAGACTAGTTCGCGTAGAAACAGACAGACAGAGGGACGGACGGACGGACAAGGCTGAATGGAGTCAGCTCGTCATTCTGATCAAGAATATATATATTCTTGACAGACGGACGGGCACAGCTTAATCGACTTATCTCGTCACCCTGAACAAGAATATATATATATATATACTTGATCAGCATCAACAGCCGAGTCGATATGGCCATGTTCGTCTGTCTGTCCATATGAACGCACAAATATCAGAGATGGTAAGAGATAGAGGTTTGACATGTATGGGACATATGCTTCTTATGTCTGTAGGTAGATCAAGTTTATTTTCAATTTTGGCCACGACCCCTCACACCTCCACAATTTGGAAAAAACGTCGTATCTTCCACAGTTTAAAAGATAAATGATTCGTTCCTTTTGAACATATTTAGTAATCAGGGTAACTTATTGATCCGCCAAAGGAATGATGAAGATCGGATGAGCGGTTGTCGAGTTATGTTCAAAATTCTGTTCGCTGCTGCAGCGCTGCTACTGCAGCATCAAAATTTATGCTGAGCATATAATTTCGTTGATACAGAGTATGTTATAGTCGGGCTTGAACGACTTTCTTTCTTGTTTTGTAACAAATTTATAGACTTGGGATCAAATTGATACCCAAAATATCAAATTTACCATTCCCGGTATCAATTTGATACCGAAAAACTTTAAATGGTTTTGTTTTCGAATGAACATGAGGGAAGTTTTGTATTTGAAGAGTTTTATGTGGGATGTAGATATAGTTTCCCACTGATGTACTTTCTCAGAGCGCACTTCTCAGGGTTCAAGGAGATATGGCAACCAGGGATGTAAGCCGGTTCTGAACCGAATCGGTTTTTAATCGAACCGAACCGATTCGCTTATTCCAGCTGGTGAAGAAAGAAGTTTTACATACTAAAACTAGTTTTTCGACCGTTTGTTCCCATGGGAGCTATGAGATATAGTCATTGGATCCGGTTGGTTCCGACATATTATTAGAAGAGAACCGCAAACCGAACCGGCTTCCTTTCAGAATTGCTGAACCGAACCGAAAATCACAAATAATAACGGTTCGGTTCGATTCGCTTCTCTGACGAGTTTTAACGGGAATCGCTTTCGTCTAGCCAACGATTTTTATTAATTTGGAAATTTGAATCGTTTCTCGAAGATAATTTTTCAACATTTCGTTTGACTCTCTACATATTAAGCGTTGTCGGATCGATATTACTTTTTAAGGATGACAAAAATTTTACAACATGTCATCTGCAATTGCCCATCCATCTCTTAATTTACCTGTCATCAATCTAAATTTGATACTTCATAAGACAATATTTTCAATTTTCTGTGGTACTTCTTAACCCTAATTCAATCTTAATCAGACAATAAGTAAGGGCACTCCTCTAGGAACTGATAGACTGATAGATAATATCTGCCTTTCATTTAGCTTCAAAAACCATGCTATGAACCGAACCGACGGCTTAGAAACAGTGCGAACCACTGAACCGAACCAGTACTTATTTTCGTGTAACTCATTAAGTAATCCTGGAACATATTTATTGGGCTTCTCGTCCTAATCAAATGTAATGCAAATGTAGCAATCAACAGGTGCAGCAGGCTATGTCCAATGGGTATCTTGATGCCATACTTCAGATGCTTTAGGTGAGGAATGATTTCTTTCCATTTGAATTCAAACCAAACAAAATTATAAAATTGTATAAAACTTCAAATGGTTTTCTCGGTTAAGCAAAACGCATGCAAATGTTGAGTGTTGATAATGAAAATTCTGTTTTAATTTTGGCAAAGTGATAAACTCTACAAAGCTGCTATACAGCTATGTAAATGCTAATCATATGGGTACTCCATAATAAACACTTCCTAGAATCAACAATCAGTCAATGCCCTTAACCCCGCCCATCCACCCACTCACACACCACCCAAACCTGTGCCAATTGCCTCTATTTACCACACACATTACACGTTGAGGAACAAACCCAACAACAGCCAATCTATATAGAACGACGTCGACGACGATATATGGCGCTGGTGCTCCGCCGACTCAAGAAGTGGCAATCAAAGAACCGAAGCAACAACCTGGCTAATAATTCAAAATGCTTCACATGCGACGTCTTCGTCTCCAGCTCCGTCTCCGTTTCAGCTGGGACTCCTCCAAAGCTGGGGGAGAAAGGCGCACCAGAGAGAGAGAGAGAGAGAGAGGGATTGCCATATTTTTTGTTGTTGTTTTATGCAACTGATTTATGCCCGGAGAGGGCATAATGACTGGAAAGCAATGGAGTATATATTACATGGAATGGATGATGGCGAAGCCAGGCAAGTTCGAAGCGAACGTACGACGAACGGCGATTCGCGTGATAGAACAATGTAAAAATTATGAATGTGTAAAATATGGCCAACATATAAGTACATAAATATGTACGAGCCGGAGCGGGGAGGAGGAGGAGGAGAAGCAGGAGCAAAATCTATCTACGAAATAATTGATAAAGCCAAGCCGGCGGCCCCGCCAGTCTGTCCGTCCAGCCCAGCCCAGCCAGTTTCTGGGTTCTGAGACTTAATTCTTATGACTGGACTGGGGTGTTGATGTGCTTGAGTGGATTGATTTAATGGAGTTGAGAAAAACGCCTTCCAAGTTGCGGACATGTGGGGGGGGGGATTGGTAATCCAAAGAGATGGATACAAGTTCATTGCCGTGACTGACGAATCAATAAAAGAAAACGAATACTCATGTTTCATGTTCTTAGAGTCTAGTTGCATATTCCTTACACAATCTTACATTGAATTTGATTTCTCCATGACTTTACCAGGCCAAGTAACAATTTCTCATGCTTTAAATGGCCATTGCTCAATCTTTGCACAAACTAAGCAGGAGTGAGGGAGACAGACCAAGAGACGGAAATGAAGACCTGACCAGCCGGAGCTGAGCTTTGTTTTATTTAATTAAAACCACTAAATATTACCAACTGAAACCAAAGTTCAAACAAAAGCCAAAGCCGTGACTCAGTTAACCAGCTAAAACAGAGAGAGAGAGAGAGAGAGGGGAGGGGGTTTAAGCGTAATCAGCGCATTGGCCGCAGCATTTTCAAACCGCCGACTGATTTTTGCATAATAAAACACTTAATTTCCATGCGCATTTCCAAAACTCCTAAAACCAAAAACAAAAACTAAACCTAACATCTTCTTCGTCCGCCGTGTGTGTGTGTGAGTGTGTGTGTGTGTGTGAGTGTGTGTGTGTGTGTGAGTGTGTGTGTGTGTGTGTGCAATTTCAAATGGGAAATTTATACAGCGAGTTGTAGAAAATCATTAAACAAATCGCACTTTAATAGGCAACACAGCAACAACTGAGGCCTAAAGAAATTTACGAGCAGGTTGAACTGAGCCCAAACAGAGTTGAGCCGAGCTCAGGTTGAACTGAGCTCGAAGCATCCAAGCGCTGCAAAATTTAAGTGAAGTGAAGTGCAAAAGACAAACAACAACAACAACAGCAACAGCAGCAACAATAGCAACAACAATGACTTGAGTTCAAAACGAGACTGGAGACTCTCAAAAACACAAACAAAGCAAAAAAAAAAAATAGGAAAAAAAAAAAAACACCTGCCCCCAAAGCGCAGCCGAAAAGCCATTCAAGAAGCGCGTGTGTGGGCGTACGGCAAGAGAAACGGCGACTACACTGACAGAAAGAGAGTTACATAGTCTTAATAAGAAGAAACTCCATTTGAAACTTCCTTAAATGCCTGCTGCCCTGCTGCACAGGTGGAACAAGTTAGAAAGCCAAAATGTGACCAGCCAAAGTGTATGCACAGTATGAATTTTGATGAATATGCTTTTGCTTATGACTCCACTCTTGTTCATTCAATCTTTATCAACTCTTCAGAGGATCGTTGAATAATTCTGATTACTAAATAGGCCCAGAAGGGTCGAACCTTCTATCTATGCAACTGTGGGTGATATGATGTTTTTGTATATGAACGATCGGTCGAAAAACTAGTTGCAGTGGGAAAAACTTTTTTGTTTTCAATGGAAACACCTTCAAACTTAGTATTACTTAGTTTGCTATGCTTTCCCATAATTTCACTTAGTTTGGTCGAGATCGGACATCTATATGGAATAGCTGTCATAGAAAAGTGGAGTCTTAGTACAGAACTCTTGTTTGGGTTTCATGGGAAGTACTGAAAAGTTGCCTAAAAACAGGCTTGAATTCAGTTATTTCTATTGCTCAGGTCGGAAATACAAACAGAAAACAATAAAGAGCTACAGGGTACAGGTCATTTGGTTGTAACATAAAGTTCTACCGTCTGCACCACTGATATTTTTGTTTTAGGTGCGATTTGTTCATTTGATAGTCGTTTGAGCTAAGATGCAGCCTAAACAACTCAGTCCTCGGGATCCTATGTACGAATCCCAGACTAAGGTTAACTAAACAAGTAAGAAAGTGGTTGAAGTTCAAATCCTTAACATTTTCATACTGGATTTTCTCTCTGAAACTATACAAGCTATAACTATACTTAAAAGCTGAAGTAAAAGTATATTTTGGTATAATTCTATACCGCAAATAGTTAAAAGTTAATCATGATATAGGTGTAACAAGCAATCAATATAAATTATAATCAGTTAAGTTGAATTCCAGTTATGTCTATCAGGCAAAGCCCGGCCATGTCTTATACAGCACTTCCTTGATGAGGCTACTTTCCACAGTTGCATTACTGCGATGTTCATCCAAAAGTTCATTGATTTCTAGAACTTTAGAATAATAGAAGTCCCGTTCCTCCTGTTGATTGTTGGAAAACTCTTTTGGCTTGATTGGCCAGTCCTTGGAGCCGGGCGTCTGGGTGCAGCTGCTGATCAGTTCCACTCTAGCCGGGCCCACCGCAAATTCGGCATGTTTTCTTTCTGCCAGTGCATCATATTTACCCATTACCCCTCCCCGTTTGGATTGCACAGTTTTGTAGAACAGGTAGAACCGCTTGGCAAAACTTAAATTGGGCTCGAATTCGGCGCAAGACAACTGCTCGACGCATATTTCCAGTTTTATACCCAAAGCGTCAAAACCTTTTTGTAATAAATTCCAATTTTTACGGAAATTATCCATTTGGTTAGTCTGAAAGGTGACACGGTGTAGGGGCACAGCCTGATCGAATAGTATATTGAGCAGTTGGCAGTATGTGGCCCCAGTGGCCAGCTCCTCTATGTGTTTCAAATTGGCTTGCAGCAGTTTATTCATCCAATTGAGAATCTTCCGAGCCGCCTGTAGATCTGTGTAGGTGGCCATGTTTTGGGTGGGAAAATTCAACAAAAGTTGGGAAAAAAAACCCAACTATTTGTTGTTACTAATGTTGCTGGTGTGTTGTGGGTGTGAATGTAAAGGGGTTTGTGTGAAATGAACACGCCTAGAAATGAAAAAGCTAGGCTTACTTGCTAAAATCCTAAAAAAAAAACAGAACTTCATTACCCAAAATCAACGCTCTTTAAATATATTCTACAATTTTTTCTATGCTGTCTGCTTACCTAAAAGACAGGTACAAATTAAGCACACACGCTAACGCTCTGTACATCGTCAACGGCCTTTCAGCTCCGCTTAAAGAAGTTAAAAGAAGAAAAACCAAAATCCCAGTGGTGCAGAGGACCCCTTAAACAGGGTTCCCCAAGCAGACACGCTCTCTCCATGCTACACAAGTCAATTTTTCTGGATTCTTCTTCTAAAAAAAGGTTAAGTCTGTGATAGAATTTCCTTTATGCACAATTTTCTGGCCAGTGTATTAGGTGTTTCTCATGCGTTGACCACGACTACGCATTGGCTTCGACGTTGAGTCTTCGCCTCAGTCTCAAAGAAGCGTTTGTCCATTACGTTTGAGCGCCCAAGCCAACCAAGCAGCAAACCCCAAAAAAAAAAAAAACACACACACACCACACACACACACACACCGAGTGTCCGTATGTACACTCCATAAAGGTAACAACAAACACAGCCCCCGATATGTATGCGATTTTTATGTGTGAACGTAGACAAGTTCGGTAGTTAAATAGATGCACAAACAGAAACACTGGGCCCCGGCCTCAAAGTCGAAGTTGGTGGCAAAGTCGGAGCAGTCAGTCAGTCAGAGAGCCAGACAATAAAAACAAGCCAAAGAAAAAAAAAAAACCCCAAAGTTAACCAACATTAACATTTAATCGAACCTCATGTTCAGTAGAGCATGTCTCCTGTTACATACGAGTTATCATCGCAGGGAGCGAGTGCGAGGTAACAATAGACATCATCAAGTGAGGGAACTACTGAAGCTCTGCAAAAAGACTTTGCCACACACTTGACTCGCCCGATCCATGTGTGGTGTGGTGTGGTGTGCGGTGGTTCCCTCTGCCACTGATGATGATCGTCGTTAGCGTTGTGTCGTCTTTTGTTTCGCGCATGCGGTTGGTGGAGGTGGCACAGCAACAGCAACAGCCACAGCATTTCCATTTCCACCATTTTCCTACAGGCATTTTAATTTAATTTTCATTCGTCGTTGAATTTTGTTGATCAACGCTGATCGCTGAGTGGGGTTTGTTTGTTTGTTTTTTGTATATTTTAGTTGTGTAAAAAATCACATTAAACTTGCCCTCAATGGCGCCTTTTAGGGTTAGCAGATTGTTAACTGATTTGGGGGGGAAAAAAAAGAGATTGATAAATGCCTGAAGGGGAATACTTGGAAGGGTTTCAAATAGCTGAGAGAGTGGAAGCAATCAGGCAGTCGTTTAAGGGGCTTTACAGTCACGGTCGCCAATGATGTATATCATGAACTGTCACGGTCGCCATATGCATCTTTTTTGATATTCTTGACAATCTTATCTAAAATTAATGATCAAAAATGGGATAGACAACAGAGTTAGTTTGAAGTAAGATTGGTCAGGTACTGGCACGGTCGCCAAGCTCCATTTTCACCAACTTTTGAGGTCGCCATTTGCATTTTTTGGAAAATTTCTTATAAATCAAACCTCAAAATTACTTTGCCAACGATTATTTTTCAATAAACTTATGTTGTTCAAAAATATTATAGAAAAATGAGCTTGTTGGACCATATAGGTGCACTGAAGTAAGGTTTAACATGCACTGTCACGGTCGCCAAGTTCATTTGTGTAACATTTTCCTTTCGAATATCAATATTTGTTTGCATTTAACCCAAAACAAAAAAAAATTCAAAATTTAGTGGCCACATTTAGGACAAACTTAAGATGAGGTATAGTTAATGTTGAAAAAAGCATGTATATCTTTATGGTAGGGGTCACCAAGTAGAACTTTAAGACTTTCTCCGAAACTAAGGGAAATATTTTCCTTATAGTATTTATTTATGTTTCTTCCAGGGTATAGAGAGCTGTTCAGAGCTGTATAAGATCCATGGTCACGGTTAATGTGGAAAAAAGCATGAATATTTTTATGGTCTTTATGGAACTTTAAGCCTTTTTCCGAAACTGTGAGAAATATTTCCTTATAGTATTAATTTATGGTTTATTCCAGGGTATAGAGAGCTGTTCAAAGCCATGGTCACGGTCGCCAAGTCTAATTTTGAGTCATTTTCTTAAATCTACCAGAATTTTATACATTTAGCCATAAAAATAAATAAGTGTTTATATTTTTATCGCATATTCAGCAAACTTAAGTGTTAGTTCTTCCTATGTATGAAAATGTAGTAAAATCTCTAACGTCGGGGTCACCAAATTGAACCACAAAGCTTATTTTACCGTTTCTCCAGCGCAAGCCCACATTTTTAGTTCTAAACTAGAGCATTTAAAGCTCACCAAGTGTGAAATTTCCTTAACCCTCTTTACTCACAAAAATACAAAAAAAAGTGTTACCATCTTTGATCTACACTAACCTCTAAACGCAGCTCTTAAGACCGGTAGCCCGCCCCTCATTATAAAGCTATGCTAAACTGCCGCACACTTGACCAGAGCGGAACCCAAAACAGCCACAGAAGAAAGGAAAAAAAAAAAGAGTTAAATATAAATAATACAGAGAAAACAAACAAAGCAAAGGAAAAGCAAATCATAAACACAATTTAAATGATGAACATCGCATGAAGGAATGCCGCACGTTGGTCTGCGGCTTCCGAAAAGATGATAATGATGATCCCATGATCCATGATCCCGCAGCAGCAACTCCAGCTCCAGCTTGGACTCCACCTTAACCCATTAAATGCGAACGTGGCACAATTATGCACAATTGCTCAATTCTCGTTCGCGGGGACCACCAGAAATATTTGCATTTTGGTTTGCCGCTTTTATACAATTTATTTGCAATTTTCAATCAAGTCGTGAAGCCGCAGAGCAAAAAAAAAGAAAAAAAACCAAAAAAACACACACAAAAGAGACTGAAATTGATTACTTTGCTCTTGCGGTTGGCCGAACGCACGGGGTGGGCCCTCGTTCGAACACGTTTCAATATTTTGAGGTTTTTTACCCATAATTTATAGCGAAAATTTGCTCAAATTGCCAAATGGATTGTTCGATTTGGGTGGCCCATGGTGGGTTTTCTGGATTTTCACGCTGGCAGACAGGAAGCGCCAGGCTGGACCGAAATCCAAAATCCAAATCTTTACGATATGTCATTAAAAAAAAAAACAACAACAGCAGATGAGAAAAAGAATACCGACGCAGGCGGCGTTTATCGCTGTCGGCAAATCGGAAGTTTAATGGGTTAATGATGGGCTCGCACACACACACACACACACACACACACACACACACACACGCACACACGCACCGATCCCTGCCTCAACCAAAACTAAGCGCAACAACAACAAATAAACATATAAAAATGAAAAACCAACATAAAAATTGCAGCCCGACACAACCACAATGCACCCGGTGGACCACCTTGGTAGTCGATCTATTTTTTTCTATGTTTTTTTGGGTGGTGGCAGGGAAGGGGAGGGGAGAGTACAAACAATTTCCTTAAATAATTTAATCAAGAGCCACTAATACATCATACTTTTCTATTTTGTGGAGCAATCAACACCTCAAACTCAAAGCACGAAGAGAGAAGCCAAGTTGAGGCTGAAGTTGGCGACCGTGACTATTTGGGTATTATTATGTGGAAAATGTATTGGAATTTCTAGCAGCAGATTTTTGGTAAAACTTCAGTCAGCTAAGGCATTCAGTTTACTGATTTGAAATGGGGCTTACCTCATCACAAATTGTCGATCAAATTCATGGAATGTTTATGAATCATGCCATACTTCATGGCTGACACTCGATCAAAAGCGATTCAATTTTGGCGAATCTTTGTCAGCAGGGATATAACATGGTTAATAACGGATGGGTTGCAGGGGTTAGGACAACTCAATACGTTTTTACTCCAATTTGAACACTTTTCTTACCAAAAAACAGCTGCTTTTTAGCGTTAATCAAGAACAAGCAAACCAAATTGAGTTCTTTCATAAATCTTAAGAAGTAAACAAGTTCTTCTTAAAATATTTTTTTGCTTCAGTGACATTCTGCTAAGTGACTCTTGTTCAGTGACTTCTTGTCAGTGATTCTGGCTCAGTGACTCTTGATTAGAATCCCTCGATTAGTGACTCTTATTCCGTGACTCTTGTTCAGTGGTTCTGCTTCGGTGTCTTTGGTTCAGTGACCCTAGTTCAGAGACTCTTGTTCAGTGACCCATGTTGAGTGACTTTTGTTCAGTGATTCATCATTGATCAGTGACATTCTGCTAAGTGTCTCTTGTTCAGTGACTTCTTTTCAGTGTCTCTGGCTTAGTGACTCTTGATTAGAATCCCTCGATTAGTGACTCTTATTCCGTGACTCTTGTTCGGTGACTTTTGTTTAGTAACTCTTTTTCAGAGACTTTTGTTCATGGCGTCACGACCGTGACGCAAGGAGGAGTCTTTTACTCGCACTTTTTGCAGTTTTTGACGGGTAACTCATATATTAATTTCCAATAATTTGTTCACTTGGGCCAATGAAGGCTGCTTATTATTTCCAACAGAGGGTAGTCTTCGAATTTGAACACAGAGGCAACATTCAGTGGGCAGTGGCACTCACACGTGTATGCTTGATAGTCGTATGCACTAAGATGCAGCCCTAGAAATTTGATATCTCAGAATTCAGGATAAAGTTAACAAGGGAGAATTTGTATGATTTAGGTACATACAGAATGTAGCTTTCCTGGCAGTCCATCTGTTCCTATAGATCATCTGGATGATAGAATTTCTCACAAATTTCCCCTGTCACGTCTTCTCTTCCAACAACTCTAGCGCAAGTTTGCGTAACATCTCAGATTAATCTGCCTACTCCTCCAGGTAGTCGGGTCACGTCTAACTTCGAACTTATTAAACAGAATTTGTATAGCGTTTAGTTTCAATAGAATTTTCATCTATATGACCGAGAACAAGATGGATGGCTTAGATAGCCTATGGGCCATGTCCAATGTTGACAAATCGACCATAATAAGTCACTCTCTTTTCTACCTGGCGGCACTTTCACTTTCTCCTCGCTTTAAACAGATCCTTTACCTGACCCGCACGAAAGGGCCACAAATTAGTGGGAAATCTTACTCAAATCGATTTGAAATCGATGAGAAGCTGGGTGTTTAGGCCATGTAAGTAGCGCGCATAGAATGAGTAACGAGCTCACCAGATTTTCGGTGGCCTCCTCAAATTACCACACAATGCCCCAGCAGGTTGGCCCCAGCTCCTCGATCTCTGCTTTCTGCTCTGTTGTGGTTTTCTGTGATCAGTATTTTCCAGTTGTTTATCTGACGCTGGTGGTCCCCCACCCCTCCCAAAAAAAAAAAAAATTTTGATTTATCTTTTGAAGCAGGCACCTTTTTTTTGTTGTGCATTCACGGTTCTAAATATAGCGTGGTTGTTGTTGTTGTTGCTGTTGTTGTTGTGGCGGTGGTTGTTCACACCTTGGCGTACCTTAACTAGCAACAACAAACAACAAACAACAACAACAACAACAGACAACGACAAATTCGTTACAAGCAAAACGGCCGAGGAGCGGAACAGCGAAATGCAATAATTGTAGAGTCCTGTCCACACTCACTCCTCCTCCTCCTCCTCCTCCTCCCTCCTTGGCTGCCTTGGGTACTTATTGACAACAATCAAGTGTTCGGCTTAGGCATTTTCATGTCCCACCGAGTGGGTTACATGTACTCCTGTCATAGTTCCTACTCACCACTCTCCAGGCAGTTTGTTAACATGAGGTTTTGCGAGTTGAAGAAAGATCATCATCAGCAGTCTTTAGCTTTTGACTGTGAGAGACGAGGTTAACAGCTGGCTAATTGAAGTGGAGGTGGTGTTCTTATGAGAGTGAGTTTGAATAGAGTCACAAAGGATAGGGGTGCATTAGAGCTATCCTCTTGTAAGCTTCATCTTAATATATCGAGTCGACAATTTAGCAATACTTCGCTTACTTCAAGTTATCGAATGTCTTAAAAAACCACTAAAATGATTTTAAAGAGCTTTTTAATAAAGAAACTTGGTAGAACCATGATGGTAGGACCATGATGCAACAATACAGGTGGGGCGGTGACAGTGTGATGCGTACTTTTGCCAAAAGCTTACGCTTGAAGGTACTTTGCAGAGAGCTCACACTGATGCCACCTTACCTCTCTTGCTGTAGCATGGGTAGGTCTATTGTGTTCTCTCTCTTGCTCTCTTAAGCTCTCTTTCTATCTCTTTCTTGAGCTTGTGGAAAATTCAAATCAACTACAAGTGTGCCTAAGTGATGCGCTCTAACGAAATTTAAGTTAAAAACACTATCTTTATAGCTTCTTTCATATTTCAAAGCTGATATTATTATAAATAACCATTCACAATGTCGATTTTTGATATTTCAAATTCCCAAACTATCGATATATCGATAAATCAACATTTTCTTAAGTCTTTCAAAACCGCTATATCAATTTTTGGAATTTTTTTAGACTTAAGAGGAGCAAATAGAAGTCATAAACTATCGATATATCGATAAATCTTTATTTTCACAAGCACGTAAAAGCCGCTAAATCGATTGTAAGAACTTTTTTACACTAAAACTTGGAAAAAACATTGGTGGATAGGTATTCTCTATGTATCCTTCTCTTTTTTAAGCTTTTTCCAAAGTTGAAACAACTACAAGTTTGCCTGAGTGGTCAGCCTTAAGGTAGTTTAGGCCCAGAACACTTTTTTCAAATCTTTTAGTATATTGAAAAATTGCTAATATAAAACAAACAAACAAAAACTTTCGATAAATCGATAAATCGACATATTTGAAGGTCTTTAAAATCGGTAAAACGATTTTTAATGGCTTTATTAGACTTAAACTAGGAAGATCCATTCGTAGGTTGGTCTGTATGTCTTCGCTCTTTTGATTCTTTTCTCTTCGAAGCTTGTGGCAAAGTAAAATTAACTACAAATTTGCATGAGTGATCGGTTTCAACACAGATTAAGCTAAGATTACTGTCTCTAAGTCTTTTCTTGTATTTCAAAATGGATAATATCAAAAATTAAAATGAATAAAAACGATTTTTCATACATCAAGTGTAAAAACTATCGATTTATCGATAAATCAACATTTCTGAAGGTCTTTAAAAACCCTTAAAAACGATTTTTTAGTATTGTTTTAGACTTAAATAGGTCGGTAGGTTTTAGCTTCCTCTCTTTTAAGCCTGTGGCAAGACTAAAACAGCTACAAATTTGCATGAGTGCTCAGCTTTAATACAGATTAAGCTAAGAACACTTTCTTCTTTTCTGTTTGTGTCTGACTCTGAACACTGTCAGTATAGACTAGACACCAGTATACTTCCCATCTAATCTAATTATGAAACATGAACATAATCCAATGATCAAATGATCAAATGATCGCACACTGCACATGTTTTGCTTCTTAACGGAAACTATCAACTCTCTCGAAATTGAAATGAATAAAAAGCAGCAATTTCAATTAAGTTAAATGCCGTTTTGTTGTCTCCTCACACGCATTCACACGCCCTTTTGCCACACGATCAGAGACTCAAAATGAAATGCTGAAGCCGAACATCGTCGGTTCGAGATGCTGATGAGCTGCCGTTGATCATATTAACACCCAGCGGATGGATGGATGGATGGATGGAAATGGAGAGTGGAGACTGGAGCGGCAGGCTTACCAATTTATTGAAATGTCACTTTCAATTAAAACTAACTGCTGAGCAAACATAATTCATGCGTCGATCATGGTAAAGTGCAGCAGCAGCAGCAGCAGTTGGGTGGGGGGAGGGTTCAGATCTTTGCATTAATTGATGATATCAAAACTGAAATGTCCGCATTGGCACATTATCGTTAAGGGAGCGAAGCAGCTGCATTGGAGTGTTGACCCTCTCGAGCCACTCATTAAGCAAAGTGTCGCCCAAGACGTTTCCTCCTCCTCATATTGACTTATGGCATTTTTATTATGATGATGATGATGATGATGATGATGATAATTATGGCCAGGCATTCCAAGAATCTTTCATGCTTTAAGCCACACACAGGCATCCACAAGGACATCATTATCATCATCAATAAGGCATAATTCCTGGCAAACAATTCTATTGAACGACAAGAACAACTACAGCCACGACAATAACCAGGGGAGCCTTCATGACCACCAAAGTGTCCATTATAGCTCCCTATAGCTGCTGTGGCTGCTGCTGCTGCTGCTTGGCTCGTGTTACACAACAACAACAACAACAACAACAGCCACAGAGCTACAGGCAGGCAGGTTCCAACTACCAGAGCTATGATCAGCGATCAGCCAGCCCCAGAGACTCAGTGGCAGCCGAACACAATAGGGGTCACAATGAATGGCAATTTTTCCAAACTGTCAAAAATTTATAGTTCGAGCCGCAAGTCTGCCGGTGGCTAAGCAGCAAAAGCCAAACAGACCAGGTGGGGTTTAGGTGTGGGAAAGGTGATGAGGGCGCCCTGACTAGATCAAGCCTACCTTAAGAGGGCTGCATTTGCTAGAAAAAGAATGAAAATAGACAAGATCAAGTGTACTACATGGTATTTTGAAGTCTGGGAAGAGTTATTTCACATAGTTAGGAACTTATTTTTAGCAGGTGAAATAACAACAACTTAAGAGCCTGAGGAACCTTAGGGCAGAGTGAGAGCTTACTTTTTGAGAGTCACGGTCGCCATCTCCTATACTTTTAGCTACTCAAATTGAATATGTACAGTTCCAAAACTGACCGAATACTTTTGATGAGCTGCATTGATGCAACTCCAACGACTTAGGAGCTTAAAGCAGAGTAAAATAAGACTTATACCTCGTCACGGTCGCCATTCCATACAACTTTTAGCTGCTCAGAGTGAATTTAAAGTAACACCTCTAAGAACGAATAGAATTGTTTGAAAAGCTGCATAGTTACTGACTCTTATCAGCCCCAATGCAGAGTAAAAGCAACCTTTTTCAGTGTCACGGTCGCCAAACTCTCAAATTAAACATGCTTAGTCACTGTATCTCAATAAAGATACTGTGACTTGAGCTTAATTGTGGTTGCACGTGTAAATTCAGCTAGCAAAGGACTTAACACTTACAAGATAGAGGGTACAGGGTGTACTAGCACCCGACTAAAGCAATTTAAAAATGAAATAAAAGTTATAATAAGCAACATAACTACAAAATCAGTGGCAACGGTAGTTGATAACAGTGTAAAAGAAGACATTCCTCGTTATGGTCGTCATCCCTTATACTTTTAGCTAGGCAGATTGAAAACGAACAGCTCTTAAAACGAGCAGAAACTTTCGAATAGCTGCATAGATGCGACCCTGGTGGCTATAGGCAGAGTTAAAGTCAACTGTACAACGCGGCACGATCGCCAAAATCAACAAAAGCAAAGTGCTTTTAGAATAGGAATGAAAACATGGAGGATCAACTTATGCAAACTTACCCACGAGTCGACTGCCAAATGCTAACCTAAGACCCATTCAACCGCCCTGAAAGTTTAGAAGCTACAGCGAGAGTAAAAGGCTTAATGCAACAACTTTCTTGGTTCTTCTTATATCTCAATTTTGATGCTGTCTACCCCTATGGGATTTCAAATTTCGAAGGCTGCATCTTAGTGCATAGGACCATCAAGCACACACGCGTGAGTGCCACCGTCCTCTTTGTTCAAATTCGAAGACTACCCTCTGTTTGAAATATCAAGCAACCTTCATTGGCCCAAGTGAACAAATTATGGGAAATTAATATGTGAGTTACTCGTCAAAAACTGCAAAAAAAAAACCAAAGCGCGAGCAAAAGGCTCCTCCTTGCATCACGGTCGCCATGCCTTAAATGCAACAACATTCTTGGTCGTTCTTATAGCTCAATTTTGATACTGTTAAATTTATTAAAACTACAAAACACTCAAAAAATATGCATTAAAATTTGTCCTAAAACAAGCCTAGCTGCGCAAGCTTCTCAGTTGATGAGTAAACCCAAAAGAAATTTCTGTTAAACGCCAAAGTGGTGATAGCTGCAGCACTGGGGGGCAGCTACTAGTGGATCCTCCATCTTTCCTCAATTGCGCAGTTGCTGCTGCTGCTGCTGCTGCTGTTGTTGCAACTTCGCCTCCAGCTCTTCGAATTTCAGCGCCAAGGCTTTATTCTTCAGCCTTTCAGCCTCCAACTCCTGCGACACTTCAACAAGTTCGCTGGCCAACTTCTGTGGCTCGTTTGTTTTCGACAACCAGGACTCCACGCTGGAGTAGCCACGCTTATCCTCCAAATACGATGGTTTGAGAAAGGGTATGCAATTCTTAGCCTTGTTTGGCAGTGGACGCTGCGACAGGTATTTCTTCATCATTTCCTTAGCCTCGATCTGACGCTTACGGCGCATCATGAGCTCCGAGCGCTTGGGAGGAACATGCGAGACGACTTGTGCCTTGGGTTCTTCTTTTGCTGCCACTGTAATTGCCAGCTCGGCAGTGGGTAGCCTGGCGTGCATAACGCTGGCCGAAACCCTTCCAATTGTAAGCGGTCGCACCAGGCAGGTGGACGACGACTGTATCAAAGTCAGGGAGGAGCGAGCGGTTTTGCTTATGAGATCCATGTTTCAGTGCTAAAAGAATAGCCCAACATAATTGCGGTTTCTGTAACTAAATATGTAAAACTTACCTCTTAAAATTTATCAAAAAACTTGACTAAAAAGAAATATTTACTAAAATTTCTTAGTTGAATAAAAACAAAATTTGTTATTTGTAGCTGGTGTTGCTTGTGTGGTAGCTGAGTTGAGAGTGACTATTTTTACGTAGAAATGGAGCTCCTAACTTTTGAGGGGTTTGACATTTGATTCAAGGAGTACTTTGAGGGGAAGTAGGAGAAAAGGCTACTTTGATGTGAAAGATTTTGTTAAGTAATTGCCACAAATAAAATTCCTAACAGCTACTGGTTTAAATTGTTTTGAGTTCTTAAACTGAAAATGTTTCTATATGCGCGCGTATAGAATCCATCTATTCATGCAGAAAATCGTACAAAAGCTTTGAAACTTTTAAAAGAGTTCTCTGCTTACCTTGCCGACCGCTCATCTAATCTATAATCTTTGATATTTTGATAAAAAATCGCGCAGTGCCTTTTCTTGGGCGACAATTTGTAATACCTACCACTTTCTTGTTGGAAACCAAGCAAAAGGTGGTTTCATTTATAACAACAGAAAGAGTTTTGCTCCAGACTTGCTCTTTTTGCGATCATGAAGCCTTGAAATTCTCAAGCTGTTTTGGAGACAACTGCTGGATGGACAAGATGAGACACCTGGGTGGGTCAACCCTGCTCCTGAGAATGTTAAGTGAAGGCATAACATAGTTTGGATTCAACTATTAAATGATCAATGAAACGCTTTAAAGTTCTTCAACGTTGTGTGTTTTCTCACTAATTAGTAGAATTCTTTTAGATTTCCTTACCTCAGCAGCCACCCCCACAAATTGAAATCATTTCATGGTGGCGCCCCATTTAAAAGTGCCCTTTATTGCCTGGCGCCCATTTACCTTCTCCATTTGCCCAGCCCACTCTTTCACTGTCTCGATCAGAGTGTGGCCATCAGTAGTCAGTCGCCCACCTACTGAGGGCGTTTCTCGCATAACACCACCAACCGAACCCGAACTCGAACCCAAACCCAAACCCAAACCGAAGCCCCCCACAATAGACAAATAGTCGTCGTCTCGTTGTGTGTGCATTCTGTTGGGGAGCGATTTATAAAGGTGGCTTATTATTGCAATTTAGCCACTGGTTTTGATTTTGGCCCAGGCATAAAGACACAGCGAGAGGTCTCTCTCCCCATCTCTACCCATCTCTCTCCGTCTCCCCAACTCTGTTTGGGCGAGACAAATGTCATTTGGCAGCGTTCGAGTGACTATATAGGCTGTCATGATCATTATCGCAATATATATTCTTTCCCTCTACTAGGAAACGGCACGCACGTTGCAGAAATCCAAGTTGACCGCTGTGGTTGGTCTGCGACGAGGTGTTTGAGCTACTTGTAGAGTCGCATTAATCGTTGTAATGAGTGAATTATGTGCAACTGCTCAGAGTTTCCTCCTCCTCCTCCTTTGACTCCTTCTGCTGTAATTTATACCTACCAACCAAAGCAGTCAATAAATGTCATGTTTCGGTTGTTGATTGTCCACACCAAAAAACTGCACCAAGCAACGGCTTTGGCAACGGCATCAGCAGCATCAAGCAGCCCCCTGCGGCACAGTGGGGCAAACTGAGGTACAAAATGTGGTCTATTTTAGTTACTTTAAGCTTCTACTTAACTCTTTTCGGTATTTATGAGTTAATTGGGGAACTTTGGGGGCAGTTTTAAACCTCAATTGAGTTAGAAAAGAAAGTGCTAGAACCACTTGAGAATTTCATGTTGCAAAAAGTCAAAAAAAGGTGCAAAATTTGATAATTTTTAAAGCTAACTTAAATTTTTGTGCTTCCCTTACTTTCTTTGACCAGTGTGTTCGTTCGCCTGCTCCAGTATTCGAAATCGCAGACATTCCTCTCAGATTTGCGTACCAAGAAGATCAATTGCAGGTGATTTGTTTAGCTGTCGAAATCGTCGTCTTATCGTAACTCATTACGAGATTTATTTTGTTCAACAAATGCAAGAAGGTGTGATTTGTCTTTGTACCGATCTTGGCATTTATTTTTTATTGAGTGAATCAGCCGCAGTCGCAGAAGGAGCCGGTGCTGATGCTGGTGTCCAGCCGAATGGACTTTTAGGCAATGGTTCAATAAATTCTCGGGCCGCCCACAAAGGCCGCCTCATGAGCAGCTTCTAAATGCGACCGCATCCGAGTCGCAAGTCCAAAGCGATAATGTGATTTATGCTGTCCATTAATCTGGTAATTCATTTAGGCCCAAAGGAAGGACAGAGCCATCCAGTGTCCGGAGTCCGGAGACCAGGGAACCTGGCTCGAGAGCACATATTTTATGGCATTGTGCATATGAATCTCTTTTGGATTCGGAGTCGTCTCTCGCTTGCCTCTCGACTCGACTCGACTCGACTCGACTCGACGCGACGCGACTCTGTTGCATCGATTGCACTTCGACTGCTGTTCATCTTCTTGCCGGGTTTCCTTCTTTGTGGCGGCCTGCTGTGCCCTCAGAGTCGGATCGCTTGTCGCTTGTATTAATAAAACATTAATTACACACTTGATACCCGGGGACTAAGGCCAGCCTTTTGGTCTATGAGAGGTGTCGTTGTAGGTGTTGCTGGGGCTTGGCTGGTGGTCCCACACGTTAGACCATGAGGAGGAGGCGGCTGGGACTGCTTCTGCTGCTGCGACTGCTGCGACTGCTGCTCCTGCTGATGATGATGATGAAGCGCAAAATTGATGAGCGAACAGCCACCGAATGTTGTGACTTGTAAATGTTTGGGGGGGTCGCCAAAGGGTTAACAAGCGGACAGGCAGACGGACAGGCAGACGGTAAATGACTGGTCAGGGTTCTGCTGAAGTGCTTTTTTGGAAAATTTAGCATAGCGTAGCGTAGCTTGGTGATTGATTCAAGTACAATGTACTCAAATTAAGTAGGAGTTTAGTAGCTTCTTAAGTTCACATTTTTTGGTTACTTTAATCTAAAAAGTACTTAAATTTAAGCCCCATGAGATTCAAAAGGATCCGTCTTAAATTTACTTGTTCAGTTCCTTACTAAAATGATCTTTTATTGTTCAGTTGCTCACTTGGGCAGTTGTTCTTCTGCTGCTTATGCTCTTTTCTGTTCATTTGCTCACTTACATGCTCTTTTCTGTACAGTTTTTTCACTTACAAGCTCTTTTTTATTCAGTTATTCAGTTGTTCATTCCTGCTACCATCTTGTTTCAGTTGTTTACTAACTCTTTTATGTTCAGTTGCTCACCTATGCAGTTATTCACTTGATGCTCATGCTCTTTTATGTTCATTTGCACACTAACAAGCTCTTCTCCGTTCATTTGCTCACTAACAAGCTCTTTTCGGTACAGTTTCTCACTTAGATGCTCTTTTTCGCCAAATTGTTCAGCTGCCCACTCATGATCTTCTTCATTCTGTTGTTCAGTTGCTCACTAACATGCACTTTTATCTTCATTTACTCACTTATAAGCTCTTTTTGTTCATTTATTCTGTCGCTTACTCTCATTATGGCTTTTGTTCAGTTGCTCACTAACTCTATTATGTTCAATTGCTCACTATTTTATGTACAGTTCCCTATATTCTACAGTTATTGAGTTGCGTGCTCTTAAAATTTTATTTCTTTAAGTGTTTAGCCGCTCACTTATGGGTTCTTCATTGTTCAGTTGCTCATACACGCGCTCTATTTAGTTCACCTGTGCAATTCGCTCAGTTTCTCTCTTTTTGAAGAGTTTTGCCTATATTTTTTGACTCTAAATTTAAATTCTATCTTTTTAAAGCCATAAATTAGATCAAAAAGGTAAGCAAAATGGTCCAAAGTGAACAACTGAACCAAAAGATTAGGAAGAACTAAACAAAAACTATGAGTCAAGCGGTTAAGCAAGATTATAACTAAACAAGTAAGAGCTTTGGTATGAGAGCTAGTGCATCTAGTTCGGTTATTCAGTTACTCAGTTGCTCATCAAAAACTATGAGTCAAGTGGTTAAGCAAGATTATAACTGAACAAGTAAGAGCTTTGGTATGAGAGCAATTGCATCTAATTCGGTTATTCAGTTACTCAGTTGCTCATTATGGTTCACTTACTCATCAAACTTTAGTTTTCGCTGGCAAAAGGGAAAGGGTACAAGTGTCTGAAGGGTTTTTGAAGAATCTCAAGTTGAGATTTCTTACCCACCTGTTTTTGGGCATGGACCACTCTGGCGCCCTCCCCCCTGATCTCATTTCTCCTACCGCTGTGTGTGTGTGTGTGTGTGTGTGTCTTCTCGGACGATTGTAACTTTCTCTCCTGCCAAGCCGGCACATTCGGTTTTATTGCCCTGGCCAAATAAACAAATTACTTTGTTTGATTTCTTTTGAACGAGCCCCGAATATTTACCACAGCCTCAATAAATTCTGCAGCGCTGCAAGCGGCAGTCGGACGTACGGACTGGCGGACTGCCAGACGGACGGACGGACCGGCCGGCGTTTCTTTTCTTTATTGAAACGTAGAGCTCGCCTCTGCCGTCGTCTTGTTTAGACAACAATTTTCCATTGTTGACTTTACTTGTTATGTTAATGAGAGCCGCCCGCCGCCGACATTTGTCTGTCTTCGACACAAAGAAGGCGGATGAAGGGGGGCGTAGGGGGGGGGGATTGACGCGTGGCCGTGTGCCTGTTGACATTCTGTTTGACATTATTGACACACGAGTCAGGCCACTTAATAGAGAGTGAGAGAGAGAGAGGGAGCGAGTGCGTCTCACTTCTTGGAGGAGACAACCAATTAGCGGCCAGAAAGTTAATACTCCTATCAAGATATTCAATAAGTTTATGACTCGGCCGCTCCGGGTCGGATCTTTTGGGGCTTATCTGCAATTTGGCGATCGTAACAGTTTTGACAAATCACACACACCAAGCGCAGGCAGAGCAGGCAGAGCCAGGCAGAGCCAGGCATCGCAAGGGCCGCTCGTCGGGCGGCTGCCTTTGAGCTTGGACTTTGATTTCAATCTAAAACACACAAATCGTTCATTCTTGTGCTGCTTCTTTGCGCTTCTTCCTTTATTTTTTTATATTTATATATATTTTTTTTTTTTGCCCATTTTCCCCTCAACCCGCCAGGAATGACATTTTTATGAGCCTGACGCGCGCGCGCGCTCTTCAACACGCGTTCGGCGACTTGCGCGCCGCTGCAGTTCGCCAGTTGGAGCGTGATTTGCATGCATAAATCTGGCCAAGGAGTGAACCAACTGGTTTCACCTTTCATACAATCAAAACTAACTTTGACCTTGCCCCACGATCGATGGCAACAAAGATGCGCTGGCACTGCCTCGCCACTAGCGAGGTGAGGTTTGCAGATTTTCTTTAGATACAAAATCGAACTGGTTGTTAAGCGAAACCGAGCATTTTCTTGCAGTTTTCTCTCATCGAAAAATCATTCCGCATCTTATTTCCCTTACTTTGCGTACAAATCCAGTTTCAAGTCAATCGTATAAAAATTAGTATTTTGCTTAAAAGAATTTTCCGGGATTTTCCCCCTTCTTTTGTTGCAATTTTTTGCATAGAAAAACCACAAAATTTTGGAAATCTTTGTGAAAGCATGTTTAGGAACGTTTTACACTAAAAACCACAAATTGGTTCGGCTCGGCCTTAGTTTGTAAGCCCCTGCAGCAGGTTTTTCTAACAAACACTACACTTCGGACCTTACTTTTGTATGGGAGCTATACTGTATAGATGTCCGATTTCGACCAAACTTGTTGAAATTATGAGAAAGCAAAGCAAACTAAGAAATACAAAGTTTGGAGGCGTTTTCTTCAATATCAAAAAAGTTTTTCGAACTAAGACTACTTTTTCGACCGATCGGTTCTATGACAGCTATATGCTATAGTCATGCGATTTTGACACAATTTGATAGAATTGTGTAAAAGCATATTAAATAAATATATACACATTTTAGGAGCATTTCCATAGAAAACAAAAAAGTTTCTCCTACTGAGACTACTTTTCAGACTCTACTTTTCCAAGGCAGCTGTACCATATAGATGTCCGATTTGGACCAAATCTAGTAAAATCATGGAAAACCATAGAAAACTAAGAATTACAAAGTTTGGAGGCGATTTCTTAAAAAACAAAAAAGTTTTTCTCACTAAAACTAATTTTTCGACCAATCGTTGCCATGAAAGCTATATGCTATAGACCTCTGATTCTGACAAATCATTGTAAAATTGTGTAAAAGCATATCAGCTAAATGTATGCCAATTTAAAGAACATTTCCATTGACAAAATTAAGGTTTTTCTCACTAAGACTACTTTTCAGACTCAACTTTTCCATGACAGTTGTACCATATAGATGTTCGATCTCGACCAAACTTGGAAAAATCATGGGAAAACAACAAAAATTAAAAAATACAAAGTTTGGGGGCGTTTCCTTAGAAAACAAAAAAGTGTTTCTCACTAGAACTACTTTGCGGACTCTACTTTGTACGGAAGCTATACTGTATAGATGTCTGACTTCGACCAAACTTAGTAAAATCATGGGAAAACATAGCAGACTAAGAAATATAAAGTTTGGAGACGTTTCCTTAGAAAACACAAAAGTTTTTCTCACTGGAACTACTTTTCAGACTCTACTTTTCTACGGCAGCTATACTATATAGTTGTTCGATCTCAACCAAACTTAGTGAAATCATGGGAAAACATAGCAGACTGAGAAATATAAAGTTTGGAGACGTTTCCTTAGAAAACAAAAAAGTTTTTCTCACTAGAACTAGTTTTTCGACCGATCGTTTGTATGAAAGCTATATGCTTTAGTCATCAGATCCCAAGCTTTATTGAACATATGTTTCCAAGATTAGTACAAGACTTGGAAAGAAGCAATTATAGAACATTTTCAAAAGCCCCCCTTATTAAAATTTTTACCTACGCCACTGCCTCATAGGATGTATTACCCGTGAATCGGTCACCCAAAAGCTTATCTTTGCAATCTTAAACAGCTTTAAGTCTGAAATTGTTAACGAGAAGCCCTATAGTCTAGGCCATTCTCATCAGATCCTTACCTTATACTAAGTTACTGAATCCGAGCCTTAACCTCCGCTATTGTAACAATATGAAGGACAGCCTAGACTGCCACCAGTTCTTGAACAAGTACAATTCCCATCTGATACATCTCCCATTACAACCAACACCATTTGAAACCACAACATCATCGACCTTCCCTCGTCGATTTGTTTTGCTCCTCTCACACGTTCCATTGCAATGCTGCTCCGCTAACAATTGATTTGTCAGGCAAAAATCTGTCCATAGTCAAATCAATCAAAAAGGCCACAACAATCCACAAATGATGATTTCGGTTTTTAAGGCAAATCAAATCGCCCCCTTCTTGGGTCGCGGATCGCCGGTCTCGGGTCTCGGGTCTGGTGCTCCAGCGTCTCCAAACGCCACACACAAAAGCGCTCCAAGTTGATCGTGTCACGTACGTGGATTTGGGTTGGCTCTGGCCCAGGCTATGGCCATGTCTTGGCCGGGACGATGACGAACGTTTACTAGAACGAATTTCGTTAATTTTTATTGTGATTTCCTAGAACCGAACAAAAAGCCACAAAAGTCTTTTCGGCCAGGTAAA
This sequence comes from Lordiphosa andalusiaca, assembly GCA_035044965.1. Lineage (NCBI taxonomy): Eukaryota > Metazoa > Arthropoda > Insecta > Diptera > Drosophilidae > Lordiphosa > Lordiphosa andalusiaca. The sequence goes on along the minus strand of JAWNNM010002472.1, from coordinate 757,740 downwards.
TCACGAAAAAGTGTCGGCGGACACGCGCCTCTAAAAGGCAAACGAACGTTCCAATCGAATCGAAATGCAAATTATGCAACGCTGGAACTGGCACTGGGGACGGGTCTGTGGTCTGGTTTGGTGTCTCTCCCTGCCCCCATCCTCCGACCGCCCGACCGCCCGCCCCTCCTTTGCAGTTAATTTTTAACGACGCAAGATTTGTGCACTCAGGCGCTACAAATTGTTTATTGTAGGCCCCAAAAAGCTGGCTAGGACAAGTCATTTCGATGTGGTCAGTGGCCACCCCAATCCCCAATCCCCCCCCCTCAAATGGATGAGCATGTCGTCATGCTAATTGTACGTGTGATTATTTTGACAGCAGCAGCAGCAGGAACTTCCTCTCCTTCCTGTCAAATTGGAAATGCAATCATGCGTCCAAACGTCAAACTAAACAGCTCGGAACTGATTTTACATAGCCTCATGGAGCAGAGGAACACCCACTTAACTAATCGCATGATTAATGATGTCAAACTGACGGGAGAAGACGCAGTGGAGGCAGTGGTAGGTAGGTGCACGCATGTACACCAAGTGCCATGGGCTGCCAATCGCAACGGCGACGCTTGAATGACAGGTGCTGACAGGTGATAGATTATTGCTGGCATGCTGCTGCTGCTGTTGCTGTTGCTCCCTGGTCCCTGGTCCCCAATACCATCGCTGCCTGTGCGTGATTTATCCGAAAACGAAATTATATGCCCCACTGCCTCACCATCTTCATCTTCTTCTTGGGCAACCAGCCAGCCCGATGGTAATTGATCTGTTCAATGCTCGACGATCGTCATGCCCGAACGGGACTCCCCATGTTTGGCCTGTCTGTGGAGATTTCTTGTATGGGTTATTTTGGCCACATGATTTTATTGAGCATTATTAATGATGTCCTCCAGTCAATAACTCAATTAATTTCGACAAATTGTTGCAAGGGTAACACACGGAAGAGGCAGATATGCGACAGGATTAGTAAAGGTTACGCTTCCGGAATTAAACGGTGGTTCCTGGATGACGTGCCTAACCAGCGGTGGTTAACCTTTGGCTATATTCTATAAACTATATGGCATGTTTAGTTGACCACTGATTAGTAGTGTTTTGCCTAACCACCGGTGGTAAGCCTTTTCGTTAGTTACCCATATGGCGAATACTAGCCTTAAGAGCACACCCATCTTAAGTTATACCTCAAATGGTGTGAAATTTGACTGCTTCAACTCAATTTGCCACAGGGTACTAGTGATTTCCCTAACCACTGGTGGTGACCCTCTTCGATAGCTGCCCATATGGCGAATACTAGCCTTAAGAGCACACCCATCTTGAGTAATACCTCGAATGGGATGTAATCTAAGAACACTCCCATCTTAAGTTATACTTCAAATGAATTGAAATTCTACTTCAACTCAATTTTCCACTGGCTACTAGTGATTTCCCTAACCACTGGTGGTCAACCCTTTCTTTAGCTACGCATATGGCGAATACTAGCCTTAAAAGCACTCTCATCTTAAGTTATACCTCAAATGGTTTGATTTTTCCTAATTCAACTCACAGGATTTACCACAGGATACTAGTGATTTCCCTAACCACTGGTAGTGACCCCTTTCGATAGTTACCCATAAGACGAAGAAAAGCCTTTTGAAAACTTTAATCTTAAGCTATAATTCATTTGGCATGCCATATTTTTGCTCCAAAAAAAAAGTACCTTAGGGTACTAGTGATTTGTCTAACCACTGGTGGCTAACTCTTTCTATATCTATTTTATTTATATTCTATATTCAAAAGATTAGGCTTAAAATCACTTCAACTTAAAGCTGTAATCGAAATGACATTGCATTTTTCTGCTCCAACTCAGCTGACCGCTGGATACTAGTGATTATCCTAACCACTGGTGGTGACCCCTTTCGTTAGTTACCAAAAAGGGGAAAGGCTAACCTTAAGAACCCTTCAAATGTAAGATTGAATTGAAATGGCACGACATTTTGTACACCAACTCAGTTGGTAGCCGGGTATCTTTCATTTTCCCATTTTCCGACCGATCGTTCGTATGGGAGCTATATGATATAGTCATCCAATTTGGCCAAAAATTTGCAAAATTATGTAAAAGCATGAGAAACAAAGAAATACCAAATTGCAGGCTGCTACCATTAAAAACGAAAAAGTTTTTCTAGCTAACACTGTTTTTCAGACCTATGTTTTGTATGGCAGCTATGCCATATAGTTGTCCGATTTTAATTAAACTTGGTAGAACTATAAAAAAACATTGTAAACCTATGATTACAAAGTTTGGAGACGTTTCCATTGAAAAGAAAAAAGTTTTTCATACTAAAACTAGTTTTCCGACCGATTGTTCCTATGGCAGCTATGAGATATAGTCATCCGATCCCGGTCGATTTCGACAAATTAGTAGTGTGCAGCAAAAAGAAGACTCTGTGCAAAATTTCAGCTCGATAGCTGCAAAACTGAGAGACTAGTATGCGTAGAAGCAGACAGACGGACGGACACAGCTCAATCGGCTCAGCTTGTCACTCTGATCAAGAATATATATATAGTTTATGGGATGGGAAACGAAGATTTCTATGCTTTGCAAACTTCTGGGCAAAATTATAATACCCTTTGCAAGGGTATAATGATCACACTTAACGTTTTAAGTTTCTTCAACTTTTATGTATTTACTTATCAAATATTTCTAGCCTGTGCTATTTTGAGTGTGACCAGCTGCTCTTCAAGACAAAGTAAGCAAGGGAAAGGGCTAGCATACCACAAAATGCTCTGAGTTATATTGTTAAACCATTCTGAGTTATCTTGTCGAACCATTTAATGAAAGTATTCAATAAAAGCTGTCCACACTTAACATTTTTGGATTTACCAATTCAAAGGCTACCAAAGACACTTTCTAAGATTTCTTACCTGCGATTGGAGACAATAGAAAGAGTGAGCTTGCCACAAAATGTGGTGAGTAAGCTTGTCAAACGGTATAATGAAAGTGTTTAAGAGAAGCTGGTCACACTTGAAATGTTGAACTCCTTTCTAAGTCAGAGGCTACAAAAGACCCTTTCTAAGATTTCTCACCTGCGATTGGAGACCAAGTAAACAATAGAAAGAGTGAGCTTGCCACAAAATGTTGTGAGTAAGCTTGTCAAACGGTATAATGAAAGTGTTCAAGGGAAGCTGGTCACACTTGAAATGTTGAACTCCTTTCTAAGTCAGAGTCTACAAAAGGCGCTTTCTAAGATTTCTAACCTGCGATTGGAGACCAAGTAAACAAGAGAAAGAGTGAGCTTGCCACAAAATGTGGTGAGTAAGCTTGTCAAACGGTATAATGAAAGTGTTTAAGAGAAGCTGGTCACACTTGAAATGTTAAATTCCTTTCTAAGTCACAGTCTACCAAGACCCTTTCTAGTATTTCTATTTAGGGCTACCTTAAGAATGACCAGCTGCGACTGGAGACAATGTAAAACAGTATTCAAACCCCCCCTCTGAGTAAGATTCATAGATTCCAATCTCTCGGGCGTATCTTCTTAAGAACTTGCACTCGAATTAACTACTTATTGACAAACAACATCAAGCACAACATGTGCACAAAAAGCCCTCTCCCCCAAATGTATGATAAAAGTTCATTAGCGACGCATCAGTGCCCTAGGTTTTTGGGTTACTCAAGGAAGAGGGTTGGTTGTCCGCCTGCTTGATTTTATTGCTAATAAATATGGGGAATCATAAATTCATAATTAACATTTGCCGTCGACTCGACTGTATACCCTACTCTGACCTACCGTCGGCGTCTTCGTCTCCGGGACGCTTTCACACATGCGAGCGGGCATAGAATTTACAATTTAAGCAAAATATTTTAATTACAATTACAGACAATTTCATTGTCATTTGCATTTTGGGCTTTGGGCCACCTGCCTGGGCCATTTTGTTGGCGTCTCGGATAAAGTTTTATCGTTTGGAAATTTTTCAATTTGGCTGCAGGGGAATGCATTGGCCTGGCCACCACCAGCACAATGAGATGATGCCTCCTTATTAAGGCTAACAACAACCCGCAACAAGACAAACAAGTGGCACGAACGACAAAAAAAAAGGGACATGTTCCACTTGAAAATAACAATTTCATTCAATTTTTGATCATTTGCTACCAGAAATGGCAAATCAAAAAGCCATAAAAACCGACGACAAAAGGCAAGGACAAGCGACCCAATGTCCTGCCGTGTGGCCGTACTTCTTAAGCGGTTTCTGGGGGCGGGTTTCTATTTTTTTTTTCGGCTGTGTGTTGTTAAGGGTCGCTCTTGTCGTGCTTTAAAATTGAAATGAGACACACACACAGATCCAGAGCCAGAGCCAGAGCCAGTCGACGTCCACTTGCAAATCCTGCACGCAGAATTTATGTTGCATAAAATTTTTCAATGAATTTTATACCAGGAATTTGACTTTGGTTCTTTCTTTACGTTTATTTTGTTGTTTTTTTGGGTGTGTGTGTGTGTCGTCTTAAATTTTGTAAATGACGAGAACGCACGTGGCATATGGAGCGTAAAGCATTCGAATTGGTTAGGAAGGAGAGGCGTATCGAAATATTATCTAGGAGGGGTTTTCCTTTTTTCTTTCTTTTTTTTTTTGTGGCAATTGCAATTGGACTTGTGTCGAGAGCCAAGTGGTTGGAGGAACGGCTTTTGAATGTTTTGTAGGCTCATTATGGCCCAAGCCGTGGGATAATTTGGATAACAGTTTGATTTTGGTACAGTCCAAGCAAACGGTCAACGGAAATGCACAACATTTCCTGGCCCCTGTTTGGATTTTTTTTGTTTTTTTTTTTGTTAGAAAATCAAACAATTAACCTCAAGAACTCAAGCTGGCTGCCACAACACCATGTTTGAGATATAAAAATTTCCAATTAATTTCTGTGGTCCGAGCAACTTCCATGGAACAACAAAACGAACAAAAATTTGTCACAGCCGCCGTTTTACAAATAATTTTTGTTGGCTTTTTAGCTTGGCTCTTTGGGGTTTTCAATGGAAACGAAACACATAAAACATGGCCAAACAAGACCATAAAAATCCACACACACAAACACACACAGAAGTCACAGTAGACAGGAGGAGGAGCAGCTGTAGCAGAGAGGGGAAACATCAAACGGCAGCAATTAAAAATTGCCACATTATTTCAATTTGATGAACCCAACAAACCTCTTATAACTCTCTCATCCATTGCCCCGATGAACTGTGCCGCTGAAGCTGGTGGAGTGTCACCAACAACGTGGCCAGCTTTCGATCGATTTGGATGCAAGTCAGCTCCACTTGATAAATGATAAGCCGTACACATCCTCCTCACCAGCCGAAGGTGCTGACCCTTTTGAATCGGCATAGGGCCAGCTTATCTTTAACAACTTTCAGAACTGTTCTAATACTTGGTTCTTTTTAAGAACTTATTCACAACTGAATGAAGAATACAATTATGTAAAGCATATTCTCACTTCTGAAGTTAAAATCATAAATATAAAGATTTAATTTAAGTATGCTTAGCCAAAACATTGCTAAGCGGTGCGATTCTGACCCTAGTTAAAGCCAGCAAGTTTGTGCCCTGCTCTGTAAGCTGATTCAAAGTGGTTTAATTTGGGTTTACTATTAGAAGACACACTTGTACTTTTGAATATAACGAGCACCGCATTTCAGTATTTTCTAATATCATAAACATCGCCGAGCCATTGCATTTGTCATATCACAAACACCGCATTTCAAATCTGTTCAATTTTATTAACAGAATGCCCAAACGATGAATGTCAGGAGCACCGCATTTCTGTATTTTACAATATTATAAACACCGCCGAGACATCGCATTTTGCCCAGAAGTTTGCAACGCATAGAAATATTCATTTCCGACCCCATAAACTGTATATATATTCTTGATCAGGGTGACGAGCTGAGTCGATTGAGCTTTGTCCGTCCGTCTGTCCGCCTGTCTGTCTGTTTCTACGCGAACTAGTCTCTCAGTTTTGAAGCTTTCGAGCTGAAATTTTGCACAGAGTCTTCTTTTTGCTGCATACCACTAATATGTCGGAGCCGACCGGGTCGGATGACTATATCCCATAGCTGCCATAGGAACAATCGCTTGGAAAACTAGTGTTAGTGAGAAAAACTTTTTTCTTTTCAACGGAAACGTCTCCAAACTTTGTATTCACAAGTTGTCTATGCTTTTTTGTAATTCCACCAAGCTTAATTAAAATCGGACAACTATATGGTATAGCTGCCATACAAAAGATAGGTCTGAAAACCAGTCTCAGTTAGAAAAACTTTTTTGTTTTTAATGGTAGCATTCTGCATTTTTGTATTGGATTATTTTACATGCTTTCACATAATAATTAATAATTTTTGGCCAAATCGTATGACTATATCGTATAGCTCCCATACGAACGATGGGTCGGAAAATGGGAAGAAGAGTATTTTTTGAAAATATTTAAGCGAGCATTTGCAAAAGTATAAAAACTTATAGTTAGCTTATCTTTCTCGTTTTCATTTCACTAACACCGCATTTGAAAATGGTTTAATAATATTAACAGTATTCCCAAACGATGAATATCACGACCACCGTATTTTTGTATTTTACAAATATTATTAATATCGGAAAGCTATCGCATTTTCTGATATTTCAAAATGGTTTAATATTATTAACAATATTCGCAAACTGTGAATATCACGAGCACCTCATTTCAGTATTTTCTAATATTAAGAACACCGCAGAGCTATCGCATTTTTTGATATCAACAACGCCGCATTTCAAAATGGTTAAATTTTATAAACAGTATGCCCAAACTATGAATATCACAAGCAGCTCATTTAAGTATTTTTTAATATTGAAAACACCGCAAAACCATTGCATTTTTTGATATCAACAACACCGCATTTCAAAACGGTTCAATTTTATAAACAGTATGCCCAAACTATGAATATCTATGAATTTTTTAATATTGAAAACACCTCAAAGCCATCGCATTTTTTGATACCAACAACACCGCATTTGAAATCTGTTCAATTTTATCAAACCAAATCCCCAAACAAAAAATTTTGCGAGCACCTCATTGCAGTGTTTTCTAATATTACAAACACCAACGCATTTTTCGATACCACAAACACCGCATTTAAAATTTTTTAAATATTACTAAAAGAACCACCAAACAAATGTAATATTTTTCAAATTTCCTAAAATTATATAAACACCGCATTCTAACCAATATTAAATACCGCCCCACTTATAAGTATGTAAAAATCACTTACAATTTCTACATTTTGTAAGCCCCATCTCCAAACGAATCGATACCCCATCACCCTAATCGATAACGCTCACACCCAACTCAAACGCAAGACCTGCACTCCGAATCCAGAGCTTTGCATTCAGTACCAATCAGTCGGCAGCTCGGAACGGTTCATAGATTCCCCCAGCCTGTGCTTAATAACAAAAAAAAAAAAACAATTACCTACAAAACTCGGCTCAGAAATTGGCGGTGTCAATTGAACTGTTTATATTAGACTCGAAGTGGTGCCTGGCCGACGCGTCGTGGTCATTTGATTCGGCGGTTCTGTGGAAACTGTCTAGGCTTTGCGGCAAATAGTGTCCAATTGTGTCTACAGAGGTAAGCCAAACCCAAAACCCTAAGGATGTACAATTTACCCTGTTCCCTGTCCCCACAACAAGTACTCAATATATATATAGTATGTGCTGATCAAACAGTTTTATCCACTTTGCATACAGGCAGCAGCAGCAACAACAAAAACAAAAAAAGGAACTACCTGGCAGAGTGTGGGGTACATGGACTTGGGATTCGAATCGAAACCGTAAACTGTGGCACTCTCAGTTGCAGGTGAGTGTACAGGTGATCGTTAGAGTCGCTCAAATGGTGCGTAGCGCAGCAGCCACTGGGGTTTTTCGGTTTTTGGTTTTTTTTTTTTTTTTGTGAATGACTTCGAGTTGAAGTTTTGGCTGTTTCGTATAGTTTATTTAACCTGAGCCTCTTCCGGCTGCTTCATGGCTTCTGTCTCCGAGACGGAGACTCCATCTCGGACTCTGGCTTTATGGTTATGGATACAGTGGGGGACTGGGACTTGAAACCTGCAACCAACCGGGTACCTTTGGGCTGGAGCCCAGCAACAGCAGCAGCAATGTCTGCCTGAAGAGCAACAACAGTAGCAATGAATTTGCATGTAGTACATGGAAACCGTGATCTCCAATTTGTTGTTGCTGCTGCTGCTGCTGCCTGGCTGCTGACTATGTGCCTCTCGCTTGGCCACAACACTCAAAGAAAAAACCAGGCAGGTTTCATGTACAACTAGTATTACTTACTAGTTCGCTGCTCTTCAACTCTGATTACAAATTCTGCTCATTTGATTTTCACAGTGCAGGGCCTTGGCCAGGTACTTAGAGGCTACATGCCAAAAAGTTTGTAACATTATTTTAAGGTGCCGGCGTCGACGACTCCTGGCTGGCTGCCTCTTGGCGCTGCGCATTGCAAGTTGTCAAGTTTGCCTGGGCAAATTTGCGATCAAGCGACAACAACAGTGACAACAAGAGCCGGTGACGGGATGCCCGCCTCCCATTCCCTGACCAGCACCCAGCATCAGGCCAGGCCAGGCTACTTGGGTTTCAACGCTGTACATCACGTCGCCTTGTACAACGTTGGGCTCCATGGAGACGGGGGGGGGGGGGTGGTAGGGCCATCTCCGCCTCCGTCTCCGCCAACTGAACTTTATTGACCATATTGATTGCTGCTGTATTGATCGCTTGTAACTGATAAACATGGCGAAGTCGGCACACAGTTGGTTGCCAGGGCGAGCAAGAGCGAGAGAGATATGAAATTTGTTTACAGTTTTTCGTGTTTGGTTTTATGATGATGATGATGCAGTCCTGTGGAAGGTTTCAGGCCGGTAGGTTTATGCAGGGAATCAAATTCGAGAAATTGGAGCTGGTGATTCAGTAGCTAAGGCTATAAATATTCACTGTACTAGAGCTACACATATAGAAGAAGAAAGAAAGAAAGCTTATCCAATCATATATACGGTAGTACATATATATATATATATATATTCTTGATCAGCATTAACAGCCGTGTTAATGTAGTCTTATGTGTGTATCTGTACGTATAAACAAACAGTTGTCCGAGTTGGTAGCACATAGAGGTTTGACTTGTCCCTTAGATGCTTATGATACTGAGCATACACTTTTGCTGGGATAGAGTACATTACAGTCTGGCTTCAGCTACCTTTTAACTTACACAGGATATTATCAAATTGTCCGGATTTTTTTATTTTAATGTATAGAAGGAAGCATCTCCGACCACATAAAGTGTACTTATGTATATACTTCAAGAATATATATATATTTTTGATCAACACGACAAGCTTGTGCTATCTTTCCCGTCTGTTTATAAGATATGTTCACCAATCGCTGCACGAAGTCCTTAAGTACAAATACCCGGCACATTTGTGCGAATCGGCCGTATCAGATGACTATAGCATATAGCTGTCATAGTAACCATAGGTCGAAATTCTAGTTTTAGTAAGAAAAACTTTTTTGTCTTAAATGTAAACACCTCCAAACTTTGTATTTCTTAATTTCTTATGCTTTCCCATGGTTTTACCAAGTTTGGTCGAAATCGGACATCTATTTGGTATAGCTGTCATAGGAACGAACGGTCGAAAAACTAGTTTTAGTAAGAAAACCTTTTTTGTTTTGAATGGAAACGCCTCCAAACTTTGTATTTCTTAGTTTCTTATGCTTTTTCATGATTTTATCAAGTTTGGTCGATATCCGACATCTATATGGTATAGCTGTCATACAAAACTAGAGTCTGAAAAGCAGTCTTGGTGAGAGAAACTTTTTTGTTTTCAATGGAAACGCCTCCAAACTTTATGTTTTTTATTTTGCTATGCTTTTCCCTGATTTTATTAAGTTTGGTCGATATCCGACATCTATATAGTACAGCTGTCATACAAAACTAGAGTTTTAAAAGTAGTTTTATTTAGAGAAACTTTTTTATTTTCAATGAAAACGCCTCCAAACTTTGTATTTCTTAGTTCGCCTTGCTCTTCCATGGATTCATCAAGTTTGGTCGAAATCGGACATCTTTATGGTATAGCTGTCATAGTAACCATAGGTCGAAAAACTAGTTTTAGTGAGAAAAACTTTTTTATTTTTAATGGAATCCCCTCCAAACTTTGTATTTCTTAGTTTACTATGATATTTAACGATTTTATTAAGTTTGGTCGAAATCGGACATCTATATGGTATGGCTGTCATACAAAACTAGAGTTTGAAAAGTAGTCTTAGCAAGAAAAACTTTTTTGTTTTCAATGGAAACGCCTCCAAACTATGTATTTCTTAGTTTTCTATGCTTTCCAATGATTCCACCAAGATTGGTCGATATCCGACATCTATATAGTATAGCTCCCATGGAAAAGTAAGGTGCTTTAGTTTTGCCTACAAAACTTGCAAATTCTAGGATGTTCCGCTGCTTGGATCCTAGATCTACCACATGCTCTTGCCACAGAAGCCTGAGCATGGCTTCATGCAAGTCTTTTCACAATGAAATCATATAAAAGTAAAGTTTAGCTTTCAATTCTCAATTCAAATAACAAAAAAAAATCTAGTATTTTATTGTGACAATATGTGCATGAATCTCTGCAAGTTCCTCACAACATAACCCGTGTAAACGTGGTCTAACCATCTAGCGTTTTGGCTACCGAACTGTTTACCAACATCTTCGTCTTCGTCGTCGTCCAAAAACCAGCGGGCGGTGTGCCTGTTGTAACTTCTCCACATCGTCTTCGACCGGGGCCACGTTGCATATTCATAATTTTTGTGCAGTTTTTGGGAGGGATATTATCAATTGCGCATCTCAGTCATGAAAACGCATAAACATTTCGAAACGCCTGGCGCAGGTCAATAATTTGACATGAACGAAACAATACGCAGACCTGGCCACCGCCACCGCCGCCGCCACCGCTAAGTTCCCTGGGAAGCGGCAGAAGATGCCAGCGGGCGATGTTTGGTTGGATGGACGGATGGAAGGTTTCTGTGTGTGCCTTTTGTGCATTGCACTCACACTTTGGGGGCGAGCTTTCCAGCACTTGTTGGCACTTTCAAGCCTAGTGGCAAAAATGGCAAAGTTGTCTACAAACAACAGGCTAGCAAACACTAGAGATCGGTTGAAGAGGCCACCTCACTGTGCACTGCCTACCACCCTGAAGATCAAGAGCAAAAAAGAGCTGGGGAGGGGGGGTGAGGGGGAGAGAAGGATGGAATTCAATTTTGCTGTTGTTGTCAACGAGACGCCCACACGACTCATCACCCAGCGCGCCTGACACTCCACCGCCCACCATTTGATTCTGGGCCATACAAAATGTGCTCCAAAAAGTTTAACCCGACTGGCATATACCCTGTGGCGGGTCTACACCTAGAAAAAAAAATAGTACGTATAACTTAAGAACAAACGCTTTTGAAAAAAAGCTTTATTCCTGCTTCAATTTTCAAGAATTTCGCTCTTGAAATCAAGCTAAATTCGTGCTCAGCTTGTTGCTTTTAGGCGAGGGGAGGGGAGTGAGGTACAGAAACTGAGAGAGGAGAGCAAACACATTTGAGAGAATAGCGTTTGTAGCTGCTCTTACAGTTTTGTATTTTATGGGAGGAGGGGTGTGGGGAAGCTATAGAGCGGAGAGCGTAATGGATTTTTGCACTCATGTTGCTTTGGAATTCCCAAACAGTTATGGCATGGAGCGAGCTCTGTTTGACTGACGGACGCTGCTCAAGTCGGCTAAAACTTGGAATAAGGCTTAACAATGAAATAAATTTAAGCAAAATGGAGAAAAAGCAACTGATTTTGTATAGTTGTATGGTTGGAAACTGTGAAGCTCTTGATTTAAGTGTAAACGAGCTTACTGATGAGCTCTTGATAATGGGAAGAACATGACAATGCTGTATGCGCTTGATTCAAGAATGAGCAATCTTGAATCTGAGTATGATCTAAGAACTATTCTGCTTGATTTGAGAACGATTCGTACTTGGATCGAGTATTAAAGCTCTTGGATCAAGAAAGCAGGGATCGAAATGACGACTCCTACACTCAGAGAAAAAAAAAGAGAATTTCATACTTGGTTCGCTCTTAGATCGAGAATTTTTCACTCTTATCGAACTATTGACCTCATAAATTCTTGAAATTCTCTATTCTTTTCTCTGTGTGTAGGAGTCTACATAACCATTACAGGGTATGCACTTGTTTAGCGAAAATTTCCTCTGCATTTTCTGTAATTAATTTATGGCTTTGCATTGCTCGAAAGGCGGCGACGGCGGCGGCGACGTGTCAAAACTATTTTTAATTGGTCACCCCGAGACGCTGCACAACTCCTGCAGACGATCGTAAAACCCCACCGAGATCAAAGTGCTGCCTTGGTGTTGGAGGCTTCTATACTATCCGCTCTCCACGCTCGCCCCGCGCTTGTTTTAATTGATATTTCGCGGCGTCTGGTTGACTAATGTCCTACTCAATAGACAGGCACTAAAGATGCATTATGCGAGGCCAGTTTTTAATGCAAATTTGGTGTCAACGCAGAATATCGACCATGACAGCCAGCATCACGCTCACGCAATGCCCTCCGCGCATCGTTCGCCCTCCCTACCCCACCCCTCGCTCTGGTGTTAAAGTGACTGATTAAGTTTGCCTCGTTGTTGTTGTTGTTGTTGCCGCTGCCTCTGACGCTAAACGAATTATACGCTTACGTAGGTGGCAGACACTATGGCACAAGGCATCCAGGCAGCCAGCCAGCCAGCCAGCCAGGCCAAACGCAACGCACAACAATCCGAGACGAGCAGCGACAAATGAATTGAGACGCGCCACAAAAGTTATAAATATTGTCGCCTTGTCCCTTCCAAAGGGGGCGTTGCACCCTTCCCCACGATCCTTGTGTGGGTGTTTTGTCTTCAATTTGAACTTGTTTTCATTTCGTTTTGCGCCTGCCACGATCCGATCCGTTTTTTAATCATATTTTGGGGAGGCATCTTTAACGAGTCGGAGAGTGGAAGAGGCGATTGTTGTGGTCGGAATCTGCAGTCAAAAATCAACTGTTTCTGCTTAACTTGTCCCCTCTTAATCAATATGCTTACAATTTCGATGTGCAAAGATTCTGACTGGGAGTATGGGGAGCAGCGTGCTGCGGTTTCATAATTTCAACTTTCAGTTATGCAATCCCCAAGAATCCAGTGTTTCTCTTCTAGGTTAGTATTCAAACAAACGCTACTTTTAGTGTGACCAGAGTCGTTTTGTTATTTTTCAAACAAAGTCACACATATATTAAAGCACTATCTTAATAAAAAACTTATTAGTTTATGAGCGAAAGCCACACTTCTCAGGTGGGATTCATTGTTGACACTCTAATTACTACCAATTAAGTGGGTCACGGTCGCCAATTGTAGTAAACACGAATTTCAAACAATTTTCTTATATATGAAAGTATGTTTCAGGGTTGAACAATAAATCTGGTGCTACCCTACTTTGGTTTCTGCCTACAGAAAGTTATTCAGCATTGAAAATGCAATATGAACAAGAAAGAAAGTCGGTCAAGCCCGACTATAACATATTCTGTACCAAGAAAATTTGTCTTTTGATCATAACTCGAAAACCGTTCATCCGATCTTCTTCATTCCTTTGGCGGATCGATAAGTTATCCTAATAACTAAATATGTCCAGAAGGAAGATGCCATTTATCTTCAAAACTGTGGGAGATATGACGTTTTTTCTAAATTGCGGGGGCGGGAGGGGGCGTGGCCAAAATGGAAAATAAACTTGATCTGCCTGCAGACATAAGAAGCATATGTCCCATACATGTCAAACCTCTATCTCTTACCATCTCTGAGATCTGTGCGTTCATACGCACGGACAGACGGATATGGCTATATCGACTCGGCTGTTGATGCTGATCAAGAATATATATACTTTATGGGGTCGGAGATGCTTCCCTCTGGATGTTACATACTTTTGCACAAACTTATAATACTCTATGTACCTTCGGTACAGAGTATAAAAATTAGTTGTGTCACGGTCGCCATGAATTTCAAACACTTTTCTTAAATGTAATATTAATATAAGGGATTTATAGCAAACATATTTTAGTTTCTTGATACAGAAAGATGTTTCCCCCCTTCAAGCAGTTGTTTAGGATAAGGCTAAGCCATTCAGGACCTTTATTTTATATTTTTTGGTACAAATTCATATCAAAACTTCTACGAATCCTTATCCGGATGCTACCATCTTGACTTTCTTTCTCATATTTTCCACATCTATAATAAAGTCATAAAAAGGAAAAGAAAAAAAAGGAAAAACAGTAGGAAAAAGGAAAATTCCGCACTGTCCCCGGCCGCATTTGTGTCGTAAAACTTCGATTTATGATCAGTTTTTATGGGTGCTGGCTACCGTTTCGGTATCAGTTTCGGTTTCGGTTAGTTTCGATGCTATCGAACAGGTTGTGCACTTGCATAATTGAAACCTAAGCCACTCGCTCGCATCGACTCGACTCGACTCCGCTCAGCTCAGCTCAGGTATTTGCCTTCTGCCCGGTTTATGACGATCATAAACTCATGGGTTGGGCGGCGGCACTTACCTTCGATTTGGCGGGCCATTCAGCTGATGCTTATCGGTTGTGCGTATTGGTGAAAGTTTTATGACTCTGTTACGGTCGTAACTGACGAGCAGCTCCACCCTTTCGTCTAAGTAAAAAGGCGACTTAATCGAGCAACATAAACCATTTTCATCTGCTCGAATTGAGGCAAACACTTGGCATTACAAGCTGAGCGAAAGGCTTTTGTCAAAGGATTATCACTTGAGCAGTTTTGGGGGGGGAGGCCTGGAGGGGAGCAAACTGCTGCTAATGAGATGGAGCTGCTGCTGCTGCTCTCTCCCCTCCTTGGGATTGACAGTGTGCAATATGCGTTGATTTTTTATGGCCTTCAAATTGAAGTTGCCCTGTGGCGTGTTGATCTCAAAATGCAGATAATAATTATTTCAATATGTGTGACTGACTGTCTGACTCCGCCGGCTGCCAGGGCAATGCCAATGCCATCGTCGTCTTCGACTTCGTCATGATCATCATTATCATTATGCGAATGGATCAAAACGGCGACGCCGCCAACCATTGAGTTTGCTCAGTGAGCTCCCCTCCCTCCCTCCTTCACTTAATCACTTGTAGAGCGCGACGAGAAGCGTTCGTGTACGGGTTCGGTTCGGTTTGGCGTTGGTTTTAAGTTGAAAATTGAATTTCTAAGAATCACAAAACAACAACAACAACATCAAGAACAACTACAAGCATAAACTGCCGTTGGCATGTCAGCCATTGCCGGGCTTCATTTCATTGCATTGCATTAATTTTGCCAATTAAAAAGTAAATAGAGCCTGCATCCTTCCCACCCATCCAAACCGACCGACCGACCGACCAACCAACCAACCAACCATTCATCCATCCATCCATCCATACAGTGCTGCGCGCATCTTTTTTGGCGCAAACTTTTCAATACAATTTAATCCCATCTGCTCATATGTGTGTGTGTGTGTGTGTATGGCAGACACTCAGCTTGGTTGCTCTGGGTGTCCTCCAGTCAATCAGTTTTGCCTCAACTTATCGCTGGGTAGCTGCAAGTGAAACCCCAGTTCACCAAAGCCAAATCATTGGCATTTTGCGTCCAAAATGTAGGCACGCACAGTGGTACAAGTATTTGAGAAAACTTGTGGAAGGCTTTCTTAGCCAGCTTAAGTCTTCTATGTTTGTTCTTTTCAAATTGGTGACCCCGACTTGATCGTTTTCTATGTCCTACAGTAATTTATTCCAATTTATTGATCATAGAGGTGACCCCGACGTCATATTTTGATACCACAAGTATGTACTATCTTTTTATTCCATCTGCCCATTCCTTTTTCCTTTATATTATTGCTCAATGTTTAGTATTGGTGACCCCGACGTAATAATTTGTCTACCTCTTATAAGTGGGGTACAGTTTTCATTCTATTGTTACTTATTATCATATTTTGTTTCACAAAGCTGCTTGGAGTGTGAATAAAGCTCACCGCTACGTACAATTTTCATACTCCTCAGAATTACACACACTTTCTTCTAGTTCATCCATCCATTCCTTTGCTCTTAAGCTACGATTTGGTGACCCCGACTTAAAAATTTGCATACCTCTTTTATAAAGAGAAAAGTATGCATATTATAATAAGCTTTTTTTTCATACTTTCTACCAACTTCAAAAATAATTTGATGTTTCGACCCTTTTGTGTTATAGAATTAATATTCTCATATATTTTTCTTACTTCTCTAATAAATCGATCTAACGATCCTTTCGTTTGATAAGTATCCAAGAGATAAAGAGCGCAAAAAGGTGACCCCAAAGTGACAATTTTCATAGCTTTAACTTTTAGAGTAAAGTTTTCATTTTCTGTTCTTTCCTCATATTTTCTTCTTACTATAGTAGTAATAAATCGATCTCTAAATGATTTTGTTTTGTAAAATTGCTTAAAAATGGAGAAAAAGGTGACCCCGACGTGAGACTATGTATACACTTAGCCCAAAAAATAGATTTATTTCCACTTCAGTAGTAAATCGATCTATAGATCCTTTTGTTTTATAAAGTTAATAAAAATGGGAAAAAAGGTGACCCCGACGTGATAGCAAGGATACATTTTTAAAGTTTAAATAAAGTATTCATATTCTTAATCATACTTTTGTCATATTGTACTTGCATTTTAGCAAGAAATCATTTAGTACATTGGCTTTACAAAGTGGGGGAAGAAAAGGTGACCTCGACGTGATTATATGCATAAATTTTTGCCGTAGGATAAATTTGTTCACTTTTTTTTATCGTTATTTCTTCATATTCAATTCTCAATTCAATTGTAATTCGATTTATCTAACCTTTTCTTTGGTGAAGTTGCTTAGAATCCCACAAAAGGTGACCCCGACGTAAAAATGTATATGTTTTTTACACTTTTACACTTACTCTTAAAATTAATCATAAATTTTATCATCGTATTTATTTATTTATATGCTGTATGCTTAAAACTACCAACCACAAGCTACAGTGGGTTTCTTAAAAAAAAGGTGACCCCGATGTGATTATTTTGTACCCCACTACAAGTAGAATAAAGATGGTCTACATAGATCTCTAGACCTTTTATTATTGCTATACAACAATCAGTTCTTTCCTGATTAAGGGTTATTTTAAAGTACACAAAAAAAGGTGATTTTTGTACCCCCTACAAGTAGAAAAAAGACGGTCTCTACCTAGATCTCTAGATCTTTTATTGTTGATATACAACAATTAGTTCTCTCCTGATTAAGGGTTTATAAAACGTTGGTGACCCCAACTATCCTTTTATGCTTAAATTGCCACAAAACATGGCTCCACTGTGCGAATACAATTAAAACCGCAAGGCAATAAGAAGATGCGACTGGCGTTGGCAACGGGCGGCGGTTTGACGGTGTCAATACCGTCGACAACCTTCGCAACGCCCCCAAAATTGCTTATGACACACAGAGAAAGAGAATGAGTGAAAGAGTGAGAGATGAAGGAGACTCATATGATGGGTGGGGGAGGGGCGGTTTGGGACACACATAAGTGTTTTTTTGGGGCGTTTTTGTTTTTGTTTCCCCTTTTTGGCGTGTTCCTCCACTTGTGTGAGTGGTTGTGTGTGTGTGTGTGTGTGTGTCTTGTGGGCAATCTTCTTGGGCGCCCAGTCGGTACATTGTGGCGCAACTGCGTATCGCATATCGCACCTGATGGGGAATGGCCGACGCCGCCGACCAACCATTCGCATAATTGTCGATGCGTTAAGGTAATTGTACACCTCAAGCTTGGAGCAGAGCAAGGCTTCCAGCTTCTGTTCAATGTCGTCGTCGTCGTCGTCGTAGTCGTCGTCGATTCACTCAGTCGTATCTAAGTTTTGCGTTTGTCGTCGTTTGCCATATTGATGGCACGCTCTACCGCCCTCCAGCCCCACCTGCTGCCTCCCACTAAGGCTGCTGAAGCCAACTAAACAGCATTTAAAATTTTGCCATTTAGTTTTTACCGAGACGGAGAGAGAGAGAGAGAGAGAGAGATTGGAGGTGGAGTTGAAGAAAAGGAGACATTGGTTTGGTTTTTGGTTTGATTTGCTAGATTTGATTTCAGGAAATCTGTGTGCACACACTTTACCCAACTGAATGGCTGACTCAGTGAATGCATTCACATTTGGTTGACAGTGGCAAATGAGCATCCGTTAGGCTGTGCTTCACATAAGTTCTATTCAGAGAAGAAACGTTTAAGAAACCAAAATTTGACTTAAGATTAATGGGCTTTAGCACTTTCTTACACAGAAGGTTTGTTTTTTTTTTTTTTTTGGCCATATGGTCACACTATGTATGAGTATGGGCTTTTGGAACCCAGTTTCTCATACACTTTTAAGCGCCCAAACCTATATTAGATATTAAACTTAGAAAATTTTCTTAGGATTCATTTCTACCCCGACTCCATATCTCAAGGGTTTCTCCTCTTTATTGTCATTCGGCCTGTTTTCTTATAATTTTTTATATGCAGTCATCAACAGCTCATATATATTTTTATTGCCAACGCGTTTGGCCGATATGCATCTCCAGCCGAAACATGAAAAAAGATCGAGGAACGAGCAACAACAGCAGCAACAATAACACAGATGATAATGACGATGATGATGATGATGATGATGATGACTATTTCTGCGTACAGATTTCCAATAAAAAGTTCCGAGTTCGAGCTCCAGCTTCAGCTCCGTATTTCATCTGTGTGTGAGCGAGATTTACACGCTGATACCAGAAATACACAAAAATAACAATAAAACCAGGCAAAAGGCAGCAAACGCGCTTCGCTTGTCGATGTCGATGGCGATGCGTTGCTCCACTCGCCGTTAGTCACTCACAAGATCGCGCCCTGTATGCCCCCCGCCTGCCTCACTCCACAACCGCTCGTTCTTCACTCACATTTTTTCGGGGTGTAAAGATTTATTTCTTTATTTGGCAGCCGCCTGTGTGCACAGCAGCCCAACCAAACCAAACCAAACCAAAAAAAAAAAAGACTCAGACTCAGGCCCAAAAAACCATAAGAAAAACTCAAACCAATTCGGCTTTGTCTTTTCTGTTTTATTACCAGGAAATTTGTATTTAATACGTTTATTCCGCGTTTTGTTGTTTTGTCGCCTGGCGCAAAAAGGGGCACAGTGGCATGCAAATGGAAATTACATGAATAGAAATGTAAGCCGGGTTTTGAACTGAACCGGTTCGAGCCCGATATTCCAACTTTTACTCAACTGCGAACCGAACCTTGAACCGTAACTCTTTTCATATAAAAGCTGAACCTGTTCCGAAGCTTAAATATCGGTTCGGTTCGACAAAAACGGTAGAGTTAAGAACATTTGACATTCTGTCAAGGTAGTTCATTTGTTATCTGGTTTTTTTTTAAGCAACTGAGTCTTAAAAGGTGCAAAACGAGAAAGCTAAGCTAACTTCGTAAATAATTTCAAAAAATACTCTTTTTCCCATTTTCCAACCGATCGTTCGTATGGTAGCTATATGATATAGTCATCCGATTTGACCAAAAATTTGTAAAATTAGGCAAAAGCATGTGAAACAAACAAATACAAGATTACAGGATGCTACCATTAAAAACAAAAAAGTTTTTCTAACTAAGACTGTTTTTCAGACCTATCTTTTGTATGGCAGCTATACCATATAGTTGTCCGATTTTAATAAAACTTGGTAGAACTATAAAAATACATAGAAAACCTACGATTATAAAGTTTGGAGACGTTATCATTGAAAATAAAAAAGTTTTTCATACTAAAACTAGTTTTTCGACCGATTGTCCCATGACAGTTAAATCCTATAGTCATCCGATTTTGACAATACCTTGAAGAATTGTGTGAAAGCATATCTAATAAATGAATGCCAATTTTAGGGACATTTTCATGGCAAACAAAAAAGTTTTTCTCACTAAGACTACTTTTCGAACCTTACTTTTCTATGGGAGCCATACTATATAGTTGCCCGATTTCGTCCAAATTTAGAAGAATGTTGACAGAGCTTAGCAAACTAAGATATACAAGGTTTGAAGGCGTTTCCATTTAAAACAAAAAAGTTTTTCTCACTAAAACTAGCTTTTTGAACGATCGTTCCTATGACAGCTGTATGGTATAGTCATCCGATTAAGACAAAACTTTGTAGAATTGTGTGAAAGCATAGCAAACAAAGAAATGCCAGTTTTAAGAAGATTTCCGTTAAAAACAAAAAAGTTTTTCTCACTAAAACTACTTTCTAGACTCTACTTTTCCATGGGAGCTATACTATATAGTTGTCCGATTTCGACCAAACTAGGTAAAATCATGAAAAAGCATAGCAAACTAAGATATACAAAGTTTGGAGGCGTTTCCATTGAAAACAAAAGAGTTTTTCTTACTAAAACTTGTTTTTCTACCGATTGTTGCTATGACAGCTATATGATATAGTCAGACGATCCCAACGGTAACGACAAATGTTTAATGTATTTGTACTTCAAGACTTTGTGCAAAGTTTGCTGAAGATAGCTTTCAAACTGACGGAGGAGATGGCATAGAAGTAGAGGAACAAGGCTAAATCAACTCTACTTGTCTTGCTGATCAAGAATTTATATACTTTATGTGGTGGGAGATGCTTCCTTTTAGGCGTTACCAACAGCTGGACAATTTTATAGTACCCTCTGACGGGGTATAATAAGGGAAACTACCCTGTGAATCTTTTAGGCTCACTTGGACTACTTTTGATACCAAACAAGTAAGGGCGCTGCAGTCGAGTTTCCCGACCACAAAATACCCTGTTCATTTGTTTTCATTTAATTGTTTTTGAATTTCATAAAATTATCCCAAATGTAGGCAACACTTTTTTCTAGTCCTGACCAACAAGTAGGGGGGGTCCTCTTATCAGCTCAACTGTTTCGCTTATAACTCCGGTGTTTTTTGACCGATCTGATTGTACTTTTCAGAATAGATAGATATTGGGCCTAGCTTGATGTATACTAAACCACGAGGCTCTAACTTGAAAATTGTGGATCTGACGCCTATTTAGGTCTAGGATTTCTAGAGGAGGTCTAGGTTTTTTGGTGATAAAAGGGGGACGGGGTGGAATTTTTCAAATCTGAAACAAACTTGATCTGCGTACAGCATAAATCTACCTTCGTGCAAAAATTTGTGGCTCTATCTCTTATAGTCTCTGAGATCGACGCGTTCATACAGACAGACAGACGGACAGACGGACGGACGGACAGACGGACAGACGGACAGACGGACAGACGGACAGACGGACATGGCTATATCGACTCGGCTGTTCATGCTGATCAAGAATATATATACTTTATGGGGTCGGAAAATTTTCCTTCTCCCTGTTACATACATTCGCACAACTTCATGATCCCCCTTTTCCCATTTTCAATGGGAACAGGGTATAAAAACAGCGTGTAGGAAGTCAGAATGTCTCCCTGTCTAGCAGGAACTCCCACAGGACACTGTCTTCGAGGCAGGGAAGCCTCTCGGCTTGCTGTTAACCACAATGGTTACTGCAAAAGCTGTTGCTCAGTTGATAAAGTAGAAAGCGTTCAGCTTCGCCCCTTTTGGGGGTCGATTAATAGTCCTAGCATTCTCTGACATAGAGATTACTTTGCTACTGGCATTTGTACAACTTTCTAAGTGGTTTAGCACAGAATATAAAAAACTGCCATACATCGCATTATGTCCGCTTTTGATTTAGCTTTTGCTTTTGAAGATTTGAGTTGAAGTTTTTTGACCTTTTGCCCTGCCGCATGGCAGCTTAAGTCGACAGCTGCACCCGGAATCGTCTTCTATTCCATTTAGATGTCGAAGTAATGACTCTACCTTTACAGTCAAAAAGTTAAAACTTGGGTTAGCAATGCAACTATGTTGGTTCATGGTGAAGAAACTTGAAGAAACTCTCAACCTAACCTCATCATTTAACAGCCTTTTTGTCGCATTGAACAAAAAAAAAATGTTTATTTACATTATTTGATGTTTAAATTAAGTTTTGGCATTCAAATTGCCTGGTTTGTCATTTCAAAAAAATACTTGGGAAGTGCGCTTTAAGACGAATCGGTGCAGTGGAACTGTTTAGGGGGAGAAGAGGAGTTAATATGTGTAATCCTGGCCCAGCTGATCAATCTCACCTTCATACTATTCGTCATCGTCTGACTCTTCATAATCTTCCGGCTCATCCCCGTGTTCGGTTTCCAGCTCGCTACCGTAGTACAACCCCTCCTCGTCCGTCCCCTCCTCGTCCGTCTCCTCCTGCTCCACCTGTTGACGGGGGCGCTTCAAATCCAGCTGTTCATTGATCATTTGACCAGCCGGGGGACGAGCCTTGGCACATGGCTTGGCGGCACGTTTGACTTTCGAACGTCGAGCGCCTGCTGCCAACTTGCAGGGCCTGGAGCTGGGTCGGTTGCGACGCGAACATTGACGCAAGCGGGCATAATCCACTGGCTTCTGCTTTAGATCCATTACAAATCTGGTCCCATACTTGCCC
This sequence comes from Lordiphosa andalusiaca, assembly GCA_035044965.1. Classification (NCBI taxonomy): domain Eukaryota; kingdom Metazoa; phylum Arthropoda; class Insecta; order Diptera; family Drosophilidae; genus Lordiphosa; species Lordiphosa andalusiaca. Next base: position 735,127 of record JAWNNM010002472.1, on the reverse strand, counting down.
CCAAAGCACGAGGTCTCCTCAGTGGTGGTATTTACCCGCGGAGTGGATTTCGTTGACCGACCAAAGGGTTTGACTAGCATGCTAGTCTTATAGTAACGCTTGTCATAACCCACCGCTCCCTCGGTATCCGGATCCGGCTCGTTTAGCTTCTTTTGCTCACGCTCCCTGAGCAGGGGTACAACATCCTCAAAAATGGGACGATCATTGGATGCCCAGGGTTTGAGGCGAAAAGCAAACGGTGGAGGTGGCGGACCCAACAATCGGGGTGGACGAAACATATTTGGATACGGACGCTTGGCCAAATCGTTCATTACTTTTGATATCCACTCGTCCTTGGGCGTCACCTTGATCTGCTCCCAATTGCCATACTTGCCATCCTCATTGGTGACACACGGAACGCTTGGAGCCGGCGTTGGGGTGGGCGAGTTAAGGCTCCAGCGATCTACCCTACGGGCGAGTTCCTCCACAGTAATTAGATCGTCGTCGTCTTCGATGTTTGGAAGAGGCTTCCGCTTGATGCATGACTTGCGTTTGAAGGGAGCACGAACCATGTTGAAAATTTATATATATATATATATATAAATCTGTATAACTTTCAATGTTGAACAGCAATTTGCTGGGTTTTGTTAGAAGTTTGTACACGTGCAAGTTTTGTCGGCAACAAATGCAGCAAATCGAAAACGGTCCTACTATTTTGAAGTCCAGAACATTCTTTGATTGCAGAGGTACAGAAATTTCCAAAGATGGCATTTTACAACATCTTGAGGAAAACTTATTTTCTTGTGGGTTTTTTTGCGACTTACAATTTCTTTACACTTTACACTAGAAATTGAAATAGCTATACAGACAACTTGCTTTTCAGTTAGAAGCATATTTTAAAGATTTTTATTTCAACTTTTAACACTGTACTTTTTTTTTTTTAAGGAAAGTGTCATCTCTAGCAAATGCGAACACTGATTTCTGGTATTTATATAAAAATACGATACGGTCACACTTAAATGGAGCGGAAACAGCTTTTGCAAGAATTCAAAGATGCTCATAAAAATTCGAATTAAATTAAAATAAATTCTATGAATGACAAATAAAAAAGGGAAACCTTTTCCAAAAGAATGAAAGTTATAAATGGTTTATAACCAAACCAAACCAAATACCAAAATAAGGGAAGTGTGGGCTAAATTCTCAGAGTAAAAAACTTGTCTCGAATCAGTATTTAAATTATGGGAATTTTTACACTGTTTGGAAAACATTTTCTTAACACTTAAAAATACAGATTTAAATTGTTTTTTAAATTTCTTATAATATGTATATTTTGCATCTAGTTCTAAGAACCATAAGGAATCAATAAAATAGAGGAAAGTTTACTTCGGCTCGGCTGAAGAACATTTCCACTGAAAGCAAACAAGTTTTTCTCACTAAGAGCTACTTTTGTATGACGGCTATACTATATAGCTGTCCGATTTCGACCAAAATTAGTGAAATCATGTAAAAGCATAGCAAACTAAGAAATACAAAGTAAAGAGGCGCTTTCTTTGAAAACAAAAAAGTTTTTCTCACTAAGACTACTTTTTGGACCTTACTTTTCTATGGGAGCCATACCATATAGATGCCCGATTTCAACTAATCTTAGTGAAATCATGTTATGCTTTTACAAACTAAGAAATACAAAGTTTGGAGGCGCTTTCTTTAATAACAAAAAAGTTTTTCTCATTAAAACTAGTTTCTCGACCGATCATTCCTATGGCAGCTATAATCTATAGTCATCCGATGTTGACAAAACTTTTAAGAATCATGTGAAAGCTTATAAAATAAATACATGGCAATTTTAAAGAAATTTAGATTGAAAACAAAAAAGTAGAGTATTTTTCTAACCTTACTTTTCTATGGCAGCTATACCATATAGATGTCCGATTTCCACCAAACTAGGCAGAATCATGGAAAAGCATTGAAAACTAGTAAATACGAAGACTGGAGACGTTTGCATTTAAAACAAAAAAGTTTTTCTCACTAGAACTAGTTTTTCGACCGATCGTTACTATGGCAGCTATATGTTATAGTCATCCGATCTGGCCAGTTCTGACAAATGTGCAGCGTATTTGTATCAGAAGACTTCGTGTAAAGTTTGGTGGCGATAGCTTTTAAACTGACGGAGAATATAGCCTAGGAACAGACGGACAGACGGACACGGCAAAATCCACTCAGCTCGTCATGTTGATCAAGAATATATATACACTTTATGCGGTCGGAAATGATTGCATTATGCGTTACAAACGTCTGGGCAATTTCAATATACCCTATAGAAAATATATAGATAATATTGTGGTCTTCTAAAGTGTTCTAAAGAGCGTCTACATAATAAGACAACTATTACCATTGGGAGTGGTTGTTCTCTCTGATCTTTCCAGTAGCTTAACTTAAAGATATAATTGACTTAGTTTATTCAACTCTAATACATACCTTCGCAAGCAAGAAAAGCACATACCTGTAAGTAAATAAATGAAAATATATGATTAAATGAGAGTAAATGGGTTTTTTTTTTTGTAAAATTTGAAACCTATAGGTATCTAAAGACCTATTGATCAAAATCGGTCTTAAAATAGTTGATATAAGATCTCAGTTTAATGCTTTATGGCGAGAAAGGTAAGGTAAATGAGCAGAGAGAGTAGAGAGAAGAGCGCTAAGTTCGCTCTGGCAGTTTCGTTTTATACGGGGGAGGGGTGTGTGAAGCATTAATGTGGCTTTGAAATTCCCAAGCAGTTATGACATTGCAAGGAAGCAGGCAAGGACTAAAGCTGCCTTGTGGTGGTTTCTGTGTGTTCATCGAGCAAGTTAAAACCTGCTAGATGGTTAGACAAGTCATTTTCTAGGATTGAATTTGAAACATGTGAAAAGAAAATTGACTTATTTTCAAATGTAGTTTAACTGACTTTAAGTATTGAATCTGCGGAGCTCTTGTTTAAAGACTGACAGCAGTCTTGATGGGTTTGGAATAAAGCACTATGCTCTATGCTTACGTATTTCAAGAATTTATCTACTTGATTTAAGAATGTTTTATACCTGGCTTAAGTATTAAAGCTCTTAGATTAAGTCAAACGGTATCAAAAATTCAGAAATTTCATTCTCATCGAACTGCTTACATTAAAAGTTCTTTATACAAGTAGAAAATTCTCCATTTTTTCGCTGACTGCACGATTTTATGTAGTTTTTTAGTACTATTTATGGATAATGCACATTTTTGGGCATTTTTATGTGTAAAATAGTGAAAAGCGAAACCAAATAACATTGATTTAGAGCAGGGTTACCCACAGGCTATGCGCTTAGGGCGCATTTGTGACATAGCAATGCTTTTTGAGCTTAAAAAATTACTTTAAAAACTTAATTTTATACCCTTTCCCATGAAATTGGCAAAAATACTTAAAAAATATGCAGAATAAATCGAAACAAGATCTAAATATTCTTTTAAAGCAAACAGTAATGGATCAGTAATGAGGTAGATAATGTATCAAAGGTCTTGAATGTAAATCTCTCCAAGCAAAACAGTCCGATAACCTTGGCTTGCAACTACTTTTCAGACCAAAAAAAAACTTCAGTGTCCGACTGTCTTACCCATTTCGACCTTCATCCCATTTTCGTTACGCTCTCGAAATCCAATTTTGTATAATTAAAGACTAACTGTAACATCAACCAGCAGCAGCAGCAGCAGCAGCAGCAGCGGCGGCGGGCCTCATCGATCAGTTGAAATTAATAAAATACTCAATAAATGCGCTCGAGAAGAAAGCTCATAAAAACGTGTGCAAACAATCGATCAATCAACATTTGACAGCAGCGCAAATCTGAGGGCAAGTCGGCAACCGAATCGCGAGCTGCCGCTGCCGCTGCTGCTGCTGCTGCTGCTGCTGTCAGTTGGCCCGCTGTTGCTACCAATCTTTGAGTCAGACTTCAAAACAATTACACAGCAACATTTCCAGGCAGCGACAGGGACGGACGGACGGACGGACAGAAGGACAGAAGGACGGACAGACGGAGAACAGAACGCAACAGAACGTTTTGTTGACTCAAGCGATTAATCGATAACAAATAAAAACATTTCGACAACTACTTCCCAAGAACGGCAGATCTCAGCCGCAGCTCTCAACTCCATTCGATGTCTTCGGCTGTCAGCGAGTCGACATTGTGTTTATGAGTGGCGTGGTACGCATAAATGCCATGGAAATTTTCTTTTTAATCAATTACGAGAGTTTGTGTGTGTGTGTGTGCGGTGTGAGGCAGATAAAAATCGCAAAAATTCTTTATTGAATGCTGTGGATGCCACCACATGCTCACATGCTCACATGCTCGGATGCTGCCGGTGCCGCCGCTGCTGCTTATCGTCGAGTATATATTATACAAGTGTAATCTGCGTGTGGAGTAGCACTTTGCTTCTCTGCGCCTCAACTTCTCAAGTACGAGTAGCAATGGCAACGCAACGAACAGGAAAGAAAGCCACCAGAAGAACTTCCAGCTTCCAGAGTCGAGGCTCAGGACGGTGACTTAGACAGAGAGAGAGAGAGAGACAGAGAGGGAGTGGATGCTTTAGCCTTGGGTGGCTACTAGAATGAGCTTTTCCGAGGCACCCATCTGGCAAAGAACTTGCGATCCTCACACTTCAAAACAAACAACGTTTCGATCTTCATACATTTTTCACAAATTTCTAAGGTATCATTCTAGAATTGAGTAAGAATGAAGCATTCTTCAGTTCCAAATCAACCTTTAAAAACTTAAAATAGAGATTTACAATTCTTGACTTAAGAAAAACGTATTTCAAATTAAGATCGTTTCTTTCTTAAAGTAAAATAAGGCACTTCCTTTAGGCACACATCGTTCTCAGCTGGCAGAAATAAAACTAAGAGAGAGAGTAATTCCACTAAGAGTAGAACCTTCTATATGCAATATCAACTCGAGATGGATTCAAGAACTAATTGGGTTTGATTTAAGCTTAATACAGGGCTGCTCTAAGAGCACAACAGCATAGACTTAAGTTCAAAAAAGGGGACTTATCGTAATTAGCTGCAGTTCTACAAAGAAGTTAAACCACTTATTTAAGAAATTAAGAAACTTAAGAAATTTTCAGGATCATTGAACTTTTAAAGCTGAAAATTCATAACTCAAGTACAAAATTTTATGGATTTTTTCTTATGACAAACATTTTCAGGCTCATTGAACTGAAAATACTTCATTCGAGAACGAAACTTCTTAATTTTTCTCTTAAATTAAGAATTTCCTGGCTCATTAAGCTTTTAAAACTGATAATTCTTGATTGAAGCACGAGTTTTAAGGATATTTCTCACACTTATGCAATTTCCTGGCTCAGTGAGCCTATGATGCCGAAAACTCTTGATTCAAGCATGAAATATAATGATAATAAGCTTTTAAAACTGCAAATTCTTTATTCAAGCATGAAATTTCATGGTTTTTCTCTTAAATTAAGAAATTTCCTGGATTATTAAGCTTTTGAAATTGAAAATTCTTGATTGAAGTATGAAATTTCTGAAGTTTTGTCTTCAATGAAGAATTTCCTGGCTCATTGATCTTTTGACCCTGAAAATTTTTGATTAAAGTAAAAAACTGATTAAATTTTCTATTAAACTAACAATTTCCTGGCCTATTAAGCTTTTGAATATCAAAATTCTTGATTAAAGTACGAGTTTTCTGGAAAATTCTTGATTTTTCTTTTAAATTAAGAATTTGCCGGCCCAATAATCTTTTGAAACTGAAAATGATTGATTAAAGTACTAAATTTGTGGATTTTTATCTTAGGTCAAGAATTTCCAGGCTTGTTAAGCATGTTAAACTACAAGTTCTTCAGTGAGTTTTTCTTAAACTAAAAAATTCCTTTCTTATTGAACTTTTAAAGCTGAAAATTCTTGGTTCAAGGACGAAATTTTTTGGTTTTTCTCTCAAATACCACTTTTTATTGTATATTTTCCAGATTTTTGGAACTTTTGAAGCTGAAAAGTCTTGATTTAAGTACGTAATTTCTTGATTTTGTTGCTTAAACTAAGAAATTTCTTTCTCATTGAACTTTTAAAACTGGAAAATTCTTGAATCAATCAAAAAATTTGTTGATTTATGTCTAATATACAGAAATCTAGAATGAGAAATGCTTTATTCGAGAACGAAAATTCTAGATATGTGGCTTAAGTTAAGAATTGAACTTCTAACGCTGAAAATTCTTCTTCTCAAGTGCGGAATTTCTCAACTTTTTTCGCCATGCCAACCTCTCTTATCTTCTTGTCGAGCAACTAGAAAGCTACACCGGTCTCCAATTGATTTGGGTCCACAAAAAGTGGCTAATTTCATTTACTCACTCAACTAGCTTGGGGTAACTAATGCCTGCCAAGCTCCCTGGCTGCACCCATAAGCCCCAACTCTGGTCAACAGCTGTAGCGCATGTGGCAGCAGCATCACCAGCAGCAGCACAAGGCACAATCAAACAAATCATAATCGGTGGATGGCCAACGGTAGACAGTAGCTGCATACGCTTCAAACGGTCGACAGTTTGTCTGTCAAATTGACATTACACGCAGCGACGCGACGGCCAAGTCAAGTGGCAGCGTCGGCAGCGCCCCAACAAGTTGCATTTACATGACACTTCGGGCCTGGCCGCGCCGGGCCGGGCCGGGCGCAGGCTCTGCCATTTGGCTCCAACTCTGGCTCTTCACAAGGAAGTCGCCTACTCCGGGCGTAGGCTGAGCGAACTGACTGATGCGCCGACTGCTGTTGGCCCTGCTGCTGCTGCTGCTGTTGCTGCTGCTGTTGCTGTTGGCTTCTGTTTGCGGCGCTGACTCAGCATTACCCCGGGCCCACGGATCTGCTGATTTTCTGCTTGGCTTCGCCTGGCAACCTGTTGGCAACTCATTAAATAATGCCGATGACTGGACAAATTTGAGTCTCGGTCTTTTTTTTTTTTTTTGTTGCTCCCTGCCTGTGCCTTTTAAATGAAAAGTGATTAAACAAGCCTTGAGGCCTGAGGCCAGTCTCGAAATTTATAATCCTTGTTGTGCCGTGGAATTGCATTTTGCATTCTGCATTCTGGCCGCCGGTCAACGTTGGCGTTATAATTCTACTCGGCTGCTCCGCCTGCACCGCCAGCACCGCCAGCTCCTGCTGCTCTGTGTGTGCCAAAGTGACACTTGTACAGATTTTCTTAATGCGCCAAAGTGCCACTTGTCGTCTGTTGGGGCTGCTGCTGCCGGATCGAAGCTTTTCTGTACGTGTCTGGCCAAGAAAATTTTGTTAAATCAGCGCTAAATGTCCCAAGACCAAGTCCAAGACCAAAGACAAGAAGCCTTAAAACTTGTCTGTTCGACTTGAGTTCTAATTGCTGGCCAACGCATAATTTGTCACATGCCAAATTAATAAACGAGCTGAGAATGTTCGGGCTGCACAGTAGCCAGCCACCGATTTGGCTTCAAGTTGAGAGAGCAGAGCGGTCTTTTGATTGAGTGGTTGAAGGAGGAGGAGGAGGAGGTGGGCACGAATGGGCGCAAAGGTGGTCAATGATGGTATGGCCGTTGCATGGCTAGAAAAAAAGCTATGTGGAACAGTTAGGTTCAAGTAAAGATTGGGCATAGGGTGCTAGCTGAAAGGAGGTGGCCCACCAAGAGCAAAGACTAGGAGACCAAAGGCAATTCGTTGCACCATCTGTCTACCTAAAACTAATTCTCAATTTTACCTTAAAAGCTCTAATTTGGTTCAAAAAGTATACACAAATCGTCGATTAGTTCATTTAAACAGGGATACAGTGACCACAAATGACCGATTTTAGTGTGACCACAGTAATTTGGGCAAACTATCGGCACAAAAAGTATCATCTCTAACAAAAATATCGATAGCATATTCAGGGTTGTCACACAATTCGACCAAGCTGTCATAGAAACTTCCACCGAAAAGCTGGCTCTAGCCAGAACTAGTTCTTTGGCACACTGAAAACAACAAATAGTACATAAATATACAAAAAAATTAAAAATAATACAGAAAAAATTAAAAATAATACAAAAAAAATTTAAAAATAAGACAAAAAAAATTTAAAAATAATACAAAAAAGTTAAAAAGTTGCCCTAAAATTTAAAAATTTTATATAAAAAAAAAGGTGTCAAAGGCAACTTGCCATATATTTTAGAAAAATAATTTCTTATGGTAAAACAACAAGTTTGTATAATTAAGAAAATATTTTCTCTTAGCTGGAAAATATTTTCTAGATTTTGAAACATTTTCTAGATTTTAGAAAAACATTTCTATATTTCATAAAAACATTTCTAAATTTTTGAAAAACCAAAAACATTTTCCAACGATTAGATGGAAAAGAGAGATAGATAGAGTAAAGACAGAAGAGAGTGTTGTCTATACTAAGGGCCGTTTTCTAATCTACTACATAGAGCTATCTGTCACATAAACCTACAAATAACAGAGCAAAATCTGAGTTTATCTAACACATGGCAGCTATGTAGAATCTTCTAAATAGCAGCTATGTAGAATCTTCTAAATTGCTGCTAAGTGCCAGATAAGTCAAGAATTTACACTGTTATATGTAAGTTTATGTGACAGATGGGGCTAACTAGAAGATTTGAAATTGGCCCTTAGACACATTTAAACCTCTTTTATATAATAATTTTATAGGATACTTTATTTCCGTTGGTTTCACCAAAGACTTCTCTCTAAAAAATCACATTAACATAAGTAATCAATATATTATTTTCTAACTTTAACTTGTCTGGGAGACTTGAAACTCGGGACCTCGGGGAAACTTCAACACGAAAGGCTTCTTAACTTATAGTAAAGAGCCTAGTCAAATGCTAAGCACTCAGCTGCCTGTTTTATGTTCCGAAAGCAGGGAGTTCGTACTTCCCTTGTTATACCCTTGCAAAGGGTATTAAAATGTTACCCAGAACTTATAGAAATATTCATTTCCGACCCCATAAACTATATATATATTCGTGATCAGGGTGACGAGCTGAGTCGATTGAGCTTTGTCCGTCCGTCCATCCGTGTGTCTGTCTGTTTCTACGCGAACTAGTCTCTCAGTTTTGAAGCTTTAGAGCTGAAATTTTGCACAGAGTCTTCTTTTTGCTGCACACAACTAATATGTCGGAGCCGACCGAAACGAATGACTATATCCCATAGCTCCCATAGGAATAATCGGTCGGAACACTAGTTTTACGAGGTCCGTCTCCAAACTTTGTCATCGTAGGTTTTCTATGTTTTTTTGATTAATTCTACCAAGTTTTATTAAAATCGGACAACTATATGGTATAGCTGCCATACAAAAGATAGGTCTAAAAACGAGAAAGCTAAGCTAACTTTGTCTGTGCCGAAGTTTTTATACCCTTGCAGGTGCTCGCTTAAATATTTAAAAAAAAAAATACCCTTTTTCCCATTTTCCGACCGATCGTTCGTGTGGGAGCTACATGATATAGTCATCCGATTTGGCCAAAAAATTTTTAGAATTAAGTAAATGCATGTGAAACAAACAAATACAAAATTGCAGGATGCTACCATTAACAACATAAAAGTTTTTCTAACTAAGACTGATTTTCAAACCTATCTTTTGTATGGCAGCTATACCTTATAGTTATCCGATTTTAACAAAATTTGGCAGAACTATAAAAAAAACATAGAAAACTTATGAATACAAAGTTTGGAGACGTTTCCATTGAAAAGAAATAAGTTTTTCATACTAAAACTAGTTTTCCGACCGATTGTTCCTATGGCAGCTATGAGATATAGTCATCCGATTCGGTCGGTTCCGAGTTATTAGTAGTGTGTGCAGAAAAAAGAAGGCTCTGTGCCAAATTTCAGCTCGATAGCTGCAAAACTGAGAGACTAGTTCGCGTAGAAACAGACAGACAGAGGGACAAACGGACGGACATAGCTCAATTGACTCAGCTTGTCACTCTGATCAAGAATATATATAGTTAAGGGGGTCGGAAATGAATATTTCTATAAGTTCTGGGCAAAATTATAATACCCTTTGCAAGGGTATAAAAACACTTTTTATACTCTGTACCGTAGGTACACAGAGTATTATAAGTTTGTGCAAAAGTATGTAACAAGCAGAAGGAAGCATCTCCGACCCCATAAAGTATATATATTCTTGATCAGCATCAACAGCCGAGTCGACATAGCCATGTCCGTCTGTCTGTCCGTATGAACGCACAGATCTCAGAGATGGTAAGAGATAGAGGTTTGACATGTATGGGACATATGCTTCATATGTCTGCAGGCAGATCCAGTTTATTTTCAATTTTGGCCACGCCCCCTGCCGGCCCCGCAATTTAGAAAAAACGTCATATCTCCCACAGTTTTGAAGATAGATGGCTTGTTCCTTCTGGACATATTTAGTTATTAGGATAACTTATCGATCCGCCAAAGGAATAAAGAAGATCGGATGAACGGTTTACGAGTCATGATCAAAAAACAAATTTTCTTGGTACAGAGTATGTTATAGTCGGGCTTGACCGACTTTTTCTTGTTTTTTTTTTTTGCAACTTCTGCCAAATTTCTAAAGACTAGATTTTGGGAAAAAGCTGGGTTGGTTAAAACCCTGGGCAAATTTTGTATAGATCTGTTAAGTAGTGTGTGGAAACACTCGCCTAACGTGACTTTGGCACGAAATCAGCTCTTGGCCACAGACGTGGCACCTCTTTCCCTTCCTTTCCTTCCACCAATTCTTTGAAGTTGTTACGTCTACGTCAAAATGACAATGCTTCGATTTGTCTGCCCGGCCAGGCGTTTCACTGTCATTGCCACCGACTTCTGGTCTAGCTGGCCCCGCACCGCCACGCACCGCACCGCCCCCTCCCGGACGGACGACAGTGCATCGAAGTCGCAACTGTGTGTGTTTGCCTCTGCTGCCGTTTGTCGTTTATCAATTATGACAAATCTTTGCGCATGCGTGGCCCCAGCTATTTTTAAACTTTTGTACAACTTTTGCCCCCTTCTGCAAAACATATTCCGTGTCTCATTTTAATTCGTAATTATTTCTTTGAGCGTTGAGCGAGTCTTCTGCATGGCTGTGTCTACATTTCGAACTTCATTTGTGCTTCGGTTCGGTGACAAATAAATTAAGTAGCTGCCTCAAGCAGAGAGCAGCGGCGAGTAAAAAACTAAGAAAGAAAGAAAGAAAGAAAAAAAGCTGCCCCCGGCGGCTACAGAAACTAGCTGCAATTAAGAAGACGGGGCAAGACTTCTAGTGAGTGACGCCCCTTTTTCTTCTGTAGATTTATTAAATGTTTGGTGATTGGAAGCAGTCAACGCGACATAAGCCAGTTTTTCTATATAATTATGGGTGGGTAGCTAGGTGTGGTGTGGTGTGTTGGGGTGGGATTTACTTATAAATGGCGTCTGCTGTAGCTGGTACTCAATTCTCGTTAATGTTGGCTGGCAAAATCTCCTCCAACTCCAGCAAGTCCAACTCATTCAATTGTTGCTCCAAAGTGATCACATTCCCCAATATATCCTCGGGATTTTGTTGACGTGCCGCCGCCATCTGCTGCTCATCAAATATATATGCAAAGTCCTCACTATCAGTGACCAGGGCACTGCCATCGTAGTCCTCTAGATTGTAGTCCTCTGGTGTTAAAACTATCCTTACGCGGCTAACCTCTTCAGTGGGGGCAACAGTATGCCTGGGTGATGTTTGTGTTTGGACATCCTTGGTACGCTGCTGCTTCTCACCATACTCATCCATCATTCTCTGCTTCTTTTTGGTGGGACAGGACAAGTCCAGTGGTTGACAATCCTCAGTTGGGTCATCCTGCGCCTTGTGTTTGAGGGCAGAAGTGCGTTTTTGGTTATTGACCAACAAGAATGAGGGATAAGGTAAACCACAGGGACAGGCAAAGGTAGTCGATTGGTTAGCTGCTGGATCAGCAGACTGGGTTAGATTAATGGTATTTAGGCATGTGGAAGGATCTGTGTGTATTGATCCTGATGCCGGCTGCTGTTGGTTAAGAGAGTTCATTGAGGTAGTTGGAACTTGTGGAGGCGAAGCCTGGCACTTGAAGTGATTTACATTGTTCTCAAGGGCTTTGATCTTGGCTAGCACTTCAGGGGGATCAGTAGCGGCTCTCTTTTGTGCTGGCTTGGGTTGCTGCTTTTGGGCAACTTCTGGCTGCATTCCTTGAGGGGGAGAAGACTTCTTGATGGCAACTTCCAGCTGCACTCCTTGGATGGGAGAAGACTTCTTGATGGCAACTTCTGGCTGCCCTCCTTGAGGCGGAGAAGACTTCTTGATGGCAACTTCTGGCTGCCCTCCTTGAGGCGGAGAAGACTTCTTGATGGCAACTTCTGGCTGCTTAACCCCGCTGGTGGGGCTTTGTTTTGGTTCAACATGCGGCAAGTTCTTGGTATGAGAAAAAAAAGGGGTTTTAGTAGGTGAATTTTAAGGGTGACTTCAACAACAAGTTACTTACTTTTGGCTCAGTTGACAACTTGATTGGCTGCTGTTTGATGGCATCTTCTTGGCACTTGGTGCTGGTTGAAGCGATCTTCTGTTGATAAGTTGAAGTAGCTGCTTGCTCTGTTCGGTTTTGGGTAGCAACTGCTGGCTGGTAGCCCTTGAAGATAAAAGGCCTTTCCGGATTGGCCTTAGCCAACAATACGTTGCCTGTGATAATTACTTTCGGTTTTCCATTGGACCAAGGGTAGGTGGTGGTCTCTGGTTGTTGCATTTTCATGGGAGAAGCAACAGCCGTAGCAGCATTTGGCTGCTGAGATGGATCATCTTTTGATGATGGTTTAACACTGGTATTGACTTCCATTCTAGAGGCATTACTACCCATAGTTTGGTGATGGTCAGTGGTGTCTTTTTGCTGCACCTGTTTGGATGTGAAGGTGGCTGGTGGTTTATGGTCTTGCTTGTGCTTGGGTATTGAAGCCAAGTTATTTCCATTTCCATCACCTTTTGACTGTTCCTTGGCTTCCACTTTGGGCTGGGCTTTGGTATCCAGAGTTTCCTTTGCCTTGCTGCTGTGGCTGGAACTCTTGGAACTAGTCGTTGATGTACGCTCTTTGCTCGAGGACTTTCTAGTCGATTTGGGCGTCTCATCACGTGATTTAGATTTGGACTCAGACCTTGGTTCTTCCTTGGGTACATCAGCTTTGCTTGATGGCTTGGAATGGCTGTGCTTCTTGGCCTCAAAACAGGTAGAGGCTGCTCTCTGTGAGGTTCTAGATGTAGATGTAGATTTTTGATCAGCCGTTTTATGGCCTCCACTGACTTCAGCTTTCGTATCCTTTGTCGAACCCTTGAAACTGGCACTGATTTCCTTTTGCATTTCCCCAGCATCACAAGATTGTGTTGCTTTTTTGGGTATCTGATAACTGGCAGCAAATTGTCGCTGCTTACTCATGGCCATGGGGTCTATGATGGGTATATTATAGTGCGGCAGATTCATCAGCGATTGAGTTGGATCCTCGTAGCTGTGTGGCACTATACGTGTCCTGGGTGATGGCGGCCTCTTGGGCTTCATTTGTACTTGTTTCGTTGGCGATTTGACTTTCGGTTCCACTCTGGCATACTTTCTGCCAGCCGGAGCATTAGTTGAGGGTCGCTCATTGGGTTGGCTTTGTGGTTTTGTTTCCATTTGGGGGGTGGTGGTCTTGACAGTTTGACCTCTGTCCATGACTTTCGGGTTGGGTTTGTTGTGTGAAACTTTTGTCTCATCCTTAGGCGACTGTAACAAGTTACTCATATCCTGCATGCCATTGGTGACCACTTTCTGCTCTTTGGGTGTGCTGGCGGCTGGCTCTGGCTCTGGTTCTTTTTTAGCAGCTTTGTTTTTTATTAGCTTACTCAATTCCTGTAATACCCCCGATATGGGACGGATTTTGGGTAAGGATTTTGTGCCAGTTTGTGATTTGATTGAAGGTCGTTGGTTGCCGCCTCTCTTGGCCTCCCGGGCGAAAGACCCACAGGCTATGGAGTTTCTTCTTTTGAGAACATTTGCATCCGAGTCCTGGGCATCGCTCTGGGCAACCACTTCTACATTTTTATGCTGTGGTTCAGGATATGCCGAGGCACGACGTTGTTTCGATGCGGCGCTGATTCTACTTTGATAGTCCTTGCTTGTTGCAGACTCTTCGTGTGTAGCCTTTGACTTGGTGTCCTTCGTTGAGGTGACATTTTTAGTTGCAGCTGAATGGCTGGAGGTGGAAGCAGGTGCTCCCTTTGTAGGTTTCTCTGCCGGCTTGAGATTCTCCTTGTTCTTAAAAAGCTCTTCGTTAGTTGGCCTAGACTTGGAGCTGGAGCTTTTGGCCAGATTACGTTTAGTCTCACGGGATGACTGCTCCACATTGTTAGATTCTTTCAAGGCGATTTTCTTTGGGTCTTCTGCTTTTTGTACCACCGGAGATGAGCTGGCCCTGGGTTTAGCTGGAGTTTTTGGAGTTTTTTTCGCTGGAATTACTTTCTGATTATTGGATGAGCCAGACCGTTGGCTAGCCTGTGTTCCGAAACGCTCCACTTGATTGGGCTCTTTCACCGAACTTCGTCTCTGGTTATGGGATGAGCCAAACAGTTGGCTAGATTGAGACCCGGATGAACCTGAACGCTCCACTTGAGTAGACTCTTTCACTGAATCGCGTCTCTGATTATGGGATGAGCCAAACAGTTGGCTAGCCTGAGATCCGGAAGCAGCTAAACGCTCCAATTGAGTAGAATCCTTCGCCAAATTTCGTCCCTGATTGTTCGATGAGCCAAACAGTTGGCTAGCCGGAGACCCGGAAGCAGCTAAACGCTCCAATTGAGTAGAATCCTTCGCCAAATTTCGTCCCTGATTGTTCGATGAGCCAAACAGTTGGCTAGCCGGAGACCCGGAAGCAGCTAAACGCTCCAATTGAGTAGAGTCCTTCGCCGAATTTCGTCCCTGATTGTTCGATGAGCCAAACAGTTGGCTAGCCGGAGACCCGGATGAGCCTGAACGCTCCGCTTGAGTAGAGTCTTTCACCGAATTTCGTCTCTGATTATGGGATGAGCCAAACAGTTGGCTAGCCGGAGACCCGGAAGCAGCTAAGCGCTCCAATTGAGTAGAGTCCTTCGCCGAATTTCGTCCCTGATTATGGGATGAGCCAAACAGTTGGCTAGCCGGAGACCCGGAAGCAGCTAAGCGCTCCAATTGAGTAGATTCTTTCACTGAATCGCGTCTCTGATTGCTCGATGAGCCAAACAGTTGGCTAGCCGGAGATCCGGAAGCAGCAAAACGCTCCTTTTGAGCAGAGTCCTTCGCCGAATTTCGTCCCTGATTGTTGGATGAGCCAAACAGTTGGCTAGCCGGAGAGCCGGAAGCAGCTAAACGCTCCAATTGAGTAGATTCCTTTCGTCTCTGATTATGGGATGAGCCAAAGTTTTGAGTAGATTGAGACAAGGATGAGCCTGAACGCTCCTTTTGAGTAGACTCTTTCTCCGAATTTCGTCTCTGATTATGGGATGAGCCAAACAGTTGGCTGGCCGGAGACCCGGAAGCAGCTAAGCGCTCCAATTGAGTAGATTCTTTCACCGAATTGCGTCTCTGATCATTGGATGAGCCAAACAGTTGGCTAGCCTGAGACCCGGATGAACCTGAACGCTCCACTTGAGTAGACTCTTTCACTGAATGGCGTCTCTGATTGTTGGGTGAGCCAAACAGTTGGCTAGCCGGAGACCCGGAAGCAGCTAAACGCTCCAATTGAGTGGGCTTCTTCTTAGACTCTTGCTGTCGAGTCGACTCTGTGGTATACCCAGAGGAAGCTTTGTTGGCCGCGTTGCTTGAAGAAGGCTCCTGAGTCTTCTGTGCCACCTGCGGTAGGATTGGACTTGCGGTATTCCCAGAGAGATATTGTTTAGCCGCATGGCTAGTACAAGGCGATTGAGTCTCCTGTGCCACCTGCCTTAGGATTGGACCTGCGGTATTCCCAGAGGGAACTTTTTTGGCCTTCTTGCTGGTAGAAGGCTTTCCAGTCTTCTGCGCCACCTGCTGTAGGATTGGACCTGGATACTTTCTAGCCGCCTGGCTGGTAGAAGTCGCTTGAGTCTCCTGTGTCATCTTCGGCTGGATTGGACCTGCGGTATTCCCAGAGGGAACTTTTCTGCCCGCATTCCAAGTAGTAGGCTCTTCAGTCTTCTGCGCCGTCTGCGGTAGGATTGGACCTGCGGTATTCCCAGAGAGATATTGTTTAGCCGCATGGCTGGTACAAGGCTCTTCAGTCTCCTGTGCCACCTGCGGTAGGATTGGACCTGCGGTATTCCCATTCCCTGCGCCATTCTTGGCCGCCAAGGTGGCAGCTGCATGTGCCTTTGCCAACAGATCATATTTACTATGCGGAGCCCAACAATTGGCATATTTCGACAGAACTTCGGGTCTTATTGTCCTCCCGCCAACGACAGGCGGCACGTAAACTGGCCTAGGGGCTATGCGCTCAACCGGGATCCGCACTGCTGTGGGGTTCTTGGTCGAAACATTACAATTCCGCGAAACTTCGGCGAAGCCGATCTGAACCCAAAGCAACGAGGTCTTAGAACAGGATGGCCGGGACAAAACTGGTTGTTCCCTAGATGAGATCATTATCCTCATCCGTTCTTGGACTGTTGAAGCTGGGTCTACATGCGATAGTTCCCCAATAGAGGGTGCTCATTGCGGAACTATTGCATGTCACATTAATGTTAAGGCCTACCACTTTACGTTTAGCTATATTGATCTTACTCTCGACTTGTGGCTCCTCTTCGTCCTCCGAAGAGCTGCTGCTGACAAATGGCTCCACTTGCGGCCGATCGATGAACACTTTTCCTCTGTGGGGGGGACGCAGCAGCGAGAATACTGGACCCGCACTTTCCGCAGGCCGGGATGATGTTTGAGCTCCGGTGTCAGAGTTGCTTGAAGTAGAGCTTGAGCTCGATCCCGAGCCCGATCCCGATCCCGATCCCGAGCCCGAACCAGACGATGACGACGAGGAGCTGCTGCCCGATCCGCTTGCCTCTGAGTCAGAGCTAGAGTCATCAGTCGGAGGGCTCGGATCGTACAAAGAAATATCAGGCTTTCCGTAATGACGCGTTACTGGATTATCTAGGGTCAACTCGAAAGTTAATTTTAGTTAATTTAATAAACAAGAAAAATAGAGAACTTACGTGGCAAATTGTCCACGGGCTGACCCTCAACGGGCTGCTTGCCCAGCGAAGATTTCAACACGCGCATAATGCCAATGGGTATTGATAAAAACGAGTTGCAAACTTTTTTCCACGACACAATATTCAATATTCAATATGTTTCACGTTGCTAGATCTGCTGGCGACTGTAGGTAATACTGAAATGGCTTGGGGTTAGTGAAAAATGTGCCAAATAGAAAAATCATGACATACTTGGGGAAACCGAAAATGATGCGGCAGAAAGTTCTAGCAAAAGGGAGCGCCTGCCACGATATGTCAGATTATGCCGTCACAAATTGAACTAGTTCAGAGAGAAAGTTCAGAAGTGAATGAAGCACTATTTAGTGGTGGGTTTTTCTTAGCGGTTTGATGATGTGGCTCTTGGGAGTCGGATTATAATATTATTTTTTTTTCAGTATTTCTAGTCTAAAATTTTGATGAAAAAATTTGTTGTAGTATTTTAAATATGTTTAAGTGCACACAGAAAATTTTCAGTCAACTTTTTAAAAAAAAAAAAAATTCAGGAAAGTAACTTCGGCAATGCCGAACTTTGTATACCCTTACAGCACGTATTTCTAACTAATTTGAAGGACATTTCCAACGAAAACAAACATGTTTTGGAGGCATTTGCACTGAAATTAAAAAAGTTTTTCTCATTAAGTCTACTTTTCTGACTCTACTTTTGTATGACAGCCATACTATATAGATGTTTGATTTCGACCAAAATTAATGGAATCATGGAAAAGCATAGCAAATTAAGAAATACAAAATTTGGTTGCGTTTGCATTGAAAACAAAAAAGTTTTTCTCACTAAAACAAGTTTTTTGACCGAGTGTTCCTGTGACAGCTATAACCTATGGTCATCCGATTTTGATAAAACTTTAAAGAATTATGAGAAAGTTTATGAAATAAATATATGCCAATTTTAAGAACATTTCCAATGAAAACAAAAAAGTTTTTCTCACTGAGACTTCTTTTCTGACTCTACTTTTGTATGACAGCTATACTATATAGATGTTCGATTTCGCCCAAACTTAGTGAGATCATGGTAAAACATAGCAAACTAAGAAATACAAAGTTTGGAGGCGTTTGCATTGAAAACAAAAAAGTTTTTCCGACTAAAACTGGATTTTCGACCGATCGTTCGTATGACAGCCATATGTTTTAGTCATCCAATCCGGTGGGTTCCAACAAATGTGCAGCGTATTTGTGCTAAAAGACTTCGTGTACAATTTGGTCGCGATAGCTTTCAGACGGAGGAGATGGCATTGAAACAGACAGACGGACATGGCAAAATCAACTCAGCTCGTCGATACTTTACGTGGTCGGAAATGCTTAATTTTATGCGTTACAATTTTAATATACCCTCTGCAAGGGTATGTCATGCAGACTAAAAGCTCTAGTGGCGTCACAAATTCATAATATAAAACACCCTTGAAAAATTACCTGGAATAGCTTGTCTAGGGTCTCACTGATTTGCCGGCTTCGTGTATTCAATTATGCAATTGTACAATGCAATTTCACACAATTAAAAAAAAAATCACTCCACAGCTTTCCAATCACATGAGTTGCTACCACAAATATGGCCGACGTGCAGCTGAAGCTGGTTCTTGGTAGATACTCAAGCCTTGCAAGTTTATCTGATGGTTATGATACACGGTCCAAGGATTCTTTTAGTGCAAATGCAAATTTAATTTATTATTTAGCAAAAACGTTCGTTTTTCAACTGCTGCTTACACTGATTGCCGATTGAGATTGTTAAATTTGACAAGAGAAATGAAATCATACCAAATTTATGTTTAGTGAGACCGTTTACTGTTTGTACAGTCAGCTTTTAGCCCCAAAACGGAAAATAGACTGACCAACTAACAGCGTTATCGATATATCGGCATTGTCAAACAGAAATATCGATATGTCGTTCAAATAGAAACTTTAACAGTTAAATTTGAAATTATCATCTTCATAATTGTGACAAAAGTTCAAAACAAACTTGAACTCTGTGCAGAAAAGGGGAAATTTAGTTGTTCTAGTTCTTCTAGTCTCTGAAATCTACGGAAGGGACGGAAGGACAGACGGATGGGGCTACATAGACTCGGCTGTGGATGTGAACATTTGAACAGAAAAACACATTATAAGAAAGAAGTTTCTTTTATATGAAACGAAAAGAAGACTCGAAAATTACTTATTCTATGTTTAAAATTTGTTTCATTGAATATCAACTCTCAAACGTCTTGAAAATGTGTCGAAACTGATCAGAAAAACGGGCTTAAAACGACTCTTCAAGTAGAGTCGTGGCTAGGATACCATTTTCAAGGCTAGGGTACCATTTTCATCTAAAATCGGAAAGCGAGCGAGTATTTATTACATCAAAAATTGCATAAAATGGGATTATACTTTATGATATCGGATATGCCAAACACACAACATTTGAAAGATCATTTTAACAAAAATAACCTTGATGAGTCCTTTTTCGAGACCTTTTAATGTTGAAAAAGTGTTTTCTAGAAAGTGACTCATACATATGCTCAATACACCTCGAAGAAAACTCGCAAATGAGTCGAATCTACTCAGTAGAATGGCTAAAAACAACTCTTCAAGAAGGATACCGTTTTCTTTAGACAAAGGTATCTCCAACCAAAATTTGGAACATCATTTTAACATAAATCATCTGATTTCTCTACCATGAGACTAAAAAAAGACTCAAAAATCACTTTTTTCTAAGCTCAAATTGAGATTTATGAAAAAATTGACTCACAAATGACTCGAAATGAGTCAAAACTTATCAAAAGAGCGGGCTAAAAACGACTCTTCAAGAGGAATCATGGCTAGGATCCCATTTTCTACCAACAAAAGTATTATTTATGATCAGAAAACGTGCTCATTTGTGATTATTTGAATCAGACAGCTGACAACTCTAACCGAAGTCGAAAAAGTATTTGAACTGCAACTAAAAGGAATAAAAATATATGAATTTTTCAGCTCTAGGGGTCGAATAAAGTACCACCAGCTTGTAGTTAAAGCATTCAGCGTTCTATGCTGAGATTCTAAGGCCTAAGTCTTAGAAAATTCCTTATTTTTTGAAGGCAACTTCTTCGAAATTCCAGAAATATTTTTTTTGGTAATGTGGCAAAACCTCAGATGTCGCTCTTACCAGGTAAGACATGACTGATTAGGTTTCAGATTGAATATTTCACTATCAAAGCATACCCACAACTCTCTAGAAATTATCATCTAAACGTTTCTGATTGAATCCAGAATCGAGTTAAGCAGGCTTTCCTCATTCTCCTTAGCCTGTGCCCACCTGTCTGCCCGAACTCACACACAAACTGGGTTGAGAACTGACCTACAAAACGTTCAAGTATGCCCATCGGCTCTCACTCATTCTTTAACTTGGCTCATCCCTGCGGTTCGATAGATTTTTGACATATTTTTGATTGGGCATTGAACTTCGCCCAGTGCGGCTCATTCACACGCTCGGCAGCGACTGCGGCCCGTGGGAGAAAAATGCGATGCTGTGCGATCCTTGGGGCCCCGAAAAAAAAAAAACAAAAAAAAACAAACCGAAAAACAAAAAAAAATTGCACTGATTGGGGCCCAGCGTTTTTGGTACGTTTGGCACATCGTTCGCTCCGCCGGACTTAAACAAATCAATACGAAAACGATGCAAATGGGAAAAGGCATGTCAACAATGCTGGCGAGTAATTGGCAGTGCAGCAGGAGCAGGAGCAGGAGCCGAGCCAGCGGCTGATGAGGCTCACTTGTGATGTTGATGATTGCGTCTCTCAGGTGTCCGTGTGTCCCGTGTGTGTATGTTTGTGTGTGATTGCCATCGCTTTTGCGCTCTGGCCAAAGTGCAGCTAAACATCTGGAGCAGCACCGACCCATCACTGATCTTTGCCGACTGCCGCTCCAAGGTGCGCATTCGTGAGCTTTTGTTTGATCTGTCACCGCGGCTCACCCAATCGAATCACAGCAGAAGCGCGAGGCAAGCGGATAAAATTATTGAAATTACATTTGGCCAGACGCCGCGCCGTCGAGTCGATCGGCCAACACTTACACAATGCAGCCGGGCAATAATTATCGCTTTTAGTTTCAACGCGGCCTGTCAATGTAATTCCAAATATGTCGTCAGTGTCGCGCACTCTGCTACTCGCTCATCCCAGATTTCATTCGATTTCGTGCGGAGCCTCGTCTTGTTGGTTTTTAAAATGTAATCATCATTAAAATATTTATGGGTTTATCGCGGACCCCGAAGACTGGACGGCTTGTAATGACCATACATAGCAATTGGTTCTCACGTTTGAGTGAAAAAAAGCCACAAACAAAAAACTGAAAAAAAAAAAAACGCCAATTTGGCGTCATCGTTTGGTGGACAGTTGGCAACGGCGACGACAACGAATAAGAAGAAGTTGGATGTTGTCATTGTTGTCATTGCTGTCAGGTTGCGGACAGTGTCATTGTCACTTCGATACGTTGAGGAAGAAGGAAGAAGTTGAGCCCAGTTGGTGAGCTGTTTTTTTTTTTTATTGGAATCAATCGGTTGGAGGTGGAAATTATTGAATGGAATGTGGTAACACAAACTACAAGGGGGAAGGGGCTCACTGCGGGTTCAATTTAAACAAATTAAACATTGCCATTTTTTAGTTTTTGTTCCGGCTTGGGTTCGGTTTGGGATATTTAACCAAATTTGGTTTGGTTAAGCTTCGGTTCGAACTTCACCTTAATGCAACAGCAGTTCTACTCCGGAACAATTCGATTCAGGAGTTTCTATTCCGGAGCGGTTCAATTTTAGAGGTATTTAACTCCGAAGCGGTTCGACTTCGGGAAAGTTGGACTACGAAAAGATTAGAATCCAAAGCAGTACAACTACAGAGCGTTTCTACTTCTATGAAAAGGTTTGATTACAGAGCGGTTCAACTCCAAAGTTGTTTGACTCAGGGGAGGTTTGACTCCGGAACGGTTCGACTCAGGAGAGGTTCAACTCCAAAGATGTTCGACTCCGCAGAGGTTCGCCTCCCAAGTGGTTCTTTTATAAAAAGGTTAGAATCTAAAGCGTTACGACGGTTCAGTTCGGTTTGACAAGAGCGGTATGACTTTAGAAAGTTTTGACTTTGAGAAATAGAAAATAGTTAACCTCTTCTTGGCCGAAGTTTGTATACCCTTGCAGCACGTTTGTCTAACTAATTTGAAGAACATTTCCACTGAAACAAACAAGTTTTTCTCACTAACACTACTTTTCTGACTCTACCTTTCTATGACAGCTATACTATATACATGTCCGATTTCTATCAAACTTGGTGGAATCATGGGAAAGCATAGCAAACTAAGAAATACAAAGTTTGGAGGTGTTTTCTTTGTAAACAAAAAAGTTTTTCTCACTAAGACTTCTTTTTAAACTCTTATTTTCCATGGGAGATATACTATATAGATGTCCGATTTGTTGGAATCATGGCAAAGCATAGCAAACGAAGATATACAAAGTTTGAAGGCGTTTCTATTAAAAACAAAAAAGGTTTTTCTCACTAAGACTACTTTCCGGATCTTACTTTCCCATGACAGCTATACTTTATAGATGTCCGATTTCGACCAAACTTGTTGGAATCATGGAAAAGCATAGTAAACTAAGAAGCACAAAGTTTGGAGGCGTTTTCTTTGTAAACAAAAAAGTTTTTCACACCAAAACTACTTTTCAGTCTCAACTTTTCTATGGGAGATATTCCATATAGATGTTAGAATTCGACCAAACTCGATGAAATCGTGGAAAAGCTTAGCAAACTGAGAAATACAAAGTTTGGCGGCCGTTTCCCTGAAAAGAAAAAAGTTTTTCTCATTACAACTAATTTTTCGACCGATCGTTCCTATGGCAGCTATATGCTATAGTCATTCGATCCAGCCCGTTCTGACAAATATGCAGCGTATTTGTACCAGCAGACATTGTGCAAAGTTTGGTGGTAGATAGCTTTAAAACTGACGGAAGAGATGGCATAGAAACAGACGGACAAGGCTAAATCAACTCAGCTCATCATGCTGATCAAGAAAGAAGAAGTTTGCTTGTCCTCAAAGAAAAAGAGCACACAAAAGTATAAAGTTGGATTCTAAGAACACTTTGTGGAGAAAGTCCAATTCCCAATGTAACATAATTTATTTACAAAATGAACTTGGAATTCGACAAAAAACAAAACAAAAAAAACGAAACAATTAAAATTCGTTGCTGAAAACATGCTAATGGAAATTGGCCAAGCCTAATATATGGTTCCATTTCACATGGACAACTGCTCAAACATTTTCCCACAACAATTGGAGGGGGTGCACCCCTCACCCCATGACCATCACCAGCACTCCCAATCAATTTCGCATTTGTAATTCCATAAGCGTTTCGGTTCAAACATAAAATAAATAAAAATCAGTACAATTCGAAGAGCTGTTGTCGCCTTTGAGCTTTTGCGACAATCACTCACTGCTGTTCCGTAGCCCCACCTCCCCCCCCTTCCCCCTTCCTCCACCCGGCGAATGTCTTTGACGTTGTCCGTTGCCTTCGTTAAAACGTTAAACGTTCTGCGTATTGAAATTAAATTTGTGTCGCTCGACACGATGACTTATTCAATTATTCGATAACACGTGATTGAATTATTGAAATAACTGAATCGCAGCAGTCGACGATTGTTTTGCCAACATTCTTGCCAAGTATTGTTGCGAACAAAACAAGCAAACAAACACATGGATCCGCTGAAGGATGAGTTTGGCCTCGACGACGACAACGACGGGTGGGAGGAGGCGGAGGAGTCGAGTGAGGATGAGCTAGAGAATAGTCGTCATCGTCGCAATGCGGTACATTTCTCGTCAATTGATGAATTTCTCTCCAGTTTGAATATATCCAACATCGCGTTGGCCTCACTCCAGGGTCTACGCACTTTGAGTTTGGAACACTTTCAGAGGTGTATACAGAATCAGCAGACATTGGTGGGAGATGGATGTAAAGAGGAGGAATCACTCGTATTAGCTGAGTAGAAGTGAAAATTGTGTTTTAACTGTCATCCATAAATTGTGAGTAGCCAACAGAATGAGTTGATATTTTTGACTAAACATTTTTTACCTTAGACAAGTGATTTCTCACCAAAATCCTTAGACTTGTGTTCATTTATATGAAATATGGTATAAGGGTAGCCAATTAGAGACACAGTTCAGTTCGATTTGCCTTATTATCTATTTTAATATTAACAATGAGTTGCAGTTCATTGACAAAGTGTATAATAATGCCAGCGATTTGACACAAAATGTTAATAATTTTCAATTCTTTTGATGAGAAAAGTTCAGAAGGAACAAAATCTACTCAATTTGGAGCTGTCTGAGCGATATACAAATATTAAACACTCAGAAAGTCGTTCAAGCGCGACTATAACACACGCTGTACCAAAGAAAGTGTATGCACAGTATTTCTATTGATGCGCTGAACATTCTTTTGCTCATAACTTACATCCCACTCATCCAATCTTTATCAATACGCGTTTTCCCATTTTCCGACCAATCGTTCGTATGGGAGCTATATGATATAGTCATCCGATTTGGTCAAAAATTTGGAAAATTATGTAAAAGCATGTGAAACAAACAAGTACAAAATTGCAGGATGCTACCATTAAAAACAAAAAAGTTTTTCTAACTAAGACTGTTTTTCAGACCTATCTTTTGTATGGCAGCTATACCATATAGTAGTCCGATTTTAATAAAACTTGGTAGAATTATTAAAAAACATAGAAAACCTACGATTACAAAGTTTGGAGACGTTTACATTGAAAATAAAAAAGTTGTTCATACTAAAACTAGCTTTTCGACCGATAGTTCCTATGGGAGCTATGAGATATGGTCATCCGATTAGGTCGGTTCCGACAAAAGAAGACCATGTGCAAAATTTCGGCTCGATAGCTTTAAAACTGAAAGACTAGTTCGCGTAGAAACAGCTCAGCTCAATTGAGCTTTGAATATATATAGTTTATGGGGTCGGATATGAATATTTCTATGCGTTGCAAACATCTGAGCAAAACTATAATACCCTTTGCAAGGGTATAAAAATGGTTTTGGTACTCGTAGATCACCCAAAGAGCTTCACCTCGTCTATATTTTCTTGTCTAGAGTTCCATTTCTTAACTTTTTACAGATCCTGTTTGATTTTCCAACATATGTTGAAGCTTATTTTGTTGAAATTCTTTGTTTGACAATTCCAGGGAATAATAAATAATCGCTTCACTTCAAAAGCTAAAAACCCGTGTGACTTGAACTTCCCCTCTCAGCCACTTCTCTCCTTCCCTCACTCAGTTTAGTCAATTGGAATGAACAAAACTTCCCAACTGTCAATTTCCAAGTTTGACAGCTCATTTTGCATAATTGTGCGGCTTGACGACAAACGCATACAAATTTCTTTATTGATCTGAATAAATATTTGTATAAGTAAATACTTTTGTACTTTTTATGGTTTGATTTATGGTTTGAACCCTTCAATTGTCATGACAATTGTGCGGCCAACAGGGAAATGCTAATTGAGCTGTTTATCGATTTGTCAACAGCAATAAAAAATGTTGTTTGTTTGTTTATGGAACCACCAATAATTTGATGGCGGTGGGGAGTGGGGAGATGGGGAGAGGGGCGGCGGAGCAGCAGTTCTGGGAAGAAAAAAAAAAAGCTCGCCACAACTAATTAAAAATCGAAAACTTTCAAAAGAAACCAGGCAGCTGCCTGCCTTCAGTTTTGAGTAATGAGGCTGCTGGCTTCTTCCTCTTCTACCGCGGACGGACGGACTGACTGACTGACTGGCTGGCTGGCTGACTGACAGAACTCCTGACTGACATTTGATTATTGGCTTCCAATTTGTTGCAGATTTTATTTTTTTGTATTTTTTTTGCGCGCAAATTGCGTGCCCAGGCAGGCAGGCAGGCAGGAGGCCGCAATCACGGATCGCAAATTTGCAAAAAAAACAGAAAAAGAGAGGAGAACGAACAGAAGTCAAATTGTGGCCAACATGGAAATTAATGGAGCGGCGATCGAAGCAGCCACGAGATCACGGCTGCTGCTGCTGATGCTGATGCCAAATCGGCGGCAGGAAAGGAGTTATTAGGAGAGACAGAGAGCTTGAGCGGGAGCGAGAGGGAACTGCTGGGCACTGACACAGATTGGGGGAGATGAAGGCAGTTCGATCGATTTGGCTGGCTACAGAGAGTCGCAGTCGTGGCGGTGCCAAGCCACCGCCTGTCAGGGCAAACTATTCAAGCTCCAAAGCTCCAGTTTGGCTCAGTGGCTCAGCTGCAGTTGCAGGCAGAAAGTGTTGGTGATGGCAAACTGTTGGGCGTGTCACGACATTCAACTTCACTGCTTTACACTGCTTGCCCTGGCAGCACAATTGTTTGTGTATCTACTCATCTTTTAGTTTTATATATAGACAATTTCCATTTTCCATCAACCCGCTGTCATCTCTAGCTGCAACAGTTCGAACCGTCCGACCAGTCCTCGGCACAATTTCAGTTGTTGCTGTTGTTGGACTGGACTTGGACTGGCTCTGTGGCAGCATTTTCGATCTGTCTGTCAGTCAGCTGCCATTTTTGCTTGGCTCGGGCAGCCAACCAAGTCAGCCAACCAATTGATTGACATTGCCCACAACGCCCTTTTGCTCTGCCCGTTTAGGTGGGGGGGCACAGGAGAAGAGCTGGGACTGAAACTGAAACTGGGGCGGTCTTCAAGCCGAGGCTTGGCACTTACAAAGCCAACACAACTGTACCGGAAACCCAACGCCGCTCCATTCATAAGTACATTTGTCGCTTCTGGTGAATTATGCTCACACAGCAACAATAACAAATTATACAACAATAATTAATTAAGCCAGTGTGAAGAAGGCTAAGAAACCAGTTGCCAGTTGCCAGTTGGCCAGTTACCAAAAGCCGAAGTTCATTCAAGAAACCAAAAAACAGTTACTACACACACACACACACACATTAGGAAAGGGGGCGGAGAGGGGGGAGATTAGTCGTTGAGCGGTCAAAGCCGTGTAATTATGAAATTCAAAGAAAAACTACAAAATAAAACATATGATCACACACAAGTACGCAAAAGTTTATAACTTAATTTTTTTTTTGTTGCCTTGGACCGCCCATTGATAAAGTTCACCAACGACTTTCGGTATTTGTTCGTTTTGGTCCTGAAGTAGTCTTATTTGCTAGGTAGAACTCTAGCAAAGCATTGAGTACCCAACGTTTCTTTAACGAACTGAATCGTTATGAAAATAGGCACTGTAGTTCAGTTTAAGCGAAGTTTTGCAAGTGGCGCAGTAGGCGGTTCTTCTTATTTGTCTGTTTATAGCATGTTCTTATGGAATTGAATGGTATTACCAGTTGATTTTCCATTTTTCAATTGCATTTGTGCATTTTTTCTGTATGAAAGCTAAATTTTAGATTAGTAAAAGCTTTAAGTACCAGTTATACAAAGATCAAAACTTGTTACGTTGCCTAGAAGAGGTTATGGTAACATTGGTCTGCACTCTCATTGCTGTTGAAAGGAAATCAGCTCGAAACAGATTGTTTAGAAAACCGCACGCGCCATTTAGAGCATACCCGAGAAGGTAAGAATGATAAAGTAGGTTTCAAAAGCAGAAAAAAAGCGTTACTATATGCACCTACAGTTACTTAAGTATCAGGTGTTGTTGAGGCTGATAATTTGGTATCGTTGGACTTGACATTTTGCCATATTCTCATATAAGCAGGTTAAAAAAATCGCAAAATTTGTTATATCTTACATTGAGATGGATTTCTTGATAACTTGATGGATGACAATTGCAGACGTTTAAATAGAAGTTCTGCAAAGAAGGTAGTCACAATACAAACGTATAAAAAAAAATCTCAAAATTTGCTATATCTTACATTGAGATGGATTTCTTGACAACTTGATGGATGACAATTGCAGACGTTTAAATAGAAGTTCTGCAAAGAAGGTAGTCACAATACAAACGTTCGAAAAAAAAAACTCGCACAATTTGCTGCTGGATTTTAGTAAATTGATTGTTTCACAACTTTTTAAAAGTAACACTTAGATGCCGAGTTGCTTATTATTTTTATTTGACAACAATTTGTGGGGTATGATTTTGATGGCAAAGGCGACTTGAATTGGAAGCGATTTGATGTTGATTACCTTAAATACACCGGAGTCACAACGACACACATGTGCCGCACTAAAAGAAACAGGACAACACCTCTTTGCTTGACTTTAATACACTAAATATGACCGATTTTGAGGCATGTTGAAGCAAGTAGCTCTGTCACCGTGACACCGCTTTACGGTTGCAGCTTTCCCAAAAAAAAAAAGTCCTGTGACTTTTCGTTTCCCTGCAAGTTGTCAGCGTATACAAACTTCGTTTTGGCCCTTTCTATCCTTTCCTTTCCTTTAGTTTTAGTTTTCATTTCAGTCTTTAAATTGTTGACAAATTAATATAAAAGACTTTGAGGTTGGCCGACAAAACTGTGGCCACTTTTCAACTACCTACAAGCTATTTTTTTTTTTTTTTTTTCTCTACTTTTTTGGTAATTTGATTGCTACCAAAAAGCAGCATTTTCTCACCGTAGTTAAATAGTTGGCTCTTCTTGCTTGTTTTACAATTTCCAACGAAATAATAAATAGACCCCGAACAAATTTCATACTCATAAACACAAACAGACGGCATACGAAAACCAAAAATTTATTGTCATTCAAGTTTGAGTTATGTCTTTATGAATCGTAAGTGTGTGACAAAATTTGGTTAACTGAAATGTTAGAGAAACTAACTGGTAGTAAGCCCCTGGCAGAGGTTTAATTAATCATTGAGACTTACAACTGTTGCACGTGTTTTAAATGAAAAACGTTTTGTGTTTTTTATTTTTTTTGGCGAATAAAGATGGCAAAAACCAAGTGTCACACAATTTGTGGTTAAATGTGCAAGGCATTTCTATGGCTCAATATGAGGGGTAGGCAGTGGGCGCAGAGGCATTGGCAGAATATGACTCTTAATGTATTAAGCTCATTCAGGCATCTCTACTTTCTGCAGCTGCTGAAGGTTTTGGAAGCACTTTGTTGTTTTCTGTAAATGCGCAAGAGTTTTTCCTCTGAGTTTCCTCCAGTGGCACCGACTCTGTATTCATTGCCGACCCCTGTTCAAATCAAATCATTCTGCTCTCAGCAATTTCTGCTCTAACAATTCAAGCAAAACGACAAGCTCTCTGCCTGTTTTCTGTATATTTTGATGCGTTTTTTCTCTGTTGCCAGTAACAAAGTCTCTGCTCTCAATGCCGACCACTGTTCTACGGCATTGTGAGCTTAAAATCTCTTGGTTTTCTACAGCGACCTTAAAACTGTAGCACCAAAAAGTAACTTTTGTAACCTCTCTGGCCATTTTCTGTATATATGTGCATGAGTTATTTCTCTGTTGCCACTGGCAACGTCTCTGCTCACATTGCCGACCCCTGTTTAAGGTCCATAAGAGCTTCAAAGCTCTTCTTTAAGCTTTTAAAAACGGTCTGCCTGATTTCTGTTAATTTTTTTCATGCATTTTCTCTCTGTAGCCAGTGGCAAAGTCTCTGCTCACATGGCCGACCCTTGTTTTTAAGCAATATGAGCTTGAAAGCTCTCTGTTTTCCTGCAGCAGACGATTATATAGCTACAAATCTAAGCCGCAAATGTTTTCGGTGTATACATAATGATGCTTTCTCAGTTGCCTAGAGCCACTTCTCTGCCTACATTGCCGATGGTTGCCCGAAAGCAATACAAGGCTCAAACAAACACAAAAAGATAGCATTCTTTCCTTCTTCTGTTCAATTTTGAAATTCAATTTTTATGTCTACTCTCTACCGGCCAACTCACTCCATCCACTGCCTTGTCTATCAAATTATCCAACTTGCTAGTATCTTTGGATCTTTGGATTCGTTTTGCATATTCTCCACATCCTTTCACTTTTGATTCTTTCTTCGGCTGCTTCTCACATTTGCCGTCAGCTTAAACAATTAGCAATGAAATC
This sequence comes from Lordiphosa andalusiaca, assembly GCA_035044965.1. Lineage (NCBI taxonomy): Eukaryota > Metazoa > Arthropoda > Insecta > Diptera > Drosophilidae > Lordiphosa > Lordiphosa andalusiaca. The sequence goes on along the minus strand of JAWNNM010002472.1, from coordinate 704,951 downwards.
CTAGATGAAGAAGAAAAAATAAAATCAACTTTGCCTCGTTCTCATCGCTTCAATTGAGCAATCTGTTGGCGTTCCAAAGGCTTTTCCCATTTTCCCAGGCATTTCTAATTAAATTTCCCCCCCTGCAGCCCATCCCTTTTGGCTGGCCATTTTGCCATTTTTTGATAGGCATTTTACATTAAATGTCGGAGGGAGAGAGAGAGAGAGAAGGAGCGACTGAGCCTGCAAGTTTGCCACGTTGAAATTGATCAATTTCACATAATTTCAAGGCAAGTCGACGCGGTAATGCAAATCCGACAGCTGCGCCTGCGCGTTAGAAGTTGGCTTAGATCGCTGGCGAGCAGAGCGAGAGAGCCACTGACATACAGAAAGTGAGAGAGAGAGAGCGAGAGAGGCAGCTTATGATTGACAACGGGCGAATTGAGCTGCGCTGTAAGTCCATTGGCCTCCGCTCCAGCCAACTGACACGACGAGACGCGCTTTGGGCGCTTTAAACGTTTCCTTTTAATTGCTCGCCGTCTGTTGGACTTCTTCAGCTTCTTTCACAATTCTCATTGATCTTTTTCGAATGTGCGCAACTGTCGGATTTGGTGAGATGTCTGACTCCTCATCCAACTCCGACTGCGGCGTGGCATATCTTTGATTTGCTAATTAACGGTTTGTCGGTTCGGTTTGACATTTGAACATGAGTTCTTGACATTTTGGCATTGCCTCTTTGTGGGGACCTGACCTTGAGTTGTGGCATCTCGGTATCGAAACTCTGGGAAGATTCTAAAAATGATGCACCAACAATCAAGCACACAATTTCTTGCTTTAAGTATGAGAATTTCTTGTTGTATTCTTTGAACTTAAACTATTTTACAGCTTACTTTAACACAGATTAACTTTTAAAACAAGAATTACAGAATTTCGTTTTTAAAATGTTCGGAATTAGCAAAGTTAAGAACCCAATTCAAATTTCGATATCGTTTCGGGTTTTTATATATTTTCAAAGACTGATTAAGAACAGAATTTCTAAATCTGTAAGCCAAATACTTATTTCAAGATTTGTATGCTGCAGCAGCGAACATTCTTTTGCTCACAGCTTGACTATCGTTCATTAGAAAAGTTTTGAGTAAAAAACTTACACTTCCAGTCACCTTTACCAGCTATAAGCGACAGCTTTCAAGTAAGAAGTCTTCAAAAAGCTTCTGCAACTTAGCCTTTCGGATCCGATGTTAAACTGTTGGTCCCTTGCTCTGGTGTGAAAATTAAAAAAGATTGAAAGAAGAAGCTGTTTATGGACATTTCTGGGTAATTAATGCTAAGTGTGCCTATAGGTACAAACATGTCGTCAATCCCCTTCAAGGTTTTGGCAAGAACTCTGGTTCATATCATTTTGCAACGGTTTATGGCCTATGTCGTTCCCAGAGCTTTGATTATGTACCGAATTTCCGACTTGCATTCAAGAAGAAAACCAATGTTTATCATTTAAGACTGCTAATTTCTGATGGGAGGTTTTTCTCTATATTCGGAGTTGGTTTGAAGCAAAATGTGCGAACCACTAACTATAAAAAAGATATCCGGCTCGAAGGACCACTCTTTTACCGGAATTTGGTAGAAATTTGTGGCGGTTTCAATTGACATATCATTGGAAATTACCATATTTGTATAGTATAAGACGCGGGGGTAATTCATTTCAACCATGGAGTGATATCCGGCTCGGAGGACCAGGGCTAGTATAGGAGAAATGACGATTTTGTCTCAATTCGGGTGATTTTATTCACAAATCTTTAATAATCGCAGCTTTTGAAAAAAAAAGACGCATCGGCAATTGATATCAACCTTGAAATTATATCCGGCTCGAAGGACTATTCTTTATGTAGGGCGAATGGCGATCTCATCTCAATTTGGTGATTTTTTTTATACAATTCTTTGAAAACCACCACATCTGGAAAGGAGAAGACGCATCGGCAGATGGTTTCCAGCAGGGAGTTATATCCGGCACGAAGGACCAAGGTTAAAGTAGGATAAATTACCATCTTCTCTCAATTTGGGTATTTTTTTTAATATAAATCTTTGAAAATCACCAAATTTGAAAAGAAATAGACGCATCGGCAGTTGATTTTAACCAGGGAGTGATATCCAGCTCGAAGAAGCAAGATTAATATGGTGGAAATGGCGATCTACTGTCAATTCTGAGAAACTTTTTCCACAAATCATTGGCCATCACAACATTTGAAAAGGTTAAGACTCATCGACAATTGGTTTAAGCCAAGGAGGGAGTTTTCTCTTTATTCGGGGTTGCTTTGACGCAAAATGTGGGATCCGCTAAGTATAAAAGAGATATCCGGCACGAAGGACCAAGGTTATTGTGGAGGAAATGGCGATCTTCCCTCTATACTGTATATTGTTTTTCATCTTGAGGTGGTTTTTATTCATAAACCATAGCAAATCATACCATTTGGAATGTAGGGGAAATGGCAAACTTCTCACAATTTTAGGAATTTTTTTGAAACCTTGAGGAAGTTTCAATACACCTATTGATGTTGAAGCTTACCATACGGCTCTAAGAACCACCATTTGTATGAAAGGGTAGCGATCTTCCTTCAATTAGGAGGTTTTTTTTAGTACCTTGTAGTAGTTTCCATTCGCAAATCAATGATACGTCTGCTTTCTATCAATTTAGACTTAGACTAAGGCAACGGATGGATATTGTACTGAGAATTTCTTTACTTATTACCAGGGATGCAAACCGGTTCTGAACCGAACCGGTTTAGAACCGAACCGAACCGCTTTTTCCAGCCGGTGAACCGAACCGAAAACCGAACCGGCTTCCTTTTTGAATTGCTGAACCGAACCGAAAACCACAAACAAAAACGGTTCGGTTCGGTTCAGTTCTCTGACTGAAATCATGCCTAAAATCAACTAAGTTCATGACGTAGTAGGACATGTCAGAGTAAAATCCATGGCTAAAATTCATAAAAATGATGTCATGAATTCAGGACCAGCCCTTTCATTTCTGAGCTGATTTAGCTATGATTCAGTTCTGAGCCTAACTTAAGGGATATGATAAATAGAATAATTAAGATGCATAGTACGTATTCTTTTCTAGCAAACATTCTCAATTTTCGAGAGTATTTATCTAGGAACTTATAGACGACTCCTGGAAATCCTACATAATAAGCATTGGACATTCTTCTAAGGATTTTAAAAATATTTAAATGGATTATAAGAATTAAATTTCAAAAGTGTTCGACAAGTCACATTGCTACAACAATCATAATATTTCATAATGTGCCTTTGTGAACCACTGAACCGAACCGAAACCGCGGTTCAGCCAGCTCCAAAAACCATGTAATGAACCGAACCGACGGTTCAGAAACTGTATGAACCACTGAACCGAACCAGTCCTTATTTTCGAGTGGTTTGCATCCCTGCTTATTACTTGACTTGACTTTTTGCCTTAATAAGTATGTTTGCCATCAACTGTTATTTTTGACAAAACAATCGTCACATTTTTGCGGCCTAAATTCCAATCTGTATGTGCATTTTTGTTTTTGTGGTTGTTACCCCAACTGTGTCTAATTGATGGAGGTCACTTGGTTGGCTAACACCTCCTTGCGTTTTATTAATGATGATGCGGTGTTGATGTTAAGTGCAGTTTAATAAATGAATTGTCTCTCTTTCTCTCCACGTTGTCCATTTCCCGTTGGCCGTAATCCATCACTGGACTGCGGTCCACTCCATGCCACACCACTCCACGCCACACAACTTCCTGCATTTGCATTCCTACTTCATTTTCGACACCCCTCAGGCTTGAACATTTCATTGGCTTTGGCACCACAGTGGTTTGCAGCAAAAGCTCATTTGTCTACCCTCTCAGGTTCACACACCTCATCACTTGGTGTTCGGGACAAGCCTACGATTTCTTACAACTTCTTCAAACAACCAGCAACAACAACAGCAACAACAAGTGACGTATCATAAACAACAACAACAACAGCATTGCTCTTGCACTTGGCTTGCTCTGTGAACCTTTTGGGCTGAGCTGAAAATTGAGAGCTGCAAGCTGGAGCCTCGACTAGCCTCAGACTCTAACAAGACCAAGAAAAATGGGCCCAACGAAAACTTTTGGCTAAAGCGCAAACACATTAAAAATGCTTCTTGCACAAAATACACTAACCTTTGGCACGGGTAGCTGGAATTTGTGGCATGGCCATGCTTAAAGTGTGACCAGATCAACGCTAGGGTATCCCAATTTCAGTTTGAAGTCTTCGGTCTATGCCCATTCGCCGGAGGCCTCAAATGCACTTTGCGAAAAATGCATTTCCTCCAAACTTGTCTCGATTTTGGGTTGTGAGCCGCGGGCTTTAGTGCGAAATAACTGCAGCAACGGCAACAACAACGATTTATCTCTCAGCCTGGCAAGTTAATGTGGCAATTGTATGCTAAGCAGCAGCAGCAGGCGGACTTGTCCGTCCAGCAACGGTTTTCATGAATGAATTAGGCGGCGGCCAAAGTTTGGCGAGCGGCGAAAAGGGCAACAACTCAATTTACAGTTGGTGGGGGCCATTCCCTTACCGCCCCCCTGCTCATCATAGGCTCGTCCGTCAGTTCCTTTGGGTGTGATTTTAATTTCATACACAAATGAACGCCAATCATGGCGGATGGCGATGCACGCGTCCAATTGTTGTTGGCCCAAATATAAATTCCGGGGAGCAATAACTCCCACGAAGATTAATAACAAACACACACACACACACACACACACACCACACACCACACTCACACTCGTAAATAAATAACACAACACAACAACAACAAAAAGAAAAGAAATACAAAATGCAAAAAATGAACAATAAGCAGAGAGCAGAAAATGAAATTTATGCATAATGCCGCCAAAAGCCCATCAAAAAGCGGCAAATAAAAAAAAACAGCAGAACAACAACGGGAAAATGCCAAACTAGGAAGAGCAATTTGAATGAGTTCTTGTAATTTTCTTCTTTTTTTTTTTGTATTTTTTTGGAGGGGTGGCGGCTGCTGGGCTGAGAGTTGCGATACGAAGGGCACATCAACGAATTTTTTATGCCCTTAATTCAAGTTTTGGGCAGTTATTTGGTAGGAAGTGTGCTCAATGAATTCTATTTCTAGGCTGGAGCATTAACAGGTGGTGGGAAGCGAAGCTAACGGATAAAAGGTTACCTTTAGAGACCAGCAAAATGCATTTTCTGTTCGTCTGCAGCCCTAAACCGGTTTCAACTTTCTTACTGATATGTTTAACCTTGGGGTTATCTAGGTTTAAGCGTCTATCGTCATCTAATTGAGCCTATTCCCCACAAAGTTTGTGTTCCTTGGGAAGTTTACATTTTGCAATATGCAGAAATCGCTAGTCGTAATTATTCCTTATTTCGAATTCCTAATTGATAATTTTTAATTCCTAATTTCTAAGTCCCAACTTCAAATGCCTAACCTATAATTCCGATTTACCTAATTGCCTAATTCCTTCTCCTTCTTTGATCTTTTATCTTCTATCATCGATTTTTATATCTTGTTTAATGTAAAATTATCTTCTATATGCTATAGTGTCTTCTATATGCTATAGAATCTTCTAGATTCTATAGTATCTTCTATGTTCTATAGTATCTTTTATCATCTAGCATCCATTATCTATGATTTTGCATCTACGGCTATCTTCTATCTTTAACCTTCAATTTATTCTTCTTTCATATGTTTTCTATCATCTATGTCATCTGTCATCTGTATCATCCAGCATCTTCTATCAACAGCTATTATATATCTTCAATCTTCTATCCTCTATTCACTATCCTTTATTTTCTATCCTCCATCTTCTATTCTATTATGCTATATTCTTCTATTTTAAATTTTCTATCATCGATTTATAATCTTTAAATGTTTTAACTTTTATCTTGTATTTTCTTATATCCATCTTTGATTCCATCTTCTATTTATTATCTATTTGTGTCTTCTATTAGTATCTTCCTTTTCTATCTTTTATTTCTGTCTTCTATTTCTATCTTCTATTTTTATCTTCTATTTTTATCTTCTATTTCTATCTTCTATTTTTATCTCTATTTCCTACTTATGTTTTCAGTTTTCTTTGTTCCATCTTCTTTCTTCTAACTTTTATCTTCGTCCTTCTATCATCTTTCTTCTATCTTCTTATTTCTATCTTTTTTCTATCTTCTATCTTCTTTTTTCTATCTTCTATCTTCTTTTTTCTATCTTCTATCTTCTTTTTTCTATCTTCATTCTTCTTTGTTATATCTTCTTTCTTTTATCTTCTTTTTTCTACCTTCTATCTTCTTTTTCTATCTTCTTTTCTATCTTTTTTCTACCTTCTATCTTTTTTCTACCTTCTATCTTCTTTTACTATCTTTCTTCTACCTTTTTTTTATCTTTCTTCTACCTTCTTTTTCTATCTTTCTTCTACCTTCTATCCTCTTTTTCTATCTTTTTTCTTCCATTTTCTTGTTTGTTGCTTGTTTCTCCTGCTTTTCTTTATGTCATCTTCCTTATTTTCTCTCCTCATCTTCTTCTTCTTTCCTTTCCTACTAATTCCCACTTCGTTTTTGGTGCTTTAAGAAGTTTCTAGAGTTATTTCAAGCTTTTTATATGGGGTGTTCTAACTCTTCTCTCTATCTTCTTAACTATTTCATTATATTCTAGTCGATTCTTCTATTTTCTATCTTATATCTGCTTAATTTAATCTTCCATTTCTTATCTTTTATTTTCTATTTCCATCTTCTTTTTTCTATCTTCTATTTCCTATTTTCTAATTCCCATATTCTAACTTCTCTCTTCTATCTTCTATTTTCTAACTTCTTTCTTCCATCTTTTGTTTGCTAACTTCTTTCTCTCATCCTCTGTTTTCTGTTCGTATCTGCTATCTTATATTTTGTATCTTCTAAATTCATTCTTCCATCTTCATTCTGTAGCTTCTTCCCTCTATCTTTTTTCTCTTCCCTTTTCCTTTCTACCTTCTAAATTCCTACTTCCTTCTTTTGGAACTTCTTGATGTTGCTAGAACTATTCGGGTATCTTCTATTGGCGTAACGTTTTTGTGTGCCAACATCGTCTTGCCATCGAAATGCCCAAAATCCTGCATATAATTCACAAGAGCATTCATCAAGGATCAATGGCACGTACCAGCACTAAAGTTATTAAAGTCATAAGAAACAGCCAGGCGGACGGGCGCCCGCAATCCAATCCAACGTCCATATGCGACACATATACAAGTGGAGTACATACATCCACACACACACACACACATACAATATACGCTACATTGACGCACACCCCTCCTGTCAGACACGACTTTAAACCCATCAAACCATTAACATCAACAGCAACAACAACAACAGCAACTGCCTCCTCCGCCCCCCCGGCCCTGCTGGCCATGTGAGTAAAAATTTGCGTATGAGTCAACAGCCAGCGGTTATCTTTCAACCACCCAACGGTACACGGTACACGTTACACGTTACAGGGTACACAGGTATGCACCCCTCCACCCCATCCACTCCACCCACTTGATATGTATCGCCCAGCGTTGTCTACAGTTATAAAATATATATGAGTTGGGGGCGACAAACGACAAACGCTTTGCTTAAGAAAAATCGACATGGCAAACGTGCCGGAAACGTGTCACAAATTTGTCCATGGAGCGGAATAAAAACACGTTGCGTTGCCTACTTTTTAGGATTAAGGGGTTTGTCGCTGCTTGGAATGTCTGTGTCATTCTTATTCTTTCCATTTTTTTTTTTTTTTTTGTATATTCCTTGTAAGTGGGGTTAATATGTGGTGGTAACAAATGACGAGGAGGGTTTAGTTTTAAACTAGTGTAGGATTGGCTAAGAGTTCATGCGCCTTCTGGACCTGGCTCTCTTCCATCTCTCATTTGTCGATAATATCAACAATTTTTCACTTTCGGCAACCACTTAACGAGCATTTTACTATTTCGCAGCCCGGCAAAACGGCTTTGATCCCAGCGAAAGCCATTAGGTAAAAGGGAGCCAGGGATATGTGTGTGTGTGTGGTGGCCCATTCAAATGGCGACACATTTGGGAGACAACACACACACACACACACGACAGCAACATGAAACAATGGCCCTGTCCCCCCCGGCGGACAGAAACTCGAACCTTGAAGCCGAACCGAAAAACTTGTTTCATAAATTTTCTATTCAAAATGTAATTAAACCCTTTGCATTTGCTGCCCGACTCAGCTGCTCATCTAATTACAACAAAAAGGCACATTCTCAGATACCAGGCACAAAGCTGGCCCTGGGAGGGGGTGGGGGGTAGGATGCGGGGTTAGGTGGTGGCGGCGAAGTGGGCTATACTCGATAATTGCAAACGAAAATGGTCCAGACTCCTCGACGCCAGCATCGTCGTCGTCTATTTCCATAAATATCTTCAAAGTCATTAAATTTCACACATGTTGGCGGCACGCAGAATGGTTTTAATTTTAAAATTATTGTCATTAATTGATTTTTGATACAGACTGCATAAATCTTCACCAAAAGAAAAAAAACGAAACGAAAATAATTAAGGGGTAGGCCATTATTAGGCATGGGGCTGGAGGGGTGTGTGCTTTTATGGCATCCCTCTGATTATTGAGACCATTATTTTTGCTTAATTACGTTACGGGTGTTAAAAAGTTAACGTGTGGTGTCTCCCCTGTACATTGAATACACAACTATTGCCACCCTTAACCCAATTACGGTAGCTTTTGTTTTGCACCCTGACTAAAACCAACAAAAAGCAAACAAAATGTTGGATTATTTAGTGACCATTCATTCACATTGAAACCATTCGCAGTGGCTGTGGAAACCCTTTTTTCTCGAAATTTGTAGAATAACCAATGATTAGTTGAGCATTCTTGAATTCTTGGTTAAGTCTTTGGTTTCCCAAGCTAGTCGATTCTTGATTCATACCTTCTGAATTGGCAGAATCTCCTTGAAAAATGTGTGTCAAATGGACGAATATGCTCGCCTGTCACTTTTAAGGAAGAAACTGAAGAGAATCTTGAACCCTAAGCCGAATATAAGCCTTTCTGAGGATCCTTCATATCAATATCTTCTTACATAAGTTGCTTGCGGTAGACCTCAAAGCGTTAACAAGGGACACCCTACAGCAGCGCCAATCTCACACTTGCTCTACTCCTCTTTACAAGAAGAGAATTTACGAATTTGGATAGAATATACCTTTTTGTTGGTTATATGAAGTAATATATAAGGTTGTCCAAAAAGTCTTGCGGTATTTCCGCAAGCTTGTCTTTGCAAGCGCGTAGTTCTAGTTGTATTCGTCGCATCGGTTCACGCTAGAGCTTTTTGGAAAGCTCTTTTCACGCGCTAACACGTGTTTGATTTCGTTCGTGAGTTATAGCGTCGCAAACATGGAGCAAAATAAAGAGAAAATACGGCATATTTTATGCTACTATACTACTACGATATAGGCAAAAATGCATCTCATGCTGCCAATAAAATTTGTGCAGTTTATGGACCCGATACAGTTTCCATTTCCACCGCACAACGATGGTTTCAACGTTTTCGTTCTGCTGCAGAGGTGATCGAAGATGCGCCACGGTCCGGAAGGCCTGTCGTCGAAAATTGCGATAAAATCGCTGAATTGATCGAAAGAGACGACCGGCATAGTAGCAGCCGTAGCATCGGCCAAGAGCTGGGCATGAGTCATCAAACCGTTATAAACCATTTGAAGAAGCTCGATGTATGGGTGCCACACGACTTGACGCAAAAAAAACATTTTGGCCCGTATGGATGCATGCGAATCGCTTCTGAATCGCAACAAAATCGACCCGTTTTTGTGACTGCCGATGAAATGTGGGTCACTTACGACAACGTGAAGCGTAAAGGGTCGTGCTCGAACAGCTTTGAAGCTGCCCAGACGGTGGCCAAGCCTGGATTGACGGCCAGAAAGGTTCTTCTGTGTGTTTGGTGGGATTGGCAGGGAATCATCCACTATGAGCTGCTCCCCTATGGCCAAACGCTCAATTCGGACCTGTACTGCCAACAACTGGACCGCTTGAATGCAGCACTCATGCAGAAGAGGCCATCTTTGATCAACAGAGGCCGAATTGTCTTCCATCAGGACAACGCCAGGCCACACACATCTTTGGTGACGCGCCAGAAGCTACGGGAGCTCGGTTGGGAGGTTCTTTTGCATCCACCGTAGAGTCCGGATCTCGCACCAAGTGATTACCACCTATTTCTGTCCATGGCGAACGAGCTTGGTAGTCGGAAGTTGGCCACAAGAGAGTCCTGTGAAAATTGGCTCTCCGAGTTTTTTGACAATAGGGAAGCGAGCTTCTATAAGAGGGGCATTATGAAGTTGGCATCTCGTTGGGAACTCGTCATCGAACAAAACGGCGCATATTTGACTTAAATCGCATTATTATAACCAATTTTATGAACAATTGAAAATTCAATAAAAATACCGCAAGATTTTTTGGACAACCTTATATATACTTTATATATACTTTATGCTTCCTTCTGGATGTTACATACTTTTGCACAAACTTATTATACTCTATGTACCTTCGGTACAGAGTATAAAAAGCAATGTTAAAGAGTTGAGCGATCTCAACTCACACAATTAATAAGTGAAATTGAAACATGCTCGAGGCTACATTTTGAACACATTGTAATGAGATTTTGTCCCTTTCTATTTTTGTATTTAATTGCATTATACCAATCAGTGCAGAACTTTTGCCAATTGCCAATTAACAACAACAACGACGACGACGACGACCATGCCGTTTCCGCCAAAAACTGTTTGTTTAATATATTCTTTTTGTGGAAAAACAAAACAATGTTGTGTATATTGAAAGAGCCGCAAGCTGATCCAGCGGAACTTCTCGAACCGCCTCCCCTGCCGAGGCATATGGCACTGGCCTGGCAAATTGTGGCCCGCGGGGGATTGGTAGAAGACAAAAGTTTATGATGTACGTATGTGCCAGGCATGTGTGTGTGTGTGTGTGTGTGTGTGTATATATATATATGATATATGTAATTACACGCAAATATGCCGCTAACGTTGAAATTTTCCTTAAATTGAGTTGAGGCTGAGAGCTGGGTGTGTGTGTGTGTGTGTCTGTCGAATGTTGTTCAATTAACGTGGCGCAATGTTTTTGTTTTTGCTGTCTGCGCGGCGGCCCACTGCCAAAATTGACACCGCGAGCGTTTTCCGCGAACCAAAACCAGAAAGTGAACTGCAATCGCGATTGCGGCGGGGCAACCAAGAGGCATCAACATGTTGCACAAATATAAACATAAATCAATTAACAATTTTCGACGATGCAGGGAGAGAAAATGGATGGAAAACGACAAGCGAGGTGGCTGCCGGCGGCTGGCATTTTCCAAAATCGACAATTTGCGGCAGCTGCTGCCTACTTTTAGGCGAGTGCAGGCATTTACTTGAAGCGCGAAACTTGAAGTGCAGAGCGGAAAAGTATCCCAAAACTTTCGTTTTCCACTCTCTGCAATCCAGCACCCCCCCAATCCCCCTCCAATGACCACGTTAACCAAACATCGGTGTGAACAGCGACAAATGGCCAAATAACATTGACTTGGAGGGTTGGGGGAGGGGGGAGGCGACGACGACGCATTAAAAATTCCGTTTAATGATGCAATTGGAATTTGATGAGTTGGAAAACTGACTCGTTGCTGATGAAACGCAATCAATGCGTTGCCACTTTGCTTTCAGTGTCCTGTCGTCCTGGCCGGCAGGTAAATTGCAACCAATAATAATGAATAATTGAAAATCCAATCAAACACCAAATGAAAACGGAGGCGCACATGCCCGGCACCCGGGCACCATAACCCATATCCATCCATGGCCTGGTGGTGTTGATTTTGCCGGCTTTATCGAAGGACATTAGCAAACGGTCGCTCGTTCGCCGGTTCGTGCAAATGCAATCAAAAGTGTGGGTCCACACGAAACGAACGGCAAGGACAAACCAAAGCCATGGCACAACCTGCATAGATGACACCCCAGGGACATGGCAAAAGTCAATGAATGGTAATAGGTGTCGACATGGCGTTTGTTTGGGGGCGTGGCAGGCGCCCCAAGCCGCCCAGCCTCAACGGTTTGTTGTTGCTGCTGCTGCTGCTGCGGCTTTATTGGTGTTGTTTTTGCTGATTGCCACTTTTGGCCAGGGATCGAATGCGTGTGTGTGTGTGGCCCAGACTCCTGGACCTGGTCAACATGCATTAATTGTCAGTTAAATTGAGTTTGACTAGAGATGCTTTCTGCCATCGAAGGGTAACCACAAACATTTCTTACTTAATCCTCTTTCCAAGTATTCCAAGCAAATTGGAAACATTTTCAAATCGAAATTTAGAATTTTATATCAACCAAGAACTTTGCTTTGTATGCAAAAGATTTTTGATTGAGCACCTAAAAGCAGGCAACAGAAGTTGACAAGTCTGTGCCTCAAATTCCCAACTGGTTTTAACATTTTTGTCATGGTAGATTCCCGATCCAGAGTAATACCCATCTTAGTTTTTGGAACTTTCAAACCATTTTTGATTGAAGCACGAATTGGGAACACATTTCTGACTTGAATAGTAGTTAGAACTGTAAATTGCAATTACAATTACCATTCCTTATTCTATTTTTAGTTAATCAAAAACAATTCCTAATTACAATTGTAAAGTAATCGTATTTATTACTTATAATTACAATCATTCACAATATTTAATTACTTTTACAATTACTTAGGCAATTACTTTGGTAAAAAGAGGAATAATTGAGTAATTGTGCTTGCATTTATTCATATATTTGTAGGTGAAAACTGAAATGTTAGCCAACATTAAAGTAATTATCCACTTTATGGGTAAAAATTATGCAAGTAATTGTAAAAGTAATTACTTTTTGAAATATTCATTGAATACTCGTAATTCCAAGTAACAACTACCATTACTAAACAAAAATTGCACCAACCATTTGATTTCTCAATTCAAGAGACATATTCAATGCTTGGCCCACTCGAGAACATGACACGTATCATTGTGAAAAACATGGTGTGCCAAAATCGAGGCCCAAAATGGACATAGCATTGCATCTTGAGAGCTTTCAAGGTTCAATTTTCAGTCCCAGAAGGTGACTTGCCTGTCACATAAACCTACAAATAACAAAGCAAAATCGGAGTTTATCTAACAAATTGCAGCTATGTAGAAGATGAGAAATCGGCCCTTAGTAAGTTGAAAAACTGTATGAAACATTTTACAGCTTCTTTGTCATCGAAAACTGTTTGTTACCAAGTAGCCTATCAACTAACTCAGTATCTTGATGCTTAAGTCATCGTAGTTTACAGTTTTTGCAGCCAAAATGGCTCTTTTTTTATAAGCCACGCCTGATTTATGTATTGTGCGAGTACATCAGGCATTAGAATAGCAAATAATGAGACCATTTTAGGCGTCCAGAATGTTTTCTCTTATAAATGATATAGTATTAAGTCTGCGAATGGTTAGCATTTGCAACATTACGCCACAATGGCAATGATTGATCTCTTTAGCGTACATTGAAGTTGTAATAAGGTGAAATGAATGTTTAAAATCAAAGTATAATCTTGTTACATTTGTTCGTTTATTCATTGCCTGCTTCAAGTAGCTTTTATAATCCATAAAAGATGGCTAGACGAATGCAAATTGGTTCAATTAAACATCAATTGCATGTAAATATAAAACTAAAACTTTTCAAAACACAAATCGACCTCCAAATCAAAGCAATAAAAATGTCTGAATTTAAAGCTGGCTCTTTGCCTAATTTTGTTTGTGATATTTTTGGCAATACCTATACATGTTGCCCCTCATCCTCCTCCCTCCACCACCACTCCGGGAGAGAACAGCACACAGATCAAGTCATAAAGATAAAAACAACAAACAAGCTACGGTTCGGTCCGACAAAGTGTATGGCAGATTTTTATTTCGAGAGGCCAATTTGATTTTACGAGCATTTCGGTTTTTGGATTTTTGTACCAAAAATCGCGGCTACTTGTCTTTGTGCTTTTTGTCTTTGACAATAAATTAAGTCAAGTGTAGCATTTAATTGATTTTAATCATAGATTAAATATCGTAAAAACAACACAAATACACACACACACACAAACGGAGGGCAGGCCGCTTGACCAATAAAGTCAACAATCAAATCAAACAGCAAAGCTTGCCCCACAAAGCAGAGGGGGCAGGGGCAGGGGCAGGGGCGGTGGCGGGTTGGTTGGCTGGTGCTGGGATGCTGGGCAAACAAACCAATTTGTAGTACAATAAGTTGTCGTTAGCATCGCTCGATGCTGTTGTAATCGTTGTTTACCAATATGTAATCCTTAGAAACAACAAGAGTTTGTGTCCGTGTCCGTGGCCTGGCCTCTGCTTTGAATTTCAATTACCCTTGACTTGACTCAGGCCCCCCTCCCCCCAGATCATCACCCTCACCGAACCGCTGGTGCTGAGGATTTTTGGGTAATTTCTGGCCTTTTGACTTTAAGCTCTCCTGTTTGCCTAGATAGCATTGCCGCTGCGCGCTAACGAATCAAATAAATTTGTTGGTCAATTAAAAAACTGCAAAACGCGCACAATTTCCGCATGTGTGCAGCAGCAGCAGCAGCAGCCAACCACCCCCCTTCAGATTCTGCTGCTGATTTTTGCTCTAATGGCTGCCCACTGCCAAATGAAAAGCTCTAAGCGAAGCTCGAAAAAATTGCATTGCAAAACCGTGTTTTTTTTTTTTTTTATACCCTGCACACGTTTTCCACTCTGACTAGCTTTTGACCAAATTTTCTTTATTTCTTGTTTTTTTTTTTTATTTTTTACGAGTACAAAAAGTACCGGGTTTTTTTTCGCTGTTGAACTTTGGCCGTAAACTAACTTTGTTGGGGTGAGGAGATAGTGTCTGGGGGAGAATTGATGTGGAATATGGAAGGGATGCGCTAGTAGCGTCAGTTATTAGTCCAGTCGCTGGAGTCTCGCTGTGCGAGGCTTGAGTAAGCATAAGAGCAGCGATAAATGTTTAGATTTGGGACGGGTGGGGGAGCGGCGGGGCCAATGGTTGGAAGGGGGGGGGGATTAGCGGTGGTATTTAAACATCAAATGTTTTGTTTATTTCTATTAAACACTTTGGTTCTTCAAGCCGGACTACCATTAATTGAACTCCAATGTGAACGGTTTTGTCGTGTGTCAGTTTGGAAATGATCATTTATTCAGTGGACACTTTCAGAATGATATTCTAAGTTTTTCTTTCCAAGATATCTTTGATCCTTCGTAACGAAAAATAGATTTTAACAATTGTTTGAACTCCAATGTGAACGGTATTGTCATGTGTCAGTTTGAAATCGACCATTTTTCAGTTTGGATATGATAATTTTTTCAATCTACCAATTTCGTTTGATATTTTAAGTTGTTTTTGGTATGCCTATAAAGCACTTTGGCCGGACAATATTTGTTGTATGCCATTGCATGATCATCAATGTGAATGGTATTGTCATGTGTCAGTTTGAAAATGATTATTTTTGAAAACTAAAACTTTAACTTTAACTTTAACTTTTCTATTCTTAGAAAACATGTTGTGCCTTCCATAAAGTTGTACAAATTTGGAAATCAGATAACGTTTATCATTAAAAATATCGATAGTTCTATCGGAATTAATCTAGAGATTTAAATTTTACCTGATTATGTAGGCTGCGACTAGTTTTTTGCTCGGTTTATGTCAAATTCTACACATAACTCTCAAATTCGACTAACCGGAGGTTAGTTTCACTAACCGTATGTTGAGAAATCAAACCCCAAGCGGCTGCTTTTTGGCAGTTTAGTGGTTTAAGCATAAAGAAAAGAACTTAAGCTAGCTCTAAGCGGCATAACTTGACTGTTTTAGTGCATATTTCAAGCCAAAACTTAACACAAAACTCCCATTTAGAAACTGCAATTAAACCCTTGGCATTTCCCCTTTTTATTTTTTGCTGGCTGCGCCACTGCCTTTCATTTTTATTATTTTGTCCGACCAAAATTGACACTGGCTGGCTGACCAGCGAAAACGAAAACTATATAAAAATGGCTAGCAATTTACGGTCGGCGGCGGTGGTGTCGGTACTTCCCGGTTCGGTTCGGTTCAGTTCAGTCCGGTCCGCCATCCGCCATCCGCCTTCATCTCGCCTGCCAATTTCATGCTACGCTTTGCAGTTGTTCGTCCGTTGTCCTTTTTTTTTTTTTTTTTTTTTGGTTTGTATGGAGATTTTTTTCTGTTTTGGCTCTGATGTATGTTTCACTTGGATTTTTTGTTGATTAAAAAAGTCGTGTGGGAGCAGCAACGCCTTCGGGTGGCTACTGCGCCTGTCCAGGGTCGTGCTACAACATTTACACACACTCTCCCACACACACACACACACACACACACACAGTTCGATAACCAATAACCAATTTGTATTGATTGTAGGCGGGGCCGATTGGTAACGGTATGCCGAACGCTGACCAGCCCGGCTCACCCGACGATCCCTACGACCAGTATATAATACATCGTCTGGAGCACGACCTTTACGAGCTGTTTGAGGAGCAGGAGTTGCTGTTTCATTTGGTGGAGCGTCAACAGGAGCGTTTGGAGCGTCACTTGGAATTGCAGCGTCTGTTGAGTCCTTTGCCCACACCCTCAACTTCGCCCCTACTCTTGGTCTCAGTACCCTCACCGGAAGAGGAACAGTTTGAGGAGATGCAGCTTAAGGAGTTACCTTCGAAGGAGCAGCAAAAGGAGGAGCAGGAGGAGGAGCCCGAACTGGTCTCCATAGCCGAGGAGGAAGAAAATCAGACCTCCACTTTAACTGACGAGCTGCCACTATTGCCGCCACGTCGCTGCTTCTGTGCTGAGCGTCGTCCGCAGCGTCGTCAGTTGCCCATCAATTGCATCAAGCCTCATCTGACGGGACAGGGCTATGATGCACCCTTTGCCTATCCCAAGCTGCTACCCAAATCTAGCGAACAGCGTTCCCAGTGTAAGTTTTACTTTCCATGGACCAAACCAGGCTAAGCTTTCCATTTTCTTTAGATATTTTCTCTCTGGTTGACGAACTGGTGGTACAACTCCAACGTTATCAAAACCTAGCAAAAAGCCCAGATTCGCATACGATTTTAAAACCAATCAAGCAACCCACTGGAGCTGTGCCCAAACCCAGGCGCCAAGACATTAACGTCAAGTGTTTGTCGGACACCAAACGACATTTCAGTAAGAAAAACTTCACATCCCATTTGTTCACTGGCTGAGAAACACACATTTCAGAGCAGCAACATCAAAATAAACTGAATAAGTTTCCAATATTTCAACAACAACGTGAATTTTATCATCCAACGGAATTGGAGTTAGATTTAGATTGTGAATTCGGTATGGAGCATATACAAAAGTTTCGCACGGATACGGTAAGAGAAGAGGTTATGTCTGAAGGAGGAGGAGGAGGAGCAGCAGGAGGTGGTGCAGCAGCAGCCGGTGTAGACTCTCCACCGCTTACACCTACCCCACAGACAACCATGATGGACCATCATCCAGGAAATTTAACAGCCATGTCGCCACAGAGTAAGTTGGACAATAAAGACGTCATATAGGTAACTTCCCCCCGTTGCTGACAAGATAGTAGATATATTAATGGGGAGAATGGAGCCCCGGGGCTCCTGTAGAAGGCTTACTTCAGCTGGTATTGCACTTGCTTGCTATGAAATGAGTCATATCTTCTCCTGCTCTCATTTGGCAAAGGTTGAACAGTTTTTTTAATAGTGCAAATAGGATATATGACACATTCCAAATGTCAAACTTCTCTGGGGTTCATATGCTTAGACCAGGGTATGTCAAGAAGACACAATGTGTGTATAAAACGACTCAAACTAGCTCTCACCTGTCTGCGTCGGTCGTTGTACCTGCGTCTAAAAGCTAAGAGAGCGCCGTTTTGTCTCTTGGGCCAAGCATCGGCTAGCGCTCGGCTCGTGTCGATGTGACAAACGAAGTGAACTTGTGTTCTTGTGTAAACATTGGCTCGGCCGAAGTTTATATACCCTTGCAGGACTTTTTTTCTAACTTAGACTACTTTTCGAACCTTACTTTTCTATGGGAGCTATACTATATAGATGTCCCATCTCGACCAAACTTGTTGGAATCATGCAAAAGTCTAACAAACGAACATGTAAGAATTTGGAAATCGATTCTTTTCCAAACAAAAAAGTTTTTCTCTATGGAACTACTTTTTCGACCCATTATGCGTACTGCAGCTATATGCTATAGTCAGCCGATTTTGACAAAACTTTGTAGAATTCTGTGAAAGCATAGTAAATAAATAAATGCCAATTTTATGGACATTTCTATTAAAACTGTAAAGGTTTTTCTCACTAAGATTACTTTTTAGACTCAACTTTTCTATGGCAGCTATACTATATAGATGTCCGATTTCGACCAAACTTAGTAAAACTATAAAAAAGCATAGCAAACTAAGAAATACTAAAATTGGAGGCGTTTCCATTGAAAACAAAAAAGTTTTTCTCACTAAGACTACTTTTTAGACTCAACTTTTCTATGACAGCCATACCGTATAGATGTCCGATTTCGACCAAACTTGATGGAATCGGTGAAAAGCATAAAAAACTAAGATATACAAAGTTTGAAGGTGTTTCCATTGAAAACAAAAAAGTTTTTCTCACTAAAACTACTCAGACTCCACTTTTCTATGACAGCTATGCCATAAAGATGTCCGATCTCGACCAAACTAAGTGAAATTATGGGAAAGCATAGCAAACTAAGAAATACAAAGTTTGAAGGTGTTTCCATTGAAAACAAAAAAGTTTTTCCCACTAAGACTACTTTGCAGACCACTTTTCAATGGAACGAAAAGTGTAAATAGTGGAGGCTTAAGATACCGACAAAAAAATATTATAATAATAATTAATTTAATTATAATTTAATATTTTTTTGATCAAAAATTGGAATATGAAAATTTTGATTTTTTAAAATCACTTTTAAGCCCCTATCTCTTCATTTAAGGGAGTTATGGGCGTTTAAAGATTTGGGAGGTTTAAATTACTGTAAAAAATTTTTTTAATAACTTTTTTACACAATTTTGAACAGCAGAAAAATATTTAAACCGGTTTGGAACCGAATTCCGAAATATTCTTTGAGAATTTTACAAAAATTGGCTATTGGCTTTCCGTTAAAAGACTGGTTTACAGATGGGCTTAAAATCGCGAACAGAACTTAAAATCATTCCAAAAGTGTGTATATTATTCTTTGTTGCGATCTGGAATCCAGAATACAATTGAGACTCTACTTTTCTATGGGAGCTAGACCATATAGTCATCTGATACCGTCGATTTAGACAATTTTACAGCATATTTGTACTTAAAGACTTTGTGCAAAGTTTAGTGCAGATAGCTTTCAAACTGACCGAGTAGATGACATAGAAACAGAAATCAGAAGTGAAATCAACTCAGCTCGTTGTGCTGATCAAGAATATATATACTTTGTGTGGTCGATATAAACATTTACGTGGGTTTTTTCTAATCGAGTGTTCACATTTTGATATAAAAAGTAAGAGGAATGTCTGTAACTTTGATCTATCAAAGTACGAGTAATCCTTGACTTGCTTGTCACATTTAACATTCAAATATTACATAATAGAACAGAGTCAAAACTTTCGTATACCTCATTTCACTCACAGTCGTGCTATCGTCAGCACCTTCCTATTGGTATCAGGCAAATGCCACAGCTATACAACAATCCCTACCGGAGCAAATGAATCCCACACGTCCCTGTACCCCAGAGGATATTAAGATGAATAACAGTGATGGCGGTATGTTTGATAATCAAATGATGCCGAGTACCTCGGCTCAGGCCAGGTCTATGCTACAGTATGGTGGTCAACCTATACGTCCAGGTGCACCACCGCCACCACCACCACCAATGGTTGGCTCACCATCGCCATCGATGACTTCGCTGTACCAGCAACCAATGTCGGCCAATCAGCTGTATGCTTCGGCAGTTCAGCAAGCTCAATTTATGGCAGGATCGCACATGCAAGCTGCTGCATCGAATATGTATGCAGCGCCACCAATGGGAGGAGAGTTGAGAGCTACAGTGAGTCAGGAGTATGGCACAGCTTCAACTGCACCAACGGGTAAGTAGCAGAGAGAGAGATGGAAAGAGAAAGGGCAGCTTCCCTTAATCCTTTTTTTTTACAGGAAACCCCTTGCATGCCACCGGGAGTCAGGAGTATTTTCTTGCAGCTCAACAGGCTAACTTACAGCCTATGCAGTTTTCACAGCAAACTGCTCAACAGGCTAACTTACAGCCCATGCAGTTTCCACAGCAAACTGGTCCTCTTCAGCCGACTAACTTACTACCCATGCAGTTTCCACAGCAGTCGTACTTTCCGCAAAACTATCCGCCGGCCACAGCCGCCTTCCATTTGGGTCAACAGAACGCCTATATGCAGTCAGGTCAGCAGAATTTCCCTACAGCTTTTCAGCCTTGCCAGCCGTCGGCTGGATTCCCACATGCTTTCCATCCAGTTCAGCAGACTGGGCAGTCGTCCAACCAACGTCCAGGTAAGTCAATTGTGACAATATTGATGTTAATTCGATTAAGCTCCAATGACACCAATGAATAGCCTTGCCAGGAACAGAATATATGTACTCGGCATTCATGCAGCAACAACACCAACTGCAGACAGCTCTAACCATGTTGTCAGGAGAACAGGCAGCTCAAGTGTTTGGTTTAATGAATTCGCCGTTGCAGGCTTTTCAACAAGCAGCGGCAGCTTCCGGACAGCCCATGAATTTTCCACCAAATTTGCCTCAAAGTGTGTCGCAATGCTCTCTTCAAAACGTTCCACAGAGCGTGCCTCATATGGTGCCACAAAGCGTGCCTCAAAACGTTCCTCAAGGCGTTCCACAGAGCGTGCCTCAAAGCGTTCCACAGAGCGTGCCTCAAAGCGTTCCTCAAGGCGTTCCACAAAGCCTACCTCAAGGCGTTCCACAGAGCGTGCCTCAAAGCGTGCCCCAAATCGTGCCTCAAATCGTGCCTCAAAGCGTGCCTCACAACGTTTATCAAACCATGTCACAAAGCTCTCTACAAAGCGTTCCTCAAGGCCTTCCTCAACACGTACCTCAAAGCGTTCCTCAAAGCCAGTCGGAAACCTCGCTTCCAGTTTCTATCGAGCCTCAAATCTTTACTCAAAACATGCCCATGGGCCAACCTCAAATGCAGTCACAAATCCAGCATCATTGCGAGTCCAGAATTCCAGTTTCTCAAAGCTCACCTCAAATATCGTTTCCATGCTTGCCTCTTGCCGAACCTCTAAGCCAGCCTCTGGTACAATCTACAATGGAGTCTTTAAACCAATTTGCCAAGCAGTCGCCAGTTGTAGCCGAGACTCTAAGCCAGCGTCATACCGAGTCCAGGATTCCAGTGTCTCAAAGCTCAAATGAAATATCACTTCCATGCTTGCCTTTGAAGCTGCCTCTTGTCGAACCTTTAAACCAGCCACTGACACAATCAGCGATGGAGTCTTCAAACCAATTAACCATGCAGCAGCCAGAGAAACCAGAGCCAAATCAGCAGCTGGCGGAGCAGGAGAACCACCACGCCAAGGAGTGCAACAGTTCTTCATTATTAGCGGACATGCCACAGCACCAGTCTCTTGTGGAGCAGCCTATGAACCATCAAGCTCTTGTGGAGTCTCTGGAGAATCCTTCAAACCAGCTGATGCAGCTGAACCAGCAACCAGCAGAGCCACAAAACCAGTGCGAAACAATTGATATCGCCTCTACAGTGGAGTCAAGTCCAGAAGTAAGCCCACACAATACACTAGATGATACCAATACGGTGTCTGCAACTTCGATATCTTCAGGTTCATCACAGACATCTTTAGGATCGTCTTTTGGTTCCACAACTTCAGTTAATACATCAGATTCTGTTATCTCAGTCATATTTAGTACTAACGATAACTTTGAGGCAAGAAGTTCACAGGGTGAAGGTTCTGTTAATGTTACAAACCCAACAGATTTTGAGTCTACACCATCGAATGTTGATCCTTACGGAATCATAGAAGCCACACTCAATCCATGCGTTGGTCTGACAGACTCTAAGATCCAAGTCAACACATCCTTAAGCGATTCTACACGCGCTAGTACTGAGACTACCCAAACTACAGACAATTTTGCAGAGACCACAACTAAGAACCTCGAAACCCTATCGATTAGTGAGTCCACACCACAGACGGGCACTACTTTCTTAACTCCTTCTACGCAACCAGCTTACGAAACTCATACAGAATCTACTGCCAAGACTTTCGTAAGCCATACAGATCAGACAACCAGGGTCTACGGGTCCTCCCTAACCGACACTACACATGCTAATCCTGAAGCTCACACAGCTTGTTCAAATGAATTTCCTACACCGCAAGCTTCGGCAACCTTCGCGGGACTTACTCCCATGGGTTATCCTAACCTAACAGTTCCTACACCCAATTTCTATGCATCCTCAATACCCACTTATCCTGAAGCTCTCGCATATGCTACACACAATTTCGCATATCCTACACCGCAAGCTTCTGTCACTTTTACGGGTATTCTACCCCAAAACTTCACACCTTACACATTTCCCACTCACATGACTTCTGGACAGGACTCGGGCTATTCTGGTGTGCGTTATCATGCACCCTACCCGACGAATATGGGTATGCAACAACCCATTGGAGGATTCTACAATCAATATCCTGCAGACATTCAACAGAAAGTGAACAAAGATGTGGAGACTAATGCAAATGTTAAATTAACTGAACAATCAGCTCCTGTCAAGGCTTCTTACGCAACCCACACAAGTCCTGCTACCACTTGTGTAGTGGCTGCACCGAATGTAGCTTCCCCATCCTTGGGAAATATGGAACCTTTAGTTTGTTATGGCGCTGCGAACGAGTCTTCCTTTATGAATGAGGTAACCGCACCACGAGGGAATATGGAACCTGCGAACGAGTCTTCTGCACTGTTGAGAAACATGGAAGTACCAAAAACTTTTCCCAATACGCACGAGTCCTTCATTAATGTAGCTGCTGCACCCTTAACTAACATGGATTCTCCAGTTACTAATGACGCTACCAAGGAGGAGACTGCTGCACCATTAAGGAATATGGAACCTACATTAACTTATGGCGCTCCGAATGAGTCTTTCATTAATGTAGCTGCTGCACCCTTGGGGAACATACATCCACCATACATCCACGAGTCTTCTGCACCCTTGAACATGGATCCTACATTAACTTATGGCGCTCCGAATGAGTCTTTCATTAATGCAGCTGCTGCACCCTTGGGGAACATACACCCACCACCAACCTATGGCGCTACGAACGACACTTCTGCACCCTTGAACATGGATCCTACATTAACTTATGGCGCTCTGAAAGAGTCTTTCATTAATGTAGATGCTGCACCCTTGGGAAACATACATCCACCACCAACCTTTGGCGCTACGAACGAGTCTTCTGCACCCTTGAACATGGATCCTACATTAACTTATAGCACTCCGAATGAGTCTTTCATTAATGCAGCTGCTGCACCCTTAACCTATGGGGCTACGAACGACACTTCTGCACCCTTGGGGATCGTTGAGCCTACAGCAACTTATTGCGCTGCGAATGTATGTTTTGCTTCCTTAAATACCATGGATTCTCCAGCTACGAACGAGACTTCTATTAATATTAATAGTTCTGCATCCATGAGCATGGAATCTTCAACAACTTCTCGTGCTTTGAACGAGTCTTCGATTAATGGAACTTCTACAACCTTCAACATGGATTGTTTAGATGCCACAAACGAGTCTTCTATTAATGCTAGTTTTACATCCTTGAGCATGGAACTTACAATAACTTCTTCCATAATTGTAACGTCTACGGAACATGCAGTAGCTGCTTCTCCTACTTCCAACACAATTTCTGCTGCCTCGAAAATCATGGAAGATTCTGCTATAGCACCTTCTCTCCAGGCTGCTACTGATCAACTGGCCGTTGCTGTCATTCAAAAGAAGAAGAAACCCAAGAAAAAAGCTACAGTCGCACCACGGGAAACATTGCAAAGCCTCAAGATTGTTAAGATGCACCGAATGCCATTGGAGAACTTTAGCCAAGCCCAGGAACTTCAAGCGGTACCTTTGGAAGCACCCTTGAACTTTTATGACTACACGGTAACAGCGCATCGTGTGTACAACAACCGTTTGTTGCCTCTCTTACGCATCAAAAAGTTCACGCCAATTGAGGTGAAACGTTTACCACCAGCCGAACCGTCTCGCATCCCTGAGAAGACGTTGCTCAACACTGAACCCAAGACGTTGTCGCATCAGCAGTGGTCGTGTTTGAGATTGAAACGTATGCTGTTAGATTTAAGTACGTTGCGCAAGGGACCAGAGATGCCGACGTTGGTGGCCCCCAAGAATCCAATGGTAGCGGTGTATTTGCCACGCGAAGAACTGAGAATTGCAGCGGAAAAGCAGTTGAGTGTGATTCCTGAAAATGAGGAGGGCTCGCCCGATGCCGAGGGCAGTTTGAGTATAACAGAACCAGCAGAACCAGCACCCAGCATCGAACCTGAGATTGACGAGAGCAAATACGAACCGTGTGAGTCGGTTGTCATTATTAATGGCGTTCAAGTTAGGGTGGAAAATCAACGTCTCATATCGGACGAAAATCCAGATTGTTTTGAGCCAATTCGATTGCAGGTACCGGCGATTACAATGAAGCCACCGGACTTGCCCCTGAAAGGAGACTTTCGCAGTTACTTTGAGGTGGACATTGTGTCCATTCGATTGCTGGAATGTGTGGCATACAAGAAGTTTGGGGGCAAGGCTATCATTCAACAGGAAATCAAAAAGTATCTGGTTCACTTTTATCGCTCACGATACGTGGAGGATATCACCTGCTTTCATTGGTATGTCTCGGAGGGTTTCTTTGCCGCTCACATGCTAACCGAACAGCCGGACTTCAGTTGCCAAGGACTTTCGCTGCAGCAGATAGACAAATGTCTCGACACGTATGTGAAGCAACGCAATCGTCGGGGCGAGCCCCATTTGGAATTGACTCCGCTCATGGCCTACTACATGGTCACAGCATATTGTCGGTTACTTTTTGAAAACGCTAGGCAGCTGGACTTATCGTTTGAAGAGCGCAAATTACTAAGGACACGTTTTGCAGTGACAAATATAGAAACTTTCTTGCTCGAACGTAGGCTGGACATAAAGGTGGATGCATTTACGTGCTTGGATCTGTTGAATTGGAGTGCCAAGCATGAGTGTCGATTGAAGGAATTGTACAATGAGGCTTTGAACTATGCATCGGAGAGAGCCACCATTACCAAGCAGGCTGGTTTTGTGATGCGCACGCCCAATCTGGAGGCGTTCTATGATTTTTATGTGCATGGAATATTGCCGAAGCCGGATGCCTTGGCGGTGAATTCATTGCCCAACACCATTAGGCGCTATCAGTTGCCTCAGTTGCAGTTTCCGTTTGAGTATATTTGTCCCGTGGAGGGTTGTGAAATGGAATTGTGCTCTCTGACCGTTATGGCTCATTTCCTGAGCGATCATTGCCGACGTATGGAGGAGCTGTGGCTGAGGGATCGCATGGTGTTGATGTTCTATCCAGCCTGTTATCCTCCCCGGAATGTTTATTGTATTATAGTATTGGCCCTGCTGGCCCGTAACATACCCAAGAAATTGCCCATACCGCGTTGCATACTCAATCAGGAGCTGGCGCCACGTTTACTCTATTTTGCTGAACATCTACCCTGCTTTGTGATGTTTAGTCAAATTTCGCTTGATCAACTTTTGACACCCGAAGAGGAGCTACCTTTCAGTTTGGAGCGTTCCATTTATGTGTTTTGGCTGGCCAGCGTTGATGAGTATGCACCCAATTTGGGCTGCCGCATGTATATCTATAGCCAGGAGAATAGCATTTCGAGTGATTCGCTGATGCCGTTTGTCAGAATGTCCACATTTGTCAGTGTTCCTCACATGATGAAGAAGTGCGAGAAGAGCTATTTGGCCATAGATCATGCCACCATGTCCCTGTTGACTAAAGATTTTCAAGAGTTGATATATATTGATGTGCGTTATGTGGATAAGGATCTTTTCAATCCAGAGGATTCGGGCGATGAGGATCTGTGGGATTACTAGTGATAGAATGTGTGTGTGTGTGTGTGGTATATTGCTTCCGGTTTTAACTATGTATATGTTTGTGTTTTCTTTACTTGCAGATGCCTGCTGAATCCGTATATTTTATACCCGATTCTTACTTATCTACTTGGAACTATATCCATCTATATATTTTTATATTCTGAAGAACATTTAGCAAAATTGTATGAATTGTGTTAGCAGTTCGTGTTTGAACTGAATAAATATGTAGTTATCGTTGGAAATGCAGGGGATGTTTCATTTACAGCAGGGGTACACAGAGAACTGGATGTGCTTATACTAATTGGCGTCAGCCGCACACAACTGTCTAGCTTCGCTACAAATGCTAAGCAGACGCAAATTTATCCGTCTATGCGATAATGATTGATACATTTAGTTGATTCTATTTTATATAAGTAGTATCTTAAGGTGTAGCAACCAGCATGTACTGTGCGACTCAATTCCCAATCATTAAGTAAGTATAAATTGACCACCTTTCATTCGTACAAAAATTGGCTATTGGATACCGACAAAAATATATTATAATAATAATTAATTTAATTATAATATTTTTTTGATCAAAAATTGGAATATGAAAATTTTGATTTTTTAAAACCACTTTTAAGCCCCTATCTCTTCATTTAAGGGAGTTATGGGCGTTTAAAGATTTGGGAGGTAATAATAATTAATTTAATTATAATTTAATATTTTTTTGATCAAAAATTGGAATATGAAAATTTTGATTTTTTAAAACCACTTTTAAGCCCCTATCTCTTCATTTAAGGGAGTTATAGGCATTTAAAGATTTGGGAGGTTTAAATTACTGTAAAAAAATTTTTTAATAACTTTTTTACACAATTTGGAACAGCAGAAAAATATTTAAACCGGTTTGGAACCGAATTCCGAAATATTCTTTGAGAATTTTACAAAAATTGGCTATTGGATACCGACAAAAAAATATTATAATAATAATTAATTTAATTATAGTTTAATATTTTTTTGATCAAAAATTGGAATATGAAAATTTTGATTTTTTAAAATCACTTTTAAGCCCCTATCTCTTCATTTAAGGGAGTTATGGGCGTTTAAAGATTTGGGAGGTAATAATAATTAATTTAATTATAATTTAATATTTTTTTGATCAAAAATTGGAATATGAAAATTTTGATTTTTTAAAACCACTTTTAAGCCCCTATCTCTTCATTTAAGGGAGTTATGGGCGTTTAAAGATTTGGGAGGTAATAATAATTAATTTAATTATAATTTAATATTTTTTTGATCAAAAATTGGAATATGAAAATTTTGATTTTTTAAAACCACTTTTAAGCCCCTATCTCTTCATTTAAGGGAGTTATGGGCGTTTAAAGATTTGGGAGGTAATAATAATTAATTTAATTATAATTTAATATTTTTTTGATCAAAAATTGGAATATGAAAATTTTGATTTTTTAAAATCACTTTTAAGCCCCTATCTCTTCATTTAAGGGAGTTATGGGCGTTTAAAGATTTGGGAGGTTTAAATTACTGTAAAAAAATTTTTTAATAACTTTTTTACACAATTTGGAACAGCAGAAAAATATTTAAACCGGTTTGGAACCGAAAACTGGCTATTGGATACCGACAAAAAAATATTATAATAATAATTAATTTAATTATAATTTAATATTTTTTTGATCAAAAATTGGAATATGAAAATTTTGATTTTTTAAAACCACTTTTAAGCCCCTATCTCTTCATTTAAGGGAGTTATGGGCGTTTAAAGATTTGGGAGGTAATAATAATTAATTTAATTATAATTTAATATTTTTTTGATCAAAAATTGGAATATGAAAATTTTGATTTTTTAAAATCACTTTTAAGCCCCTATCTCTTCATTTAAGGGAGTTATGGGCGTTTAAAGATTTGGGAGGTTTAAATTACTGTAACAAAATTTTTTAATAACTTTTTTACACAATTTGGAACAGCAGAAAAATATTTAAACCGGTTTGGAACCGAATTCCGAAATATTCTTTGAGAATTTTACAAAAATTGGCTATTGGATACCGACAAAAAAATATTATAATAATAATTAATTTAATTATAATTTGATATTTTTTTTGATCAAAAATTGGAATATGAAAATTTTGATTTTTTAAAACCACTTTTAAGCCCCTATCTCTTCATTTAAGGGAGTTATGGGCGTTTAAAGATTTGGGAGGTAATAATAATTAATTTAATTATAATTTAATATTTTTTTGATCAAAAATTGGAATATGAAAATTTTGATTTTTTAAAACCACTTTTAAGCCCCTATCTCTTCATTTAAGGGAGTTATGGGCGTTTAAAGATTTGGGAGGTAATAATAATTAATTTAATTATAATTTAATATTTTTTTGATCAAAAATTGGAATATGAAAATTTGGATTTTTTAAAAATCACTTTTAAGCCCCTATCTCTTCATTTAAGGGAGTTATGGGCGTTTAAAGATTTGGGAGGTTTAAATTACTGTAAAAAATTTTTTTAATAACTTTTTTACACAATTTTGAACAGCAGAAAAATATTTAAACCGGTTTGGAACCGAAAACTGGCTATTGGATACCGACAAAAAAATATTATAATAATAATTAATTTAATTATAATTTAATATTTTTTTGATCAAAAATTGGAATATGAAAATTTTGATTTTTTAAAACCACTTTTAAGCCCCTATCTCTTCATTTAAGGGAGTTATGGGCGTTTAAAGATTTGGGAGGTAATAATAATTAATTTAATTATAATTTAATATTTTTTTGATCAAAAATTGGAATATGAAAATTTTGATTTTTTAAAATCACTTTTAAGCCCCTATCTCTTCATTTAAGGGAGTTATGGGCGTTTAAAGATTTGGGAGGTTTAAATTACTGTAAAAAAATTTTTTAATAACTTTTTTACACAATTTGGAACAGCAGAAAAATATTTAAACCGGTTTGGAACCGAATTCCGAAATATTCTTTGAGAATTTTACAAAAATTGGCTATTGGATACCGACAAAAAAATATTATAATAATAATTAATTTAATTATAGTTTAATATTTTTTTGATCAAAAATTGGAATATGAAAATTTTGATTTTTTAAAATCACTTTTAAGCCCCTATCTCTTCATTTAAGGGAGTTATGGGCGTTTAAAGATTTGGGAGGTAATAATAATTAATTTAATTATAATTTGATATTTTTTTGATCAAAAATTGGAATATGAAAATTTTGATTTTTTAAAATCACTTTTAAGCCCCTATCTCTTCATTTAAGGGAGTTATGGGCGTTTAAAGATTTGGGAGGTAATAATAATTAATTTAATTATAATTTAATATTTTTTTGATCAAAAATTGGAATATGAAAATTTTGATTTTTTAAAACCACTTTTAAGCCCCTATCTCTTCATTTAAGGGAGTTATGGGCGTTTAAAGATTTGGGAGGTAATAATAATTAATTTAATTATAATTTAATATTTTTTTGATCAAAAATTGGAATATGAAAATTTGGATTTTTTAAAAATCACTTTTAAGCCCCTATCTCTTCATTTAAGGGAGTTATGGGCGTTTAAAGATTTGGGAGGTTTAAATTACTGTAAAAAATTTTTTTAATAACTTTTTTACACAATTTTGAACAGCAGAAAAATATTTAAACCGGTTTGGAACCGAAAACTGGCTATTGGATACCGACAAAAAAATATTATAATAATAATTAATTTAATTATAATTTAATATTTTTTTGATCAAAAATTGGAATATGAAAATTTTGATTTTTTAAAACCACTTTTAAGCCCCTATCTCTTCATTTAAGGGAGTTATGGGCGTTTAAAGATTTGGGAGGTTTAAATTACTGTAACAAAATTTTTTAATAACTTTTTTACACAATTTGGAACAGCAGAAAAATATTTAAACCGGTTTGGAACCGAATTCCGAAATATTCTTTGAGAATTTTACAAAAATTGGCTATTGGATACCGACAAAAAAATATTATAATAATAATTAATTTAATTATAATTTGATATTTTTTTGATCAAAAATTGGAATATGAAAATTTTGATTTTTTAAAATCACTTTAAAGCCCCTATCTCTTCATTTAAGGGAGTTATGGGCGTTTAAAGATTTGGGAGGTTTAAATTACTGTAAAAAATTTTTTTAATAACTTTTTTACACAATTTTGAACAGCATTCAGCAACAGGTTCCAAAAATATTTAAACCGGTTTGGAACCGAAAACTGGCTATTGGATACCGACAAAAAAATATTATAATAATAATTAATTTAATTATAATTTAATATTTTTTTGATCAAAAATTGGAATATGAAAATTTTGATTTTTTAAAACCACTTTTAAGCCCCTATCTCTTCATTTAAGGGAGTTATGGGCGTTTAAAGATTTGGGAGGTAATAATAATTAATTTAATTATAATTTAATATTTTTTTGATCAAAAATTGGAATATGAAAATTTTGATTTTTTAAAAATCACTTTTAAGCCCCTATCTCTTCATTTAAGGGAGTTATGGGCGTTTAAAGATTTGGGAGGTTTAAATTACTGTAAAAAATTTTTTTAATAACTTTTTTACACAATTTTGAACAGCAGAAAAATATTTAAACCGGTTTGGAACCGAATTCCGAAATATTCTTTGAGAATTTTACAAAAATTGGCTATTGGATACCGACAAAAAAATATTATAATAATAATTAATTTAATTATAATTTAATATTTTTTTGATCAAAAATTGGAATATGAAAATTTTGATTTTTTAAAATCACTTTTAAGCCCCTATCTCTTCATTTAAGGGAGTTATGGGCGTTTAAAGATTTGGGAGGTAATAATAATTAATTTAATTATAATTTAATATTTTTTTGATCAAAAATTGGAATATGAAAATTTTGATTTTTTAAAACCACTTTTAAGCCCCTATCTCTTCATTTAAGGGAGTTATGGGCGTTTAAAGATTTGGGAGGTAATAATAATTAATTTAATTATAATTTAATATTTTTTTGATCAAAAATTGGAATATGAAAATTTTGATTTTTTAAAATCACTTTTAAGCCCCTATCTCTTCATTTAAGGGAGTTATGGGCGTTTAAAGATTTGGGAGGTTTAAATTACTGTAAAAAATTTTTTTAATAACTTTTTTACACAATTTTGAACAGCAGAAAAATATTTAAACCGGTTTGGAACCGAATTCCGAAATATTCTTTGAGAATTTTACAAAAATTGGCTATTGGATACCGACAAAAATATATTATAATAATAATTAATTTAATTATAATTTAATATTTTTTTGATCAAAAATTGGAATATGAAAATTTTGATTTTTTAAAATCACTTTAAAGCCCCTATCTCTTCATTTAAGGGAGTTATGGGCGTTTAAAGATTTGGGAGGTTTAAATTACTGTAAAAAATTTTTTTAATAACTTTTTTACACAATTTTGAACAGCATTCAGCAACAGGTTCCAAAAATATTTAAACCGGTTTGGAACCGAAAACTGGCTATTGGATACCGACAAAAAAATATTATAATAATAATTAATTTAATTATAATTTAATATTTTTTTGATCAAAAATTGGAATATGAAAATTTTGATTTTTTAAAACCACTTTTAAGCCCCTATCTCTTCATTTAAGGGAGTTATGGGCGTTTAAAGATTTGGGAGGTAATAATAATTAATTTAATTATAATTTAATATTTTTTTGATCAAAAATTGGAATATGAAAATTTTGATTTTTTAAAAATCACTTTTAAGCCCCTATCTCTTCATTTAAGGGAGTTATGGGCGTTTAAAGATTTGGGAGGTTTAAATTACTGTAAAAAATTTTTTTAATAACTTTTTTACACAATTTTGAACAGCAGAAAAATATTTAAACCGGTTTGGAACCGAATTCCGAAATATTCTTTGAGAATTTTACAAAAATTGGCTATTGGATACCGACAAAAAAATATTATAATAATAATTAATTTAATTATAATTTAATATTTTTTTGATCAAAAATTGGAATATGCAAATTTTGATTTTTTAAAATCACTTTTAAGCCCCTATCTCTTCATTTAAGGGAGTTATGGGCGTTTAAAGATTTGGGAGGTTTAAAGTACTGTAAAAAATTTTTTTAATAACTTTTTTACACAATTTTGAACAGCAGAAAAATATTTAAACCGGTTTGGAACCGAATTCCGAAATATTCTTTGAGAATTTTACAAAAATTGGCTATTGGATACCGACAAAAATATATTATAATAATAATTAATTTAATTATAATTTAATATTTTTTTGATCAAAAATTGGAATATGAAAATTTTGATTTTTTAAAATCACTTTAAAGCCCCTATCTCTTCATTTAAGGGAGTTATGGGCGTTTAAAGATTTGGGAGGTAATAATAATTAATTTAATTATAATTTAATATTTTTTTGATCAAAAATTGGAATATGAAAATTTTGATTTTTTAAAATCACTTTTAAGCCCCTATCTCTTCATTTAAGGGAGTTATGGGCGTTTAAAGATTTGGGAGGTTTAAATTACTGTAAAAAATTCTCTACTTTCTTATGGGAGCTAGACCATATAGTTGTCCGATTTCGACCAAACTTTGTGGAATTATGGAAAAGCATAGCAAACTAAGAAATACATAGTTTGGAGGCGTTTCCATTGAAAACAAAAAAGTTTTTCTAACTAAAACTACTTTTTAGACTCTACTTTTCTATGACAGCTATACTACATAGATGACCGATTTCGACCAAACTGGGTGGAATCATGTAAAAGCATAGCAAACTAAGAAATACAAAGTTAAGAGGCGTTACCATTGAAAACAAAAAAGTTTTTCTCACTAAAACTAATTTCTCAACCGATCATTCCCATGACAGCTATACCCTATAGTCATCCGATTTTGACAAAACTTTGAGGAATTGTGTAAAAGATTATATAACAAATATATGATAATTTTAAGGAGGTTTAAATTGAAAACAAAAAAGTTTTTCTTACTAAGACTATTTGTCGAACCTAACTTTTCTATGGTAGCTATACTATATAGATGTCCGATTTCGACCAAATTTGGCAGAACTATGGAGAAGCACTAAAAACTATTATATACTGAGTTTGAAGACATTTGCATTAGCAACAAAAAAGTTTTTCTCACTAGATTTAGTTTTTCGACTGATCGTTCCTATGGCAGCTATATGTTATGGTCATCCGATCCGGTCGGTTCCAACAAATGTGCAGCGTATTTGTGCTAAAAGACTTCGTGCAAAGTTT
The DNA here is from genome assembly GCA_035044965.1 of Lordiphosa andalusiaca. Lineage (NCBI taxonomy): Eukaryota > Metazoa > Arthropoda > Insecta > Diptera > Drosophilidae > Lordiphosa > Lordiphosa andalusiaca. The sequence goes on along the minus strand of JAWNNM010002472.1, from coordinate 671,523 downwards.
GGTCGCGATAACTCAAAAACTGACGGAGGAGAAAGCATAGAAACAGACGGACAATCGATCAGACGGACAAGGTTAAATCAACTCAGCTTGTCATGCTGATCAAGCATTATATATACTTTATGTGGTCGGAAATGCTTTTATCTATGCGTTACAAACATCTGTACAATTTCAATATACCCTCTGCAAGGGTATAAAAAGCTTTAAAAGTTAGATAATTTACCATTTCCATTCCGCCCCCCCGGAATTTGAAAAAAATCTTGTATATCCCACAATTTTATGGATAAAAGGTTCATACCTTCTAGACATATTTTGCATTCAGTATTATTTATCAATTCGCCAATAGATTGCTAGAGAAAGATGAGTGGAAATTATATTTGATTTAGAAAAAGGCCACATTTAACATTTTCGATTTTGAAACCGGGTTAACAAATAATTCATGCCACAAGGCAAAGTTAAATTGATTCTATTAGAAAAAAGTAAAGTGTGGAAATTAATTTTTTTGTTGGATTTTGCTTTAAATTAATTTTTTGTTGGATTTTGCTTCCATGGCTTAGCTTTTATAGACAAAGGAAGGCTTAATGGTGTCCTAGTAACAGCACAATTGTCCTTAGAATAAAGCTATTTAGATATTTTTACAGCTTTTTTATATAACAGTTGGCCATTTTAAGCAATTTTCAATGTTCGATTTGGCGTGAGCGAACAGCTGCTAGTGACACGCCGATTGAATGTTGCTCATCTCTAAGTTAGATAAAGTTGTTTTAAAACTGTGAAGCCAACTGTAGTTCTAAAACTGTAGGATCTGAAACCTTTTGGCGGAAAGCCATTTAGAACCAGCTGAGATAATGTTTAACAAGAAAAGCCAAGGGGCAAATGGCACTCACCTTAAATTTGAATGTATTTGAAATGCCCAAATGCTTGGTTTGAAATGCATTGGTAAGATCCGCAGCAACAAGTAGAACCAAAAGCAGCAGTTTTAGCTGCACTAAGCCGGCCATTGCCCAGATTTGACATGCACTCGTTTGGTATTATGGCAGAACTTATTTTCTTTTGCCAGTAGTAAAACACATGAAAAAACAAAACAAAAATTCAAACACACTTTTCCTACCATTTAATAACTTTTAAACAATGCAATGGCCAATGCAGAGACGAACGGCAAGAAGAAGCACAAATGCAACAACAACGAATACCAACAAACGGGACTCTCCTAGCTCTCTTTTTTGGCAGTCGACACAGGCGGAAAACACAATAAAAAAAACAACAAAAAATATTAGCAAACTTTTGCTTTCATTTTATAACTGTGAACAGTTGGAACAGCACAGATCACTATGGAGAGACGATTAGCAAGAAGAAGCACATATAAACCAACAACAAATACCAACAAATGGGACTCTCCTTGCTCCCTTCTTTTGGCAGGCGACACAATAAAAAAAACAACAAAAAATCAACACACACACATTTGCTTTCATTTCATAACTGTGAACAGTTATAACGGCACTGATCATAACAGAAATGGAGAGGAACGGAACAGCAAGACACACATGCATATGCATGTGTTTGTATGAATGCACGCGTGGTCCGGCACTTGCGCTCTGTCTCTTTCTGTCTCACAGCAGCTTTGTTCTTTGGTTACATAAGAATTTCATTTATAACTTTGTTTTAGCACCGAATTTGTGTTTAATACACTTGATTTATTAATTTGCACTTTGTTTTGTGCAATTTGTTTACCAATTTGACAATTAAAGTTGGGAATTATTTTTGCAATGGCGGCGGCGGCGGCTTGGCCGCCGCCAACAACAACTTTGTGGTAACCTCTGGCCTTCTCAGTTCGATTTGTTGGCCACTATTTAGGCATTTTGTTTAAATGAATTATTATTTATTGATTTGCACTTTTTTTAATTCAATTTAGAAACATTTTTAACTTTTTTTCCAACCGATCTTGAATTCCGCTGCACACCGAATGCGATTCACACGCACACTAACTGAGCCTCGCTGCTTCTGCCTCTCCCACAGCATTTGGCAGAGCGGCAGAGATTACAGTTCGATAACATTTTAATCGATATGGGCAGAGGGCGCCCAAATTTAATTGAAAATGAAAGTTATTTTAAATGTGTGTGAACAAAGTGCAGTATTTATAATAAATCGGGGCAAACTTGTGAGGTGTAAGTGTGAATTGGAAATGTGGCTTATTAAAATCTTGGACCCAGTCAAAATTATGAAATTGGCAGTCGTAACTAAGACTTGGAGTCCTTGGAGGCGACCTGTTTGAAAGTAGAAGAGTTAAGTTGTGCGCTCCAAAAACCTTTCCCTCAGCTGACCCAGCTTACCTCAGGCTCGTCGGCTTTCTTCGGCATTACCAGTTCGGCTGTTAGCTCTGTCTCGGGATCGGACTCAGCCCCGTTATCGTTATCTTCCTGATCGCTGAGCTGTCCGCATTTCTGCCGCAGGTTGAACATACCACGGACACGGCGCAACGGATATGGCCGTGTTAAGCACTTGACTTTGTAACGTCTGGCGTCTGCTCCCAATTTGAGGGGCCCGTAGGTGGGTCGTTGCCGTAGCGAACCATACATGGGTGATTGCCTTCCACCTGGCCAGAAAGTCTCCTCGGTGGTGGTATTGAACGAGGGCAGTGACCTGGAACGCTTATGCAAGGGTCGGGCATAGCCCATAGCAACTGCGAAATCCGACTTCTTCTCAGATTTCTTCTTTATCTCAACACTGGGAAGTTGGAGCAGTTCCCAGGACTTGGGATTGAAAACAAACTCAGAAGTTGAAGCTGTATTAGGTACTGTAGCTTTCATCAAATCGTTCTTATTCTGGGATGGAACGTCAATCGGCGGCTGCTTGCTGAAACTGGGGCAAGCATCCCGGTTTGGAGAAGGCGAGTCCAGGCGACAGCGATCTATCTTCTCTGAAAGTTCCACCACATCCTTCTCCTCGGTATCATTCTGGTAGGGACAAAGCTTACGCCGGGCGGCTGACCTGCGTTCAATGCGATGGCGACCCATTTTGTACTCGGGAGGGGGGAATATCAAATGGTTTTCTTATAGTAGAGCAATTTCTGGGGGGGCTGCCTTTGGGGCAATGGCAACTTGTCTACTGAAACGTTTTCTAAACTAAAACTGCCGAGAGTTGAAGCTGTTGGCCAACTAAGTTGGAAGCTAAATCAAAACTTATTTGTATGGCAGCTATACCATATAGTTGTTCGATTTTAATAAAACTTGGTAGAATAATACAAAATTATAGAAAACTTATGAATACAAAGTTTGGAGACGTTTTCATTGAAAAGAAAAAAGTTTTTCTTACTAAAACTAGTTTTTTGACCGATTGTTCCTATGGCAGCTATGAGATATAGCTAAACGATCCGGTCGGTTCCGACAAATTAGTAATGTGCAGCAAAAAGAAGACTCTGTGCAAAATTTCAGCTCAATAGCTTTAAAACTGAGAGACTAGTTTGCGTAGAAACAGACAGACAGAAGGACAGAAGGACGGACAATGCTCAATCGGATCAGCTCGTCACCCTAAATATACAGTTTATGGCATCGCAAATGTAATATAATACCCTTTTGCAAGGATATAACAATGATTATTATAAAATCAGGCTGAAAGGAAATGCATTTTTATATAAATTTCAATTTCATTTAAATTTGGGCGCCTCCTGCTGATATCGACTAAAATGTTATCGAACTGTGCTCTCTGCAGCTCTGCCAAAGCCTGTGGGAGAGACAGAAGCAGCGAGGCTCAGTTAGTGTGCGTGTGCATGGCACTCGGTGTGCAGCGGAATTCAAGAAAAAGTTAAAAATGTTTTTAAATTGTATTAAACAAAGTGCAAATCAATAAATAATGCTTAATTTAAACAAAATGCCTAAAGAGCGGCCCACAAATCAAACTGCGGAGTCCAGAGGTTATCACAAAGTTGTTGTTGGCGGCGGCCAAGCCGCCGCCATTGCAAATCCTTCCCAGCTTTAATTGTTAAATTGGTAACCAAATTGGTAAACAAAGTATTAATAAATAAATCAGGTGAATTATAGACAAAGTTAAAACAAAGTTATAAATTAAATTCTTAAGCAAACTGAACAACAAAGCTGCGGTGTGACAGAAAGAGAGAGAGCCGGGCCAGGCGTGTATACACACATACATGCATATGTATGTGCTTCTTGCTGTTCCGTTCTTCTCCATTCTATTCTGATCAGTTCCGTTATAACTGTTCACAGCCATGAAATGAAAGCAAATCTGTGTGTTAATTTTTTGTTGTTTTTGTTTTATTGTTTTTTACGCCTCTTTCGCCTGCCAAAAAAGAGAGCCAGGAGAGCCCCGTGCGTTGGTATTTGTTGTTGGTTTATTTGTGCTTCTTCTTGCTAGTCGTCTCTCCATTGGTGATCTGTGCAGTTCCAACTGTTCACAGTTATGAAATGATGGCAAAAATTTGTTAATAATTTGTTGTTTATTTTATTGTGATTTACGTCGATGTCCACTGCCAAAAAAAAGAGAGTTAGGAGAGCCTCGTGTGCTGGTATTTGTTGTTGTTCTGTTTCTCTTGCTCTTTGGCTTTGTGTGGGCTCAAGTTCATGCCGATCAATGCTGTTAAAACTGTTAACACTTATAAAATATAAGGAAAATTTGTGTTTTTCTTTATATGCACAATGTTGTAAACATGTTGAGGTTTTTGTTTTTTGAAATATGTTATACGCCTGTGCTAAAAATTTCCTAAAAAATGTTAAGCGATTGCATGTAAAACCTTCGGAATGGACGGCTTAGTGCAGCTAAAACTGCTGGCTGTGATTCTATGTATTTGTGGCTACGCATCTTACCAGTGCATTTCAAACCAAGTGCTTGGGCTTATCAAATATAAAATATCAAATTTAAGGTAAATAACCTTTGCCCCTGGGCTTTTCTTGTTAAACATTATCTTAAGGCAGCTTGCAGCTGGTTCTAAGTGGCTTTGACAGCCTACAGTTTGAGAAACACTCGACTTATACAGCAGTTGCTGTTAAACTTCTGTTGAAAACATCGATGCATTAAAGTGACCGCCAGGAAAAAAATCCATAAAATCAGACAAAATCGCAGGACCCTTCTCCCATAGCCTCCACCTCCACCTCCTACCACCCTCCCTCCCTTTCGGTTCACTGCCAACAAAAAGAGCCCAAGTGGCAGATAAAAACAACAAGAAGATGTCAAGGCAAAAACGCAAACCAAAATGAAAATAAAAAGCGTAGCATCAAATCAAAAAACAATTACGCGGCAAATGACATTATCAAATGTCAAATGTCATGTTTTGGAAAATGTTCCCCCCCTGCCCCCTGGTAAACCCAACCCCCTAGCCTGGCGCTGCTCCAAAAAGACAACCAAAAATGCAAAGCAGCAAACGGCGGGCGCATCAAATTTGTTCAAGGCAATTTTTCAATTCATTGAAGTGGAATTCATAAGAAGTTAACAACGGAAAAAAACAATACAAGAAAAAAAAAAACCAAAAAAAAAAACAACACTGGAAACTGAGGAACTAAGCGCCACTTGACTTATGCCTCGACCCCGGGCCACCCAACCAATCTTAAATCAAAATCTAGATTTTTGATTCCTTTACCCACCCCCAGCATCCCTCCTGCCAGTTTGTTTGTTTGCCGGGGCTTCTCTTTCAGTTCTTTTGAAAAGACGCTTTAAGCTCGTTTGTTGTAAATAAATCTGTGCCGCTTTTGTATGGCTGCCCTCCTGCACCCCCACCCCCCCCCCCCCCCATCCATCCACTTTTCCTGCTCCTCCTAATGAGACCAAGTACCTGGGTGTCATCTCATATTGATGGTTGGCCATAAATCTAGGATATAGTGAAAAATTACAAATGGGGGAAGGTGCGTAATGAAAGTCAACACGCAGGACCTGCGGTCAAAGGAGGGCGTGGTCAAGTGTAATCAATTGCCGAACAGAAAACTATTAGAACTCCCCACTTATTGTTGTGGCCCGGCGGCGCATATGTTGGCCTCCTCTCCAAACCAAATTACAAACAGACCAAAAAAAAAAAACCGAACAGAAAATGAAAAATGATCTCCTGGAAAAACTGCATGATGGGTCCCAATTGCCATAATTTATCTGTCACATGTCGAATGTGTGTCAACGTCAACCCCAACCACCAACATCATCACCACCACCACCCACTGTGCTGGGTATGGGTGGGGGTCGGTCAGTGGTCATTAATATTTATTATGTCACATGCAAGCCAGTCTAGCGTTTCTTTTGGGCTAAGGAACTGAGAATATCTAATGAGGATGACGGTTTAAGAAGCTCTGAAACGAATCCTGGAAGTTGCAAATACAAAGGGAATGGAACATTTTGGTTCAAAATGTAAAAAAAGCTTGAAAGAAACGGTGGGAGAGTGGAACATTAAGTGCATTTTTAGCATAGAACCACATTAGGTAGCCTTAGAAATGGTAAAAATCTCAAATTCACTCAAAAAGTAATAGAAATTGAAATGGAAAGGAGTAGAAATTGGAACATTTAGTATATATTAGCAGAAAGGTTACCTAAGTGGCCTTAGAAAAGCTGTATATTGGCTAAAAAATAGTTAAATTCGATGTAGAAATGTAGGAAATAGCTTTAGAGCAACGAACGGAATGTGAAACCTTTCAGATAATCTGAAAAATGTTTCAAATTCAAAATTAGTGCTTTAAAACCCAAAATAAGAGTCAGAAAAACGAATGAGAAAGGAACATATCTTAGATTTTTAATGGAAATCCGTATAATGTGGACCCATAAGAGTTGAATATATGTTAAAATTAAAAATTCTACCCCTAAAAGTGCAAACAGTTGTAGAAAACCGGACGGAAAGTGAAATATTGAGGAAATATTGACCTGAGATCGAACAATTTAGTCGAAAAGTGGTTTAAATTAAACAGTTGTTCCGAAAAACTTAAAAAGCAGCCATCGAAACGTATGGGAAAGCCACAAATCAAGGATTTTGAAGGAACTTCTTAATATTTGGCCAAAAAACAAAGCTGGAAATTTAAAATTTGACCGTTAAATAGCAAAATAAAAGCCAGAAAAACGCATGGATAAGGAACACAGAAAACATTTAGATCAAAGTTCGCAATTTATGGCTCAATAAAAGCAGAAAATTTATTTCAATTGAAAATTTTACGCATAAAAGTGAAAACAGCTTTAGAAAACCCCAATGGAATATGGAACATTACATTAATATGTATGTGAGGAGAAACAATGTGGCCTTGCGAAGCTTAAAAAAAAAGTAAAAATATAGTCACAGAAACGAATGGAGTACAGAACAAGTCAAGCGTTTTGATGAAAGTGTCAAAGATTTGGTACGAAATCGATTTTAGGCCAGCTTTTTTGCAAATCAAAAGCAAACATTGCATTGAAATATTTGGATAATTGTAGTTTTGAAACGAATGAACAAAAAACATGTATTTAGAAACGAATATACACGGGAACATGTAGTTTTTAGGCTACAAGATGAATTTAGAAAAGGAATGGACACTGGTACATGCAGTTTTTGGGCTACCAGATGAAATTAGGACAACGTATTTCAGACGGAACGACTGGAAACTTTAAGACTTTAGGTTTGAAAACTTGAATTGGTTGAAAGCGGAAAGTTGATTAATTTATCTAAGCAAATGTGAAACGAAACGAGTGGAAAAAACACATAGAGCTTCTACTAAAAGCTTTAGAGCCTACAAAAAATGTAACCAAAGTCTGTCGAATGAAACTATAGTAGCAATCGGCTTACTTCATATACAAACTGGAACAGTTGTCTTAGATTTGATAGTTTCTGTCGAAAATGGGGAAAAAATGAAACTGTAATATACAAGTTTGATTGGAAATGTTTTGATTTTGCATGTTTTTGAGTGTTTTGTTTACAGTTGAAAAGAATGAGAGCAGTGCCAACCAAAACTGAGGTGACTCAGTCATATTTTTGACTACTGATTAATATTAGGGCTTAGCCTTAATAGTATTAAGAGTTAAAGAGAATTAGAACCTTGATAGACGGCCATTGCCAACCAAAACTGAGTTAACTCAGTCTGATTTCTAATAAATTTCAAGGAATTCGAGCTCTGCTTAAAATATGCCAAGAATTTCACATAAATTTGGTTAAACTGAGGTGACTCAGTCTGATTTGTGATTAATTTCCAGAAATTCGAACTCTACTTAAAATATGTGAAGAATTTGACTTAAATTTGGTATGGAAAACACAGATTATGAGACTGAATTAAAGAAATGAAACTTAACACGTTGTCGGGGTCACCAGTCGCACCTACTGTACCTCTCATTTTACCTATGATCACCTGGTTCTTTCCCCCCCCCACCCTGCTCCAACTAGTATACTAACTAAGTAGAACTCTACTTAAAATATATGAAGAATTTCACTTAAATTTGGTATGGAAAACACAGATTTTGAGACTGAAGGAAGGAAATGAAACTCAACACGTTGTCGGGGTCACCAGCCGTACCTACTGTACCTTTCATTTTACCTATGATCACCTGGTTCTTTCCCCCCCCCACCCTGCTCCAACTAGTATACTAACTAAGTAGAACTCTACTTAAAATGTGTCAAGAATTTCACTTAAATTTGGTATGGAAAACACAGATTTTGAGACTGAATTAAAGAAATGAAACTCAACACGTTGTCGGGGTCACCAGTCGCACCTACTGTACCTCTCATTTTACCTATGATCACCTGGTTCTTTCCCCACCTGGATACTGCATCACGCCTATATCCAGCCTGCTCCTGGTCGTGTGTACACACACACACACACAATGGACTCATTAGGCATTTAATGGAATATGTAATGTCCTGGCCCAGTTTGATAAAGTGACGAGTGGGTGGGTCATCGTCGAAAACTACAGTTCTTGTGGGTTTGGTGGTTGTCTCTGCCGCCTGCACACACCAACAAAAACTAACAAACTAATCCAATATTTTTATTACGAAATGCCATTAAGGGTCATTGAATATTGTGGCATAATAAATAAATGGCAGACAGACGCACACACACACGGACATGGAGTGTAATCCCAGCTATCAACGGCATCATTATTCAAAGACGGATTTGCGCGACGATACAGCGAGGAGTGGAGAGAACTCCTGACACACATACATCAAAGCATCTTAAGCTCTCACATTTTTCTCTAACCCCAACTCCAGCTCCCCGACAACATTTCCATTTGCAATTTAGTAGGAAACTGAATTACCTACCCACCCATCCATCCGCTAATCAGCCAGTTCACACCTGACCCAGGCCTGGAGGCACTCAAGCACCCAACGGCCAACGTGCGCTTAATTAGTCCGTTTTGTTTAAAATGATTTTTGATGACGATGGAGCAGAGATTCTCCTGGTCAGTTTTTTGGTTTTTTTTTTTCCCCCAGTGCTTCCTGTTGGCGCAATTCAATTTGCTGGTCGTGTGAGTTTTTCCCCATGTTTTGCTGTATTTTTTGTTGAGCCACTCCCACATGGTCGCTTCGGTGTTTGCGTATGTTAATCGAAATGTTTGGCGGCTGCCGCCCGCCTGGCTTCCTTTTTTTTTCTTTTTTTTTCCATTTTGCATCCTTGTGTGTGTAACGCGGCTTTGTTTAACATTAAATGGAGGTTAATACCTGGCAGCACGTCCTCAGTGCAGTGGCGCCCTCCCCACCACCCCCTCCCACCCTTTTTTTTGCATGCTGCTGGTGCAAGGACAGGGATATGGACATGGACTCAGACATGGTTGAATTGGAGATGGAATGGAGCGGGAGCTAATGTTATTGCCAGCACATTTGATTGTTTGGCCATGGCAATGGCCGGCAGGTCTCTCTGTGTCTCGATTGTTGTTGTTGTTGCAAAATAGGCGAGTGATTTTACGGTTAATTGATTTTAAAGCGATTTCGCTTAAATGTTATCGCGGCATGTTATGGCCGCTTGTGTGTGTGGAGTGTGTGCAGTGGTATGTATATCATTTGGGTTTGAGTAAGTGACAGGAACTGTGTTAAAATTTAATACTTGTAAGCACTTGGAAGCTGCTTTTGAAGGTGGTGACCCCGACCATCAAGTAGTTAGATGTTTCATTTGCCAATTGTTTCGTTCCAAAAGGAGTTAAGTTCAAAGTTAACATGGATAGGGCATACTTCATGAACCAATATATACATTTTTCCGATTTAAAGAAAACCATTTTTAAGCTTTTGCTACTTTCTTGCTTTTTAGAGCTAATCAAAAGAAATCCAAACACTTTACGACTTGAAATCTCAATTATCTATCAATTTTCAGGCGCATAATCTTTAAGCAACAGTTTCCAATCGTTTCTTTACTGCAGTTTTGGTCACTCTTAGGATGAACTCTCACTTTACGACTTGAAATCTCAATTATCTATCAATTTTCAGGCGCATAATCTTTAAGCAACAGTTTCCAATCGTTTTCTTTTCTGCAGTTTTGGGTCACTCTTAGGATGAACTCTCAGTTTACGACTTGAAATCTCAATTATATATCAATTTTCAGGCGTTTAATCTTAATGCAACTGTTTCCAATCGTTTCTTTCCTGCAGGACGAACTCTTACTTAAATCTAAGACCTAAGCTAGTTTCATTAAAAGCTCTGTACTACCAAAGCTTAGCATACTTTAACTTAACCAAAATTGACTAAAATTTGAGTTCAAACATGAAATCCACACCTGTTTCATTACCATTTGTTACTTTAACTTAATGAATGTAAGTTTTACTGTTGAAACTATAAACTTTAGCTAGATTTCTTATAAAATAGATCAACTCATGGCCATTTTTCAGCGTTCCAAGGTGATGTTTTCTATTCCATTTGTTTCTTCTTGGAACTTTTGCATACTCAAAGACATATTTTCAACACTGGCACCAAGTTTTCTTCTTTACAGCTTGAGTTCTACTACATTTTATATTCCTGTTCCATTTTTCATGCGTTTCTATGTTAGTTTTGACTGAAATATGTTTCTGAAGTACAATTCTAGAATGCCAGCGATAAAATAGTATTACCACTTAACATTTGCCTGAATTTATTTTCCCTATTTCATTCTCATTTGTTTCGCTTTTGATATTTTTACTTAGGTATGGTTCCATTTCCAAAATGGAGCACAAATTTACAAAAGAACAGCTAACATAATCTAATCAGGTTCATTTTTATACCTTTTTATGACACTGTTTCATGTCTCAGGCTTAAAAATGTGAAGCATTTCCAGCATTCCATTGATATGTTCCATTTCTCATACGTTTCTTTGTAAGCACTTTCATTTAAAGCAAGCTCGAAAGCCTTAACTCATTTAAAACATCTAATATCAATGTGTGCCAATTCCATTTCGTTCCCTTAAGACACTTTTTGTCTCTTAAACAGCAGCTGTTTCGCTCAGATGGCTTACCCAGGCCCATTCCCAGTCCAAATATTGTAAGGCAGACAAAACTGAAATTGTTTCCTATCGACAAGAAAACATCAGATCAACTCCCACCCCTTTTGGTGAACTAGTCTAACCACCCCCAATGGCTGTTGCCCAGCAAAAATTGCACTCATGTGTTCATTAAAACAATAAAAAGCACACACACACACACACACACACACACACACACACCCACACATGCAAACCTAAGCCTAATTATGATTTTTCCAACTGACAGTGGTCAAGCAGCAGCCTTTGGGATATTATTGGGGGGGTGATATGGTATGGTACGGTCCATTCCAGTACCGTACTGTCCCATCCGGCTATCTGTGCGTAACGTAACGTAATTACACAACATTTTTACTTAGGCATTTCGCTTTGGCTATTTGCTCATTGGTTTTACGAGCGTGTTGCACTTTGGCGGCCATCCATCCGTCCGTCCGTCCATCCAACCCCCGCAACTGTAACCGAACCCGGAGCAGGAGCCACCTGTACCAAGAACAACGTTATTAGCAGCTTGCGTGCAAAAGCATTTATGAAATTCTCAACCCCAATTGGAGCTGGCTGCCTCCTGTAACATTTATGTGACGACGCAAAATGATACGAAAACGTTTCGTCATAAACTTCAATAATCGTAAATATAGATTTCTCTCGCTGTCGTCGTCGTCGTCGTCGTCGCCCAACCCCTCCCCCACCCCACCTCGTTTGGGTTGAAATTAATAGTTTTAGGCTTGCGTGGTGAGCGTCGCATTTCATTTTCATCTGGCCTGGTCAGTTATATGGTCCACTCGAGGAGGTGGAGTCGGTAATGCACATTTATGTGCGGCCGACGCGCTCCCAACTACAACTGACCAACATTTTTATCGTTTCGTCAATGTCATAAATTCTGATCTAGTAGCTGAAATTGAACTTAATGCCATGTGGACACACGAGCTGAGTTTTTGGGCACGTATGGGTAGGAGGAGGAGGAGGTATGCGTAGCATTGATTGAGCACAGGGAGTAGTACAGTTGTGTGCAAAAGGGGAAAAGTAGATAACTAGAGAAAGTTGTGAAGAGATCTTTTCTTCTCCAGTGATCTTTGATTTGGGGACCCAAAATTAGCACAAATTGTACCAGGTACTAAGAGTTAAGTAATCTTAGCATTGAGTAACATGTAGGCTGTACTAAATATCGAGAAACGAGCAATAAGTATTCGATACTTAGAACTACTGAGTATAGAGTACTGGCTAACCGATTACTGAGTGTGAAGTAATGAGTTTCAAGTACTGGGTTACAAGTATTCAGTCTCGAGTGCCAAGTTTCGAGTATGGGAATCGAGTACTCAGTATGAAAAACTGCTTATGGCAGTACTTAGTATCGAAAACTGGTGATTATCGAGTACTAAGAATCGAATACTGAGTATTGAGCATGAGTTTTGGGTGTTAGATATCGAGTATTCAGTATTGAGTATGTTATATCGATAATTTGGAGTATCGATAACTAAGTTTGGAGTACTTAGTATCGTAAACTGATAATGAAGCGGTGAATATTGAGTACTGAGAATAGTATACGTAGTATTGAAAATGCGTTTTCGAGTATTGGATATTGAGTATGCAGTATTGAGAATTCAGTATCGATAACTAAGTATCGATAACTGAGTTTCGAGAACAGAGAATCGAGTAATCGACATGAAAATTTGATTTTAGAGTACTTAGTATCGAAAAGAGAAAGCGGAGTGGTGGGTTTCGAGTACTGAGAATCAAATACTGAGTATTGAGAGTGAGTTTTGAGTATTGTATATCGAGTATTGAGTATAAACTATTCAATATCGATAACTTAGTATCGGGAATCGAGTACTGACCATGAAAAACTGATTATGGAGTACCTTAGTATCGAAAACTGGGAGTGGGTGGTAGATATCAAGTACTGAGAATCGAACACTGAGTTTTATAAGTGACTTTTGAGTATAAAGTGTCGAGTATTCAGTATTGATAACTGACAATCGAATACTGAGAATTGAGAATGAGTTTCGAGCACTAGAAATCGATATTAAGTATCGAGTATTCAGTGTCGACAACAAAAAACCGAATACTGACTATTGAGAATAAGTTTTGAGTACTGTGTATCGAGTATTCAGTATCGATAACTATAAACCGAATACTGAGTATTGAAAATGAGTTTGGAGTAGTCGGTATGGAGTATTCAGTGTCGTGTATTCAATATTGAGTACTAAGCATTGAGTACTAAGCTGGGAGAAGTGTCTTTCGAGTTCAGAGAATTGAGTAGAAAGTATTGTACACTAAAAACCGACTATTGAGTATTGAGAACGGAGTTTGTAGTACAGAGAAACGACTACAGAGAATCAAGAACCATGTACTCAGAATCCTGTACTTAGTATGGAGTATAGAGAATCGATTACAGAGTATCGTGTGTAATAGAATAATGAGAATAGAATACTAAGTATCTAAAACAGTGTATCGAATACTAAGTATCGAGTACAAAGTATGTAAAACTGGGTATCTGGTACAGAGAATCGACTTCCGAGCATCGAAAATAGGCAATAGATGTTTTCTTAGATTTATATGTGTAATTCTGACCCAAAAAAAAGTGGCCTAGAAACTGCTTCATAGTTCTCAACTCCGATATAGAAAGAATATAGCTCAAATAGTGAGACATCCAATGTTTGAATCTGAAATATGTAAGTTCATAAGTAGATAATCTGTAAACGTACCCCCAAAAGTTCTCATTGTGTATCAAAATGTGTGTCTTTACTTATTGAAATTTGACTAAAAAAAAAAAAGAAAAGAGTTCCTTGAAATCATGGACGAGGCTCCGACTGATTTGCCGCCCCTCCTGCAGCTGAACCCAGCCTGGCTTCATTATCATCCGCCGTTTCAGTCATCGGTGTGCGCTGTCGGTTCAAACGCTGATGGTGTCGCTCCCGGCGTTCCTCTCGCTCTCCGCGCCTTATTGCACGATGTTCCTCCCTTTCCTCGTTCTCCAAACGGTCCCGCTCGACTCGCTGAGCCAGCATTTGCCCCAAATTGTTTCTTTGGTTGATATCGCCAGGCGGCACATCCAATAATTCACTAAATACCATATAAAGTTAGTCCAAGGTTAAGGTAAGAAGTTACCCAATGTAGCTACTTACCCAAAGTTCCGAGTTTGTTGGCGCTGTCTTTGCAGATAACGGGCAGTCCATTCCCTATTTCGTAATGGCTCCCAGGCAAGATCTGCGATTTCGTCACGGGCACGCTGATTATGATGCTGGGTGGCCCTTATCCTCATCTAAGGAGAACAAAATGAAAGGAAAATGGATCAAATTTTGAGCAGGGAATACTGAAACTTGTATCTAACAACTTAAGATCAAAGATTCTTTGGGGTTGTAATCGAGTATTTTAGCTAACTTTGGTCGTTTGTTTAATAGCAAGTACCGAGTATTGAATACAGTGTATCGAGTACTTATTGTAAGGTATAAATTACTAAGAATCATGTTCTGAGTATCGACTACTTAATATCGAGTACTGAGTAACGAATATATAGAGTATTAAGTACCTATTGTTAAGTAACATTGACAGAGAATCGAGTTCTGTGTATGGAGTACTAGTTATCGAAGTCTGAGTATCGAGTACATCTAAGTTTATCTGACACATAGTAGCTATTTAGTAGATGAGAAATCTGTACTAAGTACCTAATATCGAGTACCAAGGTATCAAGTACTGACAGTTTTGAGTGTGTTTCACTCATTGATAACATTGAATCGGTAAAAAAGTGTTTTGTAGAGAAAGCAATCGATGTACCTGTCATTTTGGTCAGCGAACAGTATAGAAAAAAGTTGCTTGACCGTATTTTCAGTGCTTTGTGGAGTAGCCTTGATGTCAGTGAGTTTGTTTTATATGTACCTGTCATTTTGGTCAGCGGACAGTATAGAAAAAAGTTGCTTGACCGTGTTTTCAAAGCTTTTTATACTCTGTACCGTAGGTACACAGTTTTATAAGTTTGTGCAAAAGTATGTAACATCAAAAAGAAAGCATCTCCGACCCTATAAAGTATATATATTCTTGATCAGCATCAACAGCCGAGTTATGTCCGTCTGTCTGTCCGTATGAACTTACAAATCTCACAGATGGTAATAGATAGAGGTTTGACATGTATGGGACTTATGCTTCTTATGTCTGCAGGCAGATCAAGTTTATTTTCAATTTTGGCCACGCCCCCTCCCGCCCCCGCAATTTAGAAAAAACGTCATATCACCTACAGTTTTAAAGATAGGTGGGTTGTTTCTTCTAGATATATTTAGTTATAAGGATAACTTATCGATCAGCCAAAGGAATGGTGAAGATTGGATGAACGGTTTTCGAGTTATGATCAAAAGACTGTTCGCTGCTGCAGCGCAGAAGCAGCGCTGCTTTCAGCTGCTACTGCAGCATCAAAATTTATGCTGAGCGTTTAATTTCGTTGGTACAGAGTATGCCATAGTCGGGCTTGACCGACTTTCTTTCTTGTTTAAGTCAACATGATGTCAGTGAGTTTGTTTTATATGTACCTGTCATTTTGGTGAGCGGACAGTATAAAAAAAAGAGCTTAACCGTATTTTCAGAGCTTTGTGGGGTAGCCTTGATGTCTGTGAGTTTGTTATACTCTGTACCGAAGGTACATAGAGTATTATAAGTTTGTGCAAAAGTATGTAACATCCAGAAGGAAGCATCTCCGACCACATAAAGTATATATATTCTTGATCAGCATCAACAGACGAGTCGATATAGCCATGTCCGTCTGTCCGTCTGTCCGTCCGTCCGTCCGTCCGTCTGTCCGTCTGTCTGTCCGTATGAACGCACAGATCTCAGAGATGGTAAGAGATAGAGGTTTGACATGTATGGGACATATGCTTCTTATGTCTGCAGGCAGATCAAGTTTATTTTCAATTTCTGGCCACGCCCCCTCCCGCCCCCGCAATTTAGAAAAAACGTCATATCTCCCACAGTTTTGAAGATAGATGGGTCATTCCTTCTGGACATATTTAGTTATTAGGATAACTTATCGATCCGCCAAAGGAATGAAGAAGATCGGATGAACGGTTTTCGAGTTATGATCAAAAGAAAAATTTTCTTGGTACAGAGTATGTTATAGTCGGGCTTGACCGACTTTCTTTCTTGTTTTATATGTGTCTGTCATTTTGGTGAGCGGACAGTATGGAAAAAAGTTGTTTGACCGTGTTTTCAGAGCATTTTTAAGTCAACATGATGTCAGTGAGTTTGTTTTATATGTGATTAAATGGTTTTCAGTTTGGAGATTGGGTTTTGAAGTAGGTCTTAGGTATATGTATAAGGTGTGCAGCTTGCTGATTTAGTTTTTGAAGTAGGTTAAAGCTGTTTCTGACAGATTTGAAATGCACTTCAACAACATGTACAACCGGACTCTCTTCACTTGAGTTAAGAGTAGATCTACAATGAAAACAGAAATCGAAATGATTCGAGAAAGATTGCCTCAAATGGAGGTAACTTAGTTAGGATTAAACGAGATAGGGAAACATACCAAAAGTTGGAGAGGTGAGCGAAAAAAGTCCTTCGGAGGATCTATGAATCGAATGAGACAAGAACCTTATCTTCACTTGAATAGGGCGAACAATTAAAGCCAACTTAAGCCATTCCTCTTTAGACTTCACTGTATTATCATATCAAGTGACCCCCCCCCCCCCCCCAACTCCTTCCAAACTGTGATATATGTTCAAACTTTTGTATCGACCATCTTTTTTGCTTGAATGAAGCGGTGGGGAGACGGTGGGGCGGTGCGGTGGTGTTTCTCTGCTTGGGCTTATTATTTATGGTGGCAATTAGCAGCAGTGCATGCTTTTAGGTACCGGGTCGAACCCATTTTTAATGACCATTTGAAGCGCATTTCGTTGTTGGCACATTTTTTTTGTTGTTGTTTGTTTTCACTCGTATTACTTATTTATTTATTTACTCTCCCCCCCTCTCTCCCCTCCCCCGAAAAAATAAAACCCCCATAGCCCGGTCGAATGTCCTCCGCTTATCAAGATGTTTGACTGTGGTCGGCCGAGTTCTAATTGATAGGGCGGTTACGCCCACCGCGGCTGCCGTTCGATATTCGCGTGCTCATAATTTGCCAAAGCATTTGCCGAAGCCCCCCCCTTCCCTCCCTTCATGGAAAACCCACAAACACATTGTGTGCTAAATTACTAAATCAAAGGGTGACTCGCCGCGACATGGCGTGTCGATCGCTCATAATTCGCCGCGTTTTGCGTCGCGACATGCAAAAGCAAACAAAAATCGAAAATGCCACACGAACATTATCGATAAAATTGCCATTAAAGTTGAACCTTATCGATAGTTTGCATCGCCCCATTTGACTCACCTCTCGCATCCGATTGACCCCGGCCACGTGTGCATACCAGCCAAATAGACGTCGCAGCAGGTACAAACCCAGTAGCAATACGCAAATCCAACTAATTTCGGAATTCTGGCAAATGGATGTATGGATGGCATTGTAAACCGCTGGCAGTACTCCCAAAACCCAACAAAATGGGGCTGCCAGCATACAGAAGAATCCCATCTCCAGTTCATCCTCAGCCTGCAATACCGGGCAAACACTGTAAACGTATCCTAACATACTACAAAATTTTGATTATGTGACTGACTCTCTCTCTGTGAACTGAAATACTCGAAATGCTGTTGTGAAATGACAAATTCTATCCAGTTGGGAGGGGGTAGGGGGGGCTGGACGGCTGGAGCAGGGCCAACTATGTTTTGTATGATGTAATTTTGGGTTTGGGTACAATTAAGTAAATTTACGTGCGCCACGCCATCTGCATACATAAATTTACGCGCCCGAAAGTATGCAAAAAAAAAAAGAAGAAATAAAATTCATAAAACGCAAATCAAATGAGTAACTCAAACGCTCGCACTACTCGAACGCAATTCAATCAGGCAAAGTGCCATTCCATGACTAAATTTGTCCCAAAAATGAAGTCATTTGCATGCATGACAATTGCTACCCCCACACCCCGCCCTTAGATCGAACTACCCTTTTGCTCTCATTTCTTCTGCTTTCTTTTGACAATACACCAAATTTATGCCTTGCCTGGGCAGCATAAAAAACTATAAACGTCTATGAACAAAAATTGAGCCATAAAAATGAATTGGCGACAACGAACGGATGTGGGAAAATATGTTATCTATATTATAGATGGCAAGAGGGGGAGGGAGATTTTAAAGCATTTTGTGGCTGCCCCTTGAACTGAACAGCAAAACATTGATTTCCTTGAATTGAGAGTGCCTTCTCTTAAGCCCTTTTGTTTCCTTTCTATCAAAAATTCAAACATACTCCCAACTTTAGGCAGTTTTCTTTCGCTTTTCGTTTACATTTTGAAATTCCCAAGCAGTTTAAGCTTCGCCCACTTGGAATTGTTAGGCACGAGAAGCTGCCTTTGAAAACAATCAGAAGTTTTGCGTTTTTATACTTTGTAATGAGAAAGTCTTGAGCAAGGAAATTCTTAAAATTTTAGTACGCAATTCTGAAATACCATAGGTACTTCAATGAGAAAGTCTTGAGCAAGGAAATTCTTAAAATTTCAGTAAGCAATTCTTTGCTTAAGTATGAAATTCTGTTTTTATACCCTTCGCAAAGGGTATTATAATTTTGCGTAGAAGTTTGCAACGCATAGAAATATTCATTTCCGACCCCATAAACTATATATATATTCTTGATCAGGGTGACGAGCTGAGTCGATTGAGCTTTGTCCGTCCGTCTGTCCGCCTGTCTGTCTGTTTCTACGCGAACTAGTCTCTCAGTTTTGAAGCTTTCGAGCTGAAATTTTGCATAGAGTCTACTTTTTGCTGCTCAATATTAATATGTCGAAACCGACCGGATTGGTTGACTATATCTCATAGCTTCCATAGGAACAATCGGTCGGAAAACTAGTTTTAGTATGAAAAACTTTTTTCTTTTCAATGGAAACGTCTCCAAACTTTGTATTCATAAGTTTTCTATGCTTTTTTATAGTTCTGCCAAATTTTGTTAAAATCGGAAAACTATATGGTATAGCTGCCATACAAAAGATAGGTCTGAAAAACAGTTTTAGTTAGAAAAACTTGTTTGTTTTTAGTGGTAGCATCCTGAATAATTGTATTTGCTTGTTTTATATGCTTTTACACAATTCTACAAACTTTTGTTCAAATCGGTTGACTATATCGTATAGCTCCCATACGAACGATCGGTCGAAAAATGGGAAAAAGAGTATTTTTTTTTTGAAAATATTTAAGCGAGCTCTTGCAAGGGTATAAAAACTTAGGCACAGACAAAGTTAGCTAATCTTTCTCGTTTAGTATGAAATTCTTAAAAATTTCCTGATTTCAGTTCGAAATTCTTGATTTTCTGACGACATTCTTGAGCCGTTGAATATGTGGGAAACGGAAAAATTCCTGACGTCAGTATGAAATTCTTGAGCCAGGAAGTTCTTAATTTAACCATAAAGTACTTGACTTCAATAAGAACTTCTTAAGCCAGTTAAAGCTTGACATTTCATTGCAAAATACTTGAATTAAGTAAGAAATTCTTGGAAAATTCTTTGTTTTAAGTATGAACTTCTTAAACTGGGAAATTTTTGTATGTTCTTATACCATTCTAAAACCGTTGAATATCTGAGAAACGGGAAATTCAAGATGTCAGTATGAAATTCTTGAGCCAGAAAGTTCTTCTTTTTACTACAAAGCCAGTTAAAACTAGACAATTCAGTACAAAATACTTGAATTAAGTATGAAATTCTTGAAAAATTAAATTGGGATAAAGCTGGGATTTTGTTGATTTTCCTAGGAAATTCTTGAGCCATGGAATTCTTAATTTAAGTACGAATTTCTGGAGCTGGGAATTTGATAAGAAGGAAGGCACTTGATTGAAATACAAAATTCTTAAGAAAGGAAATTCTACATATCAGTGCAAAATACTTGAATTAAGTATGAAATTCTAGATTTAAATATCAAATTCTTGGAAAATTCTTGATTCCAGCGCGAAATTCTTAAGCTGGGATATTGTTGAGCCTTTGAATTCTTAATTTAAGTACGAATTTCTGTAGCTGGGAATTTGATAAGAAGGAAGGCACTTGATTGAAGTACAAAATGATGAGGAAAGGAAGCTACACATATCAGTGCAAAATACTTGAATTAAGTATGAAATTCTAGATTTAAGTATGAAATTCTTGGAAAATTCTTGATTCCAGCGCGAAATTCTTAAGCTGGGATATTGCTGAGCCTTTGAATTCTTAATTTAAGTACGAATTTCTGGAGCTGGGAATTTGATAAGAAGGAGGGCACTTGATTGAAATACAAAATTCTTAAGAAAGGAAATTCTACATATCAGTGAAAAATACTTGAATTAAGTATGAAATTCTTGGAAAATTCTTGATTCCAGCGCGAAATTCTTAAGCTGGGATATTGTTGATTTTCCTAGAAAGTTCTTGAGCCTTGGAATTCTTGATTTGAGTACGAATTTCTGGAGCTGGGAATTTGATAAGAAGGAAAGTACTTGATTGAAGTACAAAATGATGAGGAAAGGAGATTCTACATATCAGCAGAAAACTTCTAAGCTGGTAAATTCTTAATTCAAGTATTGATTCAGTGATGCAAGACAATCAAATTTATTTAGTTAACTATTTTTGGGATTTAATGTATTATTTCGTTTTTTCTCTTTGCATTTTGGGTTTTTGGTTGGTGAAGCGGCGGGGGCGGGGGGGTGAAGTCGAAAGGCACCTCAAAAAGGTGCAGTTGCTGGTCCGTTGACTTTCGCTTTGACATTTGATGAATTACACGCAGCAACAACAACTTGAACCAACATCAACTATCTAATTAGACTGGGGACACATTTTTATTGCACACACATCGAGTGAAAGGAGCGTTGGTTGCTGGTTGGCAGCGGCGGGGGGAGGGAAGGAAGTACCTTTTTTTGTTGTTGTTGTTGTTGCTGTTTCCTTTTAGGTGTGTCCTGACGCTTTTCACACCAACTGATGTTTTGTTTCTAATTAATTAATTAGCTTGATGACAAAATAAACGCGCTTGATGAGTTTCGTACAAAAAAAACATACAAAAAAATAATGTGAACAAAAATCAATAGATATATAGCTTTCCGTTTCTGTTCACCCACCACCCCTCCCCTCATAAATGGCTGGGCCGTTTATCATTTGCGGCTCATAACTTTGTGCAATATGCAGAAAGTGAAACCCCCCGCCCCCCTGTGGCGAGGCTGAGGCATGTGAAAATGCAAAGCTGTCAATGAGTTATGTTTGGCGCTATCATAAAATTTGACAGCGTTTCTTTCCCCAGCTACCCTACCCACTGCCACATCCAACAATTTCTTCCATATGCAAATGTATAGCAGCCAAGAGGGGGGGTGGGGGAGAGGGAGAGAAGCAGGGTGGCTGGGCATAAGTTGAAGGGTGCGCAAAGCGGAAACGGAAGCGCACATTTAAGAAAGTCGAAAGGATTGAGTGTGTGTGTTTGTGTGTGTGTGTGTGTCTGAGTGTCTGTGTTTATTGTCTATCAAGTGAAAGTGTTGGGCGTTGAATTTTCCCGGGGGGTGGGGAGGGGGGTGGGGGGGTGGAGTGGTGCTACATCAGATGGCAAATCAATGACGTCAGCTGGAGAGAGATATTAAGGCCTTGATTTGGTGTATTAAATTTTGAACCAATCCAGCAACAAGTCTGCAACTTGAACCGAAAAGTATGCAACAATTAAATGTAATGCACATGGCCAGCACATGTGTGTGCTTCTGTGCTTCTGTGTGTGTGTGTGTGTGTGTTATTCTGTGCAATTTTCGCACTTATTTTTGAGTATTATCGAAAAACTTTTCCCATCATCGAAACGTAAATGGCAATTGGCCAAACAGCGCACGTTGCTGCTACGTGTTTGCTAGCCTCCCCAGCCCAGACAGGCAAAATATGCAAAACGATTTCAAATGAAAAGTGTGGAAAATAAAACCACAAAATAAACATATCAACGAGTTGATGGTGCAATTTGCTGGCGTGTGTGTGTGTGTGTTTATTTTATGGTACAATTGCACCAAAAAGACACTAAAATTTAATTACGTTTCCAGAAAACGCTTTGTTTTGCGTTGCCTACTTTTTGGATGAGGGGAAACTTGTCCTTAAGTGATTTATTTAGTGAAAAACTTGAGAAATTGTTAGTATTTTCATTTGTGTTATGGAGTACTTGTTATCAATCACTTGGAATCGATTGATCAGAACCGAGTTCTAAGCATAAAGTCTTATAAATTGATTACTTAGTACCGACTACGGAGTATTGAGTACTCAAAATCACTGAATAAGACTCGAAACCTAAGTATCGAGTACCTAGAAGAGAACTTTAAGTTGTTAAGTACTTCGAAACGATGGACTAGAATCGAGTACTTAGCACGGAACCTTAAATATTGATTACTTAGTATCGACTACTGAGTATCTAGCGCTTAGAAACGTGTACCGTATATCGAGTACTCAAAATCACTGAATAAGACACGAAACCTAAGTGTCGTGTACCTAGAAGAGAGCTTTAAGTTGTTAAGTACTTCGAAACGATGGACTAGAATCGAGTACTTAGCATAGAACCTTAAATATTGATTACTTAGTATCGACTACTGAGTATCTAGCGCTTAGAAACGTGTACCGTATATCGAGTACTCAAAATCACTGAATAAGACTCGAAACCTAAGTATCGAGTACCTAGAAGAGAGCTTTAATTTGTTAAGTACTTAGAATCGATTGACTGAAATCGAGTTCTAAGTATAAAGTTTTAAATATTGAGTACTTAGTATCGACTACAGAGCATCCACAACTTATAAACGCTGAATTAGAATCGAAACTTAAGTATCATGTACCAAGAATGGAGTTTTAAGTATTGAGTACTTAGAATTGATGGACTAGAATCGAGTACTTAGTATAGAACCTTAAATATTAATTGCTTAGTGTTGACTACTGAGTATCAGAAGAGTAATCAGAACTTATAATCGCTGAACTGGCATCTAGACCTGAGGATTGTGTACTTAAAATAGAGTTTTAATTATTGAGAATCAAGTACTTTTATCGAAAACTTCGTTTAGAGTACTTAGAACCGCATATTGAGTATTAAATACTAAGTATTAAGTACTTAAAACCAATTGACAAAAATCGACTACAGAATATCATATACTGAGTATCGAGAACTTAATATCGAATACTGAGTAGGAAGTACTTGGAATCTCCCATTTAAAAACGTGTTCTGAGTATGAAGTACTTACTATCAAGTACTTAGAATCAAGTACTTATTATCTAGTCTTAAAAATCAAGAACTGAGTATTGAAAACTGACTATCGAGTACTTAGACTGGCCTAAATAGAAATGCTTCAGCGAACACTTCATAAAGAGTATTAAGTATCGCTTACTAAGCTTTAAAAACTGAGCATAGAGTACTTAATATCAAGTATTTAGTGTCGAGTACTTTCATAAAATGAAGAAGAACCGAGTATCGCGTACTTAGACTCGCTTAAATAGCATCGCTTCATGGAATGCTTAATATAGAGTACTTATTATTGCCTAAAAACTGAGTATCGAGTATAAAATTGAATACTGAGTATTAATTACTTAAAATCTCGAACTAGAATCGGAGACTGAGTATCGAATACTTCGTATCAAGTACATAGTATAGATTTCTTACTATCCAGTACTTAGAATTGAGTATTTAGTATCGAATACTGAATATTGATTGCCAAGAATCGCTTATCTAGTTCGAGCACTGAGTATCGAGCTTTAAGTATGGACTACTACGTATAGAGTCCTCATAATTGTCATACTGAGTATAAAGTACGAAGTATCGAGTACTTAGTATAGAGTTTTTAGTATTAAGCACTTAGAACTGATTACTTAGAATCGAGTAATGAGCTCCGCATCGAGTACTAAGTATCTAGTACTGAGTTTCGAAAACTTAATATCAAGTTCTTGGTAGAGAGTACTTGTTATCTAGTATTCAGAATCGATTACTGAGTATCGAATACTGAATATTGAGTACTTAGAATTGCTTAATTATAATCAAGTACTGAGTATCGAGTTGTAAGTATGGTTTACTAATTAAAGGATCATAATTATACTCTGTACCGTAGGTACATAGAGTATTATAAGTTTGTGCAAAAGTATGTAACATCCAGAAGGAAGCATCTCCGACCCCATAAAGTATATATATTCTTGATCAGCATCAACAGCCGAGTCGATATAGCCACGGTCCGTCTGTCTGTCCGTATGAACGCACAGATCTCAGAGATGGTAAGAGATAGAGGCTTGACATGTATGGGACATATGCTTCTTATGTCTGTAGGCAGATCAAGTTTATTTTCAATTTTGGCCACGCCCCCTGCCGCCCCCGCAATTTAGAAAAAACGTCAAATCTCCCACAGTTTTGAAGATAGATGGCTTGTTCCTTCTGAACATATTTAGTTATTAGAATAACTTATCGATCCGCCAAAGGAATGAAGAAGATCGGATGAACGGTTTTCGAGTTATGATCAAAAGACAGATTTTCTTGGTACAGAGTATGTTATAGTCGGGCTTGACCGACTTTCTTTCTTGTTTTTCATATCCTTTGGATGATTTTAAGCTCCGTTGGATGATAAAAAGGAACTTTCAGACATATCCTTCCCAAATGGATACTGGAAATCATCCTTTTTTTTTTCTCTGTGTACCAAATATCAAATATTTAGTATCGAGTACTTAGTACTGAGTACTTAGTATGGCATATTTAGTATCGAGTACTTAGTATTAAGTACTTAGTATCAAGCTCTGAGTAATTGAGAACTGTTTATCAAGGTAAAAGGTTTTGGTGTAGCATATTTGAACTTTGATTCATTAAGAAATCGCCAGCAAAACTACAACATGAATCATTGCCTACTTTCAGGCCTAAAGTAAGGGAAATTATGCTGCTCCCCACCCCTCCCAACCACTTCCACTGACCCAGCAACTGTTCATTTTACAGTTTAGCTTGAGGTTTAACGCCTAAATTAGTCCCACACCCGCGATTAGCAGGCTTCAACCACCACCACCAACACGAGTTTGGCTACCCACCTATGAAAATATATATAAAATTTTCTTTTTCCAACAAAATGGGGCAAAAAATATTCATTTCGGTTTTTTTTTTCATACAAATTTTTTCTTTTTTTCTCTTGTTAATTTACAAAAAAACGCTTAAGGCTTTCGCCGGGTGGGCGATGGCGGGGAAGGGGGGGTGTGGGGTGGCAAGGTGAGGCCAAGTGTCGCGGCTTGATGATGAGTTTGGGTGGTTGCTGCTTCAACTTCAAACGAGATAAATACAATTTCCATTAGGCCTCCAACCACATTCATACTTGGCTTGTTTGTCAGTTTTTCCTCGGGTTTTTCCGTATTGATTTTAGGGCTTTTTCACAGTTTTTTTTTTTTTTTTTTCCCCCCGCACTCCCGCCCTCCCTTGGCGGCTGGCCATCTTCTCTTCGTCTGCTTTTTACGTTAATTTTTTAATTGTAAATATTGCCTAGGGTCGCATTTTTCATCTGAGTTTTCCACCCGGCCTTAAGGTTCATAATTTCCACCACTCCAAAAGTTCTGTTTACATAATTTGTACGTTACAACGCGCACACGAAACAACAATTTTTTGGGCTACTTTTGGTCGTATTTTTTAATAGATTTCCTTTCCGGTTTTTCTGCGGTAGGAAATGTGCGCAGTTGGCCAGTCAAATGGCGGGGGCGGGGTTCAATTAAATTTTACACTTAAGTATTGCAGCTGTAGTCCAACTGAACAGTGTGGCCCCGGGGAGGGGTGGAACCAAAAAACAAAAAAAAAAAACCAACAACAAAATCTGTGAGCCATGTTGATGGCCATTTTTATGGCCCAAACGCTAATTGCAAACTATTGGCACACACACACACACATGCACTTAGCAGGCACATTAATATACAATAAAGTAGGGTTATGTTATGGTATTAGAAATTATGACAGCCCCCCAGACCTCTCCCTCCCCCCACCTTCTGCTGGCCAAATCGATTGCAAACAAATAAAAGCCGCCGTCCCCCCCAAAACGGGCCACAGCAAAAGAAATGCTGTAAATCCTCAAATTTATAGATTTCCTCAGTCAGTCTTGTGTGTGTGTTTGCGTGTGTGCGTGTGTGTGTGTGGGCCAGCAGTCGTTGTCTTTTCACATAAACAATCATAAAATAGAAATATATAGAAAGAGACAAAGAAAGTAGAGTATGAATGTGACAATCTCTTATAAGAATCTAGCAAAAATATCCCTTAAAAACCAAGATTGCAAACCGGTTTAGAACCAAACCGGTTCGAACCCACTTCTAATTAACTGCGAACCGAACCTTTTTAAATACAAAATCTGAACCCAAACCAGTTCCGAATCTACCATAAAAGGTTGGTTCGGTTCTACAAAAAATACAAACATAAAAAATGTAATTTTTTCGAAATTTTCCCCCTCTGGTGGCGGATTTTCCAACATAAAACAATCACATCTGTTATTATTTTAGTATTTCCAACCTTATCAACCTTATTGATTCGAGTCCATGGGGTGAAAAACAAACCTTTGCATGCAAAATTTTCCGGAATTTTCACTCAATTTTGCTAGATTTTCCAACATTGAACCATCACATCTACAATTATTAAGCATTCTAACCCAACCAATCAAGTTTTATGTCAATCGGTTGAAAAATGTTAATTTTGCATGCAGAATTTTCCCGGATTTTCCCTCCTAAATGACTGATTTTTCCTCAAGGAACCATTTCATCTGAAAAAACTTAGCATTCTAAGCTTACAAACCAAATTTCAAGTTCATCATTTGTAAATTTATCGTTAGAATGCAAAAATTTTCGGAATTTTCACGGACTTTTTCAACATGGGAAAATCTCAAGACAAATAATTCATCATTCTAAGCTTACAAACCCTATTTTAAGTCCATCGGTTGAAAAATATGTATTTTTCAAGCAGAATTTTCCGGGATTTTCCCTCCCAGGTGACGGATTTTCCAACATAATAACATCTTATGACAAATAAGTCAGCAGTTTAAGCTTACAAATCTCATTTTAAGTCCATTGGTTGAAAAATATGTATTTTTCAAGCAGAATTTTCCGGGATTTTCCCTCCCAGATGACGGAATTTTTTAACGTTGTACCATGACATCTACAATTATTTACCATTCTAACCTTCTAAACCGAAATTCAAGTTCATCAGATGAAAAATTATTGTTAGAATACAGAATTTTCCGCAATTTTCACTTTCTGGTGCTGAAATTTTCCAACATGGGAAAATCTTTTGACAACTAATTCAGCAATCTAAGCTTACAAACCTTATTTTAAGGCAATTGGCTAAAAAATATGTATTTTTCTGGCAGAATTTTCCGGCATTTTCCCTCCCAGATGATGGATTTTTCCACATTGAACTATGACATCTCCAATTATTTACCATTCTAACCTTCAAAACCGAAATTCAAGTTCATCAGATGAAAAATTATTGTTAGAATGCAGAATTTTCCGCAATTTTCACTTTCTGGTGCTGGAATTTTCCAACATGGGAAAATCTTTTGACAACTAATTCAGCAATCTAAGCTTACAAACCTTATTTTAAGGCAATTGGCTAAAAAATATGTATTTTTCTAGCAGAATTTTCCGGCATTTTCCCTCCCAGATGATGGATTTTTCCACATTGAACCATCACATCTCCAATTATTTACTATTCTAACCTTCAAAACCGAGTTTCAAGTTAAAAAATTGTCTTTTGAATGCAGATTTTTGGGGAATTTTCTTTCCCTGGTGTCAAAATTTTCAACGTAGAAACATCTTATGACAAATAATTCAACAATCTTAGCTTACAAACCTGGTTTCAAGTCAATCGGTTGAAAAATATGACTTTTTCAGGCAGATTTTTCCGGGATTTTCCCTCCCAGATAACGGATTCTTTAACATTGCCTAATAAACCTGTTGAAATTTGTCTTGTAAGAATCAAGGTGATTGCACAGGCACTCCATATATTCATATACTTAGTTGAGCTATCCAAAGAGCAGGGATTGCATAGAAGAATAATGGTGTTTCTTTAGGTTCACAACCTCAATACTCATTGAACCGGTTCAGCAATGTGATGAATCCTGTTTTGGTTCACGCTTACATAGCCACAAAATCTCACTGAAATCGGTCTCAAACATTGTCAAATGGAAAAAGGAAATAAAAACGACAGATCTTTATTCCTCTGGTTGAGGGTACTTCACTTTATGTGCAAGTCATCTGTAGTTATGCCCAAGTAGTAGTCCCTCGATTTCTGTATTGGCTGCCGCTTTCATTTCTAATCTTTGAGCAGTTTCATCTGCTGTGGCCCACAATCATAAGATACAGAACACATGTGAAGGTCACGACCTAAAAGCGTGGGTTGGGTGTGGGTGGTTTGGGTGGTTAGATGTCGCTTTTTGGCTAATGAAAAAGAAATAAAAGTGTCGAGTGCATTATTGCCGCACACACACACACACACACACACATCATTTTCCCTGGTAATTGTCGACCAGTGCGTGTTACGTGCCTGCCTACCCAATCTTCGTCCACGCCCCCCTGGCTCCTTCCTCTTTGGCTATTATTTTGCACTTACTATAACATGCACATAAATATTTTTCTTGTTTTTTTTTTTTTTTTGCCTGGTCCCCCCCTTTTTTGGGCTGTGTCTGTGGCTATTTTATTGATACTAAAAGGACATGTGAGCCAGCGTGTGTGTGTGTGTGTATAGGAGAGAGTGAGAGTGTATTTCAGCCTTGTTTTTATTGTCGCCTTTCCCTGCCTTGGCGAATCTCTGTCAAAAAGCAATAATCATCAATTCTGATTTTTTTTTTCTTTCTTTCTTTCTTGCTTTTTGGGGCCAAGACTTTGGGTTGTAGACGCTGTCGTTGCCTCGATTTGATTTCAAATTGATTATTATTTATGCCATTTGAGGAAGATGAGGCTGAAGACAGACAGACAGACAGACAGACAGACAGGAACCAACTCTTCTTAAGTACAGCAATCGGCGAAGATTGAACAATGCCCAGGAAATGTACTATAGATTGTCAGAAGTGTCTGATTTAGTATAGATATATACTTAGAGTAACAGATGCTTCCTTTTGAACCAAATCGTACCACAGCATATAGCAGAACTGTGTTCCTTCAATCATAAGAAACCAAATCACAAGCCTTTGCATCCTAGGGATGAATTGGTTTCACTTGATCAACGAATGTGAAAGAGGAAAAGAGAAATGCTTCAAACAAGAATGAAAACTAGTTCTCAAGCGAACCGAACCGAACCAAACCTTTCATTTCTGCTGGTAAATGGTCTTTCAAAATATCTAAACCGAAACAGAATGAAACCACAAAGCAAACCGGTTCGGTTCGTTTCGGAAAGCAAAGTTAAGTTAAGTTGGTAAACCCTTGCAGCACTTCTTTCCACCTAAGACCACTTTTCGGATCTTACTTTTCTATTGGAGCTATACCATATAGTTGGGCGATTTCGACCAAACTAGGGGGCATCATGAAAAAGCCTAACAAACAAACATGCGACAAATTTGAAGTCGATTGCATTAAAAACAAAAAAGTTTTTCTCATAAAAACTAGTTTTTCGACCGATTGTTCCTATGACAGCTATATGCTATAGTCATCCGATATTGACAAAATTTTGCAGAATTGTGTGAAAGCATATCGATTACGTAAATGCCAATTTTAAGGACGTTTCCATTGAAAACAAAAAAGTTTTTCTCACTAAGACTTCGTTTCAAACTCCACTTTTCTATGGGAGATATACTATATAGAAGTCCGAATTCAACGAAACTTGGTGGAATCATGGAAAAGCATAGTTAACTAAGAAACACAAAGTTTACAGGAGTTTCCTTTGAAAACAAAAAAAAAATTTACTAAGACTGCGTTTCGGACTTTACTTTTCTATGAGAGCTATACTATATAGATGTCCGATTTCTACCAAACTTAATGGAATCTTAAAAAAGCATATCAAATTAAAAAAAACAAGGTTTGAAGGCGTTTCCTTTGTAAACAAACAAGTTTTTGTTCACTATATCTAGTTTTTAGACCGATCGTTACCATAACACCCATATGCTATAGTCATTCGATACCAACGGTTAAAAGACGTCGTGCAAAGTTTGATGAAGATAGCTTTCAAACTGATGGAAGAGATGGATAAAAACCACCTTTGTAGCTCTACCTCTTTAGATCTACCACCTTAGCTCTTACTCTTCAGCTCTACCTTTTTAGCTCTACCTCTTCAGCTCTACCTTTGTAGGTCTTCCTCTTTGGCTCTACCTCTTTAGCTCTACCTTTTTAGCTCTACCACTTCAGCTCTACCACTTCAGCTCCACCTCTTTGTCTGTACTTCTTCAGCTCTCCCTTATTAGCTCTTTGGCTATACCTCTTACTCTTCAGCTCACTCAGCTCTTTGTCTCTACTTCTTCAGCTCTTCCTTTTTAGCTCTTTAGCTGTACATCGTACTATTTAGCTCTACTTCTTCAGCTCTACCTTATTAGCTCTTCCTCTTTGGCTCTACCTCTTTAGCTCTACCTTCTTAACTCGTACTATTCAGCTCTACCACTTTAGCTCTTCTTATTCAGCTCTCCCTTATTAGCTCTTCCTCTTTGGTTCTACCAAGTTAGCTCTACCTCTTACACTTCAGCTCTCCCACTTAATCTCTTCATTTTTAGCCCTACCAACTTATCTCTACCTTGCTGTCTCTACTTCTTCAGCTCTCCGTTATTAGGTCTTTTGCTCTATCTCTCACTCTTCAGCTCTATCACTATAGCTCTACCTCTACAGCTCTCCCTTATTAGCTCATCCTTATTGGTTCTTTCTCTTTAGCTCTATCTCTTACTCTTCAGCTCTACCACTTTAGCTCTACCGCTTTGTCTCCATCTCTACATCTCTTCCTGGTAAGCTCTTCCTCCTTGACTCTACCTTATGAGCTCTACCTTCTTAGCTCTTACTCTTCAGCTCTACCTCTTTGACTCCACTTCTTCATTTTTCCCTTATTAGCTCTTCTTCCGTGGTTCTACCTTTTTAGCTCTACCTTTTTGGCTCTATCTCTACATTTCTTCCTTTTAAGTTCTTTCTCTTCAGTTCTAGCACTTTTGCTCTTTTTAGCCCTACCACCTTAGTTCTACCTCTTTAGCTCAATCTCTTTATTTTTACCTTTTTAGCTCTTCCTCTTTGGTACTACCACTTTAGCTCTACCTCTTGCCGAAAATTGAAAGCATTAACAACTAAGTTTTGTTTAATTTTAAATAGAATTTGCCACACTGCGCCTTTAATCTGCTTTTCCCTACGTTTTCTTGGAGTTTCTCTTGAGTTTCTTTCATAAGACAAGAGTCTACACGACCATAAGCTGGCGGTGGGCACCTCTCAAAAGAGACCACTTTCTGATGGAGACAAAAACCACGTACAGCAGGGAAGGGTCCTCCATTTGGTTGTACACTCAATTTATGTTTTTATTATAAATAAAAAAAAAAATGAAAAACCTTTTGGAAAGTGATCCCTGGTAATGCTGTCAGTCGATTTGGCCAACTGTCAACGGGCCAGGCCCCAATTCGACTAACAAAATAGTTCAGTTCAGAATCTCACCTCAAGGCGAACAGTCGTGTGTCTAAAATATAAATAAAAATAATCACAATAATCTAAAGGGTAAGAAAAGAATTTCGGTCGGTGTGTGTGAAGTTGTGTTAAAAATTACAAAAAGTGCATTTCCTCTCAGAACCTATATTGTCAGTGAAGCAGACGCTATATAGCTATATATATATCTATTTTGATACCATCGCTGCACGTTTACGGAACGGACAAGGAGGTATTGTAAACTGAAGCAAGCGCTATATATTATATATATTTTGATGCCATCGCTGAACTTTACCGGAACGGACAAGGAGGAATTCTTAACTGAAGCAATCGCTATATATATATACATATATTTTGATACCATCGCTGAATTTTACCGGAACGGACAACGAGGAATTCTCAACTGAAGCAAACGCTATATATATATATACATATATATATTTTGATACCATCGCTGAACGTTACCTGATCGGATAAGGAGGAATTCTTAACTGAAGCAAGCGTTATAAGATATATTTTATACTATCTCTGAACGTAACCGGAGGTATTGTAAACTGAAGCAAGCGCTATATATATATATATATATTTGAAACCATCGCTGAACTTTACCGGAACGCATAAGAAGGAATTCTTAACTGAAGCAAGCTCTATATATATATATATATATATATTTTAAAACCATCGCTGAGCTTTACCGGAACGGACAAGGAGGAATTCTGAACTGACGCAATCGCTATATATATATATATTCTGAAACCATCGCTGAACTTTACCGGAGGAATTCTCAACTAAAGCAAGCGCTATTTAAACATATATATTTTGATACCATCGCTGAGCTTTACCTGAACGGACAAGGAGGAATTCTTAACTGAAGCAAGCGCTACATATATATATATATATATTGATACCATCGCTGAACTTTACCTGAACGGACAAGGAGGTATTGTAAACTGAAGCAAGCGCTACATATATATATATATATATATATTGATACCATCGCTGAACTTTACCGGAACGGACAAGGAGGAATTCTTAACTGAAGCAAGCGCTATATATATATATACATATATATTGATACCATCGCTGAACTTTACTGGAACGGATAAGAACAAGCAAGCGCTACGTATATATATATATATATATATTGATAACATCGCTGAACTTTACCGGAACGACGAACAAGTTGGAATTCTATAAACCGAACATGGCGGATATGGAAATCGAGAATGCAGCGCCCGGCCGATCCATTTGGGCTTCGTTCAGGGATGCCGAGGGTGATTTTGGTAAGTTGGGCGCAAACGAAACCGGGGACTGATTGTTTTGCCCACAGTTTGTCACACTTAATTAAAGAAAATTTCGTAGCACTTTAGATGTCAATTTGTTGCCCACTTTTCGATGACAGTTGCCAGTTAAAATGCTGAAAAAGGCAACCAAAAAAAAGATAGAAAAAAAAAAATGAAACGGTTTAATTAAGTCGAAACCCTTTCGTGCGTGCCCTGGGCCCCATGGCCCAAGTGGCGGGGGCGGGGGCGGGGGCGACGGCGACGGCGGCGGCAGTGACTCAAGTGGCCAGAAACGGACGAGCAGTCACTTGGGTCTGCTGCAGGCGCGTTAATTTCCAAGGTGTTTGCCCGGCTGCTGCTTCCGTTTGGGTATAAAAAATCGGCGTAATTAAAAATCAAATGATTTTCTTTTTTCTCTCCATTTCTTCATTAATTTGGTCCTTTTTTTTTGCACTTTCTTGAAAGTGATTTATTTGATTAAGCCTTGAAATGTGGAGGAGTTTCAATTGATTCGTTATTGAAGCTGCTGCTGCTGCTCCTGTTCCTCCTCCTCCTGCTGCTGATCCGCTTCTTGTCTGATTTTTAATCCGCATTCGATACGGTAACAATTTTTTACCTCATCACCAATCAACGGCTGCAGCTTCTGACATTCGCATAACTTCCGATTTAATCCCAACGCCTGAATGTCTTGCTCCTCCAACTCCAATTCCAATCCCAACAACCCGTCTCCATCTCCGTCTCCATCTCCGTCTCCTGGGTGTACCATCCACCTGAGTTATGCCGCTGCGCTGTGCGTTGTCGTATTTTGTAAGCTTTTGCGCCTCGGCTACCAGCAGGAGGGGGGGCAGCAGAGGTGAAAGGGGGCCTCCTCTCCATCGTCGTCGTCGTTGAAGCGATAAAAGATCAATTTAGTTGCGCTCTAAAGTCGACGAAGCCGTCGCTGATTTAAATCCGATCATTGCGAGACGATTTGATGCGAACTGAAACATGCACATGGAATTTGCAATTATCGAACATCAAAGGCAACAATCGTGGATGCTGAATGCTGAATCGCTGTTACTTAATGATCAGCAGTTGATCAGTTGCTCTGTCTCTCTCTGTCTCTGTCTCTCTCTTCGCTTTCTAGCATCTTGATAATTGAAAGTGACCTATAATCAGCTTGTTAGTTGAGAAAAACGCTTAGTTCGTTGGCCATTGGAGGCAATCCAGTTCTGTGATTCGAACCATCGTTGATAGCTTCAATTGGGAGGGGTATCAAAGTTCTTCTGGATCTCTAGATTTTCTTTATTCTTCACTTTTTTCCAAAATATTCGGTATTGAATTGGGAATTGTTATTAAATTGCAATGATTTCATATTCAATTGATACTAAATTGTAATTAAATTTAAATTAATATTGAATTGATGGCAAATTGATACCAAATTGATACTAAATTGATACCAAATTGATGGTAAATTAAAATTAAATTGATACTAAATTGTAATTAAGCTTTAATTCAATAGAAATTTAGTTCAAATTGAATTGATATTGAATTTATACCAAATTAATACCAAATTTATGCCAAATTAATACCAAATTGATACTTAATTGATATTAAATTGAAATTAAATTGGTACTAAATTGTAATTCTGTTGTAATCCAGTTTAAATTCAATTCATATTTCATTGATATTGAACTGATTTTTAATTTATATTAAACTAATGCTAAATTGATGCTAAATTGATGCTAAATTAATACTAAATTGATGGTAAATTGAAATTAAATTGATACTTAATTGTAATTAAGCTTTAATTCGATAGAAATTTAGTTCAAATTGAATTTATATTGAACTGATATTGAATTTATACCAAATTAATACCAAATTTATACCAAATTAATACCAAATTGATACTTAATTGATATTAAATTGAAATTAAATTGGTACTAAATTGTAATTTAGTTGAAATCCAGTTTACATTCAATTCATATTTCATTGATATTGAACTGATTTTTAATATATATAAAATTGATGCTAAATTGATGCTAAATTAATACTAAATTGTTACCAAATTGAAATTAAATTGTAATTATATTGATATTTAGTTGATATTGAATTGATATTGAACTGATATGGTATTTATATTGAGTTGATGGTAAATTGAAGGGAAAGACTTGAAGAAGGGAAAGACTTGAAGAAGGGAAAGACTTGAAGAAGGGAAAGACTTGAAGAAGGGAAAGACTTGAAGAAGGGAAAGACTTGAAGGGAAAGACTTGAAGAAGGGAAAGACTTGAAGGACAGACTTGAAGAAGAGAAAGACTTGAAGAAGAGAAAGACTTGAAGAAGGGAAAGACTTGAAGAAGGGAAAGACTTGAAGGACAGACTTGAAGAAGAGAAAGACTTGAAGAAGATAAAGACTTGAAGAAGATAAAGACTTGAAAAAGATAAAGACTTGAAGAGAAAGACTTGAAGAAGAAGTCAAAGGAGAGACTTGAAGGAGAGACTTGAAGAAGAGAGGAGAGGAGTCACGTAGGAGAGTCTCGTAGGAGAGTCTTGTAGAAGGAGAGTCTTGTAGAAGGAGAGTCTTGTAGAAGGAGAGTTGTAGAAGGAGAGTCTTGTAGAAGGAGAGTCTTGTAGAAGGAGAGTCTTGTAGAAGGAGAGTCTTGTAGAAGGAGAGTCTTGTAGAAGGAGAGTCTTGTAGAAGGAGAGTCTTGTAGAAGGAGAGTCTTGTAGAAGGAGAGTCTTGTAGAAGGAGAGTCTTGTAGAAGGAGAGTCTTGTAGAAGGAGAGTCTTGTAGAAGGAGAGTCTCGTAGAAGGAGAGTTGTAGAAGGAGAGATAAAAAGGAAAGACTGGAAGAAGGAAAGACTTGAAGAAGAGAGACTTCCTGCAGAATGCATGCTTTGTATACTTGGTTTTAGATATTATCGACTTGTATATCGATATAATAAGCTCTTAATCGATATAAGCTATAAGCGCGACTCCTAAGTAGAATAAAATATGGACACACTTTGCATTAGAACCCACATGGCGACGACATTACACTTAGATTACACCAATCTGATACTGACTAATCCAATCGAACAGAAATGTGCAACTGTCAATGGACAAATGGTTTTTTAGTGGGCGTTTTCTATGATTTTTCCCCCCATAAATTTTTCGTATTTCCACTTCCACACGGTTTAGTAGTAATAAACCAAACTTTGGCGGCAACTGGCCAAAACCCAGACACGGTCCAAAATAGACCAATCTCGACTAGACCCGGCCCAAGCGAATGACTGCTGGCTGTTGTCTGTTGGCTGGGTGGTAGGGCTTTGGGTAAAGCGCTCTGTTCAAAAATCAAATAGCAAAGAACTACAAATTACATGCCAAAATGCACTTCAATACAAAGCACTTGGGTAAACAGTAGACGCACGCACACGCGCACACACACACACACACAGGGAGGACTCTGGCACACCTGTGGCCCAGTCCCACATAGTCCTGACCCTCCCACAATGAGGATGTAAACCTTAAGGTATTTTGCGATAATTGCACTTTGCTGTTGTTGGCTGCTGCTGCTGCTCCTGCTGCCGCTCCTGCTACTTCTGGTGTGGACTTGCCAAAAAAGAGTTGGCTCCAGTTGCTGCTTTCCACCTCCAAAGCTCGCATTGTAGTCTCTCATAGTCGTCGACGTCGTCGTTGTCTGTGCGTGG
The DNA here is from genome assembly GCA_035044965.1 of Lordiphosa andalusiaca. NCBI lineage: Eukaryota > Metazoa > Arthropoda > Insecta > Diptera > Drosophilidae > Lordiphosa > Lordiphosa andalusiaca. The sequence goes on along the minus strand of JAWNNM010002472.1, from coordinate 634,609 downwards.
CGCAAGATAAACAAAAGACAACTGTTCCATGTGAGAGGAGAGAACTGAGTCTGAGTCTGTAGTCTGGCACATGTCTTCGCCAGGCGAAAGGGAGCACCTGACTCCTGCTGTTTATGCTGAAACTACTTTCCGTACGGTGTGTGTGTGTGTGTGTGTGTGGGTGTGGATGTGTGATACAGTAGGTACTAAAATAGTGGATGGTTTTTGAATTGAAATGGAAAAGATATTGAAAGGAATTTTGAAAGATTTAAAAGTGAAAAAGGAATTTACAAATAATTTCTAGTTATTTTAAAGGTTTTTTAAAGAATTTAAAGGAACTTTGAAGGGAATTTTTAGGGAAAAGGAATGTAAGAAATTGGAAGAAATAAAAAGGAATTAAAAGAAATAAAAAGGAATTAAAAGAAATAAAAAGGAATTAAAAAGGAATTAGAAGAAATGAAAGGAATTAAAAGAAATAAAAAGGAATTAAAAGCAATATAAAAAAGTTAAAAGAAATAAAAAGGAATTAGAAGGGCTTAAAAGGAATTTTAGAGGAATTTAAAAGGAATTAAGGGAATTAAAGGAATTTAAGAGGATTTTAAAAAGGAACTATAATAGTGGTTCGGGTTTTTGACCGAAAGAGAAACTATAAGTAAATTGGAAATTATGCAAAGGAGGAAGAAAAGAATTTAATAGGAAAGTTGGAAGAATTTTAGAGGAATTTTAAGACAATTTTTAGGTAATTCGAAGGGATATTTTAAGACAATTTTCAGGGGAATTTCAAAAGTATGTAAAAGGAATTTTAGAGGAATTTTGAAGAAATTTTAAGGAATTACCTTAAAAGTATTTAAAAAGAATTTAAGAGGAATTTTTAGGGAATTCGAAGGGTATCTTAAGACTATCTGAGGGGTATCTTAGGAACTTAAAAAGAATTTGATAGGAATTTAGAGGATTTTTAAGAGAACTATACGGAAATTTTTAGGGAAATCGAAGGGTATCTGAAGGGAATTTCAAAAGTATTTAAAAGGAATGTAAAAGTATTTAACAAGAATTTGAGAGGAATGTTAGAAGAATTTTAGAAGAATTTTAAGAGAATTATACGGAAATTTTTAGGGAAATCGAAGGGGTATTTTACAGGAACCCAACAGGTATTTTTCAGGAGCTTTATAGGAATTTAAAAAGAATTGAGAGGAATTTAGAGGATTTTTAAGAGAATTTTATGGGAATTTTAAAATATGTCTATGAAGACCGAAGACTATCTTAGGGGTATCTTAGGGGTATCTTAGGGGTATCTTAGGGGTATCTTTGGGGTATCTTTGGGGTATCTTTGGGGTATCTTTGGGGTATCTTAGGGGTATCTTAGGGGTATCTTAAGGGTATCTTAGGTATTTAAAAGGTGTATAAAATAAATTTTACAGGAACCATACAGGAATATTTCCGGAATTTTTTTTGGGAATTTAAGACTAATTTTGAAAGAATTTTCAAAGGAATTTAGAAAAAATTGGAAAGGAATTGGAAAGGAATTTAAAAAAAAAATTGAAAGGAATTAAAAAGTATTTTAAACGAAACGAAAAGTAAATTTGAAAGCAGGTTTTCCCAAAAGCGTTCTGATTGCAGAAGCAGTCGTACAGATATTAAATTGATAGTTCCCCGGAATAGGTTTGACCATTACTCATTGACAGATTCCTTCCATCTAAATTTGCATCTTGCCCTTAACAATGAGTTCCACTGTACTTACTACTTAATTAATTCAAATCTTGCTAATTGCATTTTATTTGCTTTTTGCTGCTCAGATTTTAAGTTTTTAATTGCAAATCCTATGCCTCTTCCTTGCTCCCTTCCAGCGGGTTTTCAAGGGTTCGTTAATACGATCAGCCTTATTTTCCACATGATATTGGACAAAATCCCCCGGAGAGAGAAGAAACGGAACAATACGCTTCTTTTGGTAGGTTTGCTTTCGGTCAGCATTGGTCTCACGACTCTGGGTATAGCTTTTTACCTAAGTATACGGCGGGATAAGGTACGTAGAAAGTGGGTAGCGGAGTAGTCGTCGTCCTCCCCAACTAACATCAACTTTATCTACCAACAGAAATGTAAAACGACACTCAAATTCAGCACCATGCAAAGTCGTCGCTTTCGCGCTGCCCTGCGACACTCAACCCAAAGCATCTTGAGCGACTTAGCTGAATTGGATAACAAATATGAGCCACCCTCCTCGTCGAGCGATGATGATTTCGAGCAGATCGCAAGCTTGGGTAAGTTGAACACATAACCAGGCTGATTTAAGCTCAACTGATGTGTGTGTGTTCCCTAGAAGCCGTTAAACCAACACCTCGTATGGCTGCATCCTTATCCGCCCCATCTGTATACCCAAACGAGACGACAAGCGAACCAGAATGTACCACCAATCTCAACGAGGATCTGCTGTCAGAAACCGAATCTACACCTCATGCCTCGCCCTGTCACACGGAGCGCACTTTGATACCCGAATCGGATTATAAATTGGAGGAAAAGGAAATACCGAGCATTACGACCATTTTACCCCGATCTCAGGGCGTTGTTCACACCGAAGAGGAGCGCACACCGCTTTCGGTGTTCCGTAAGGTCCGAGCCGGTACTTCCACTCAGACAGCTGGCTGGCATATGAGCTGCAGTGATTCGGGAGTGCCCATTTTTGATACCACTCAAGATGCTGTCGCCCTGAGCCAAAAAGTACCACGCGATCGTGAATCGTTGCAAAAACTGGCACGTAAATCCCATCTGCCACGTCCCATTCGCACGGAGGGGGGAGGCATTCCATTTGAACGTCAAGTTAAGAAGAAAAAACTTAGCAAATTGAACAAAGCCGCCACCTAAGTTAATTGTTGATATCGTTTTTATTCGCCAACGTTCCCCGGTGAAAGTTTCTGTTTATATTTTTCATTTTTATACCAAATATGCAACAATACATGCAACCGCCACGTCACACCCCCGCCACGCACACACACACACACAACTACAGTACACACACACACACACACACACACAGTACTTGCACAGGCACGCACACACACACACACACCACTTACACAACGTGACAACACACATTCTGACTTTTCTAAATTTAATAGTAAATTGAGTGTAAAAAACCAAAAAAATTTCGGCAAGTAAAAAAAAAATTACCAGTAAGAAAAACACCTTCTTTTAATAAGCTTTCAAAGAGGTTCAAAGGAGAAAGGAAGTGGAACAGTAGTGTATAAATCCTGGTAAGCTTTTGGCTCCTGTTCTATGGGTAAAACTATGACTAAAACTACTAAAATATGAACATAAAATAAAGACGAAACGAAGAAATTAACAAGAAAAGAATGCAAAATGAACACGAAATAAAGACAATATGAACACGAAATGATAAAATGTACATACACAAGAAGGGAACACGAAATGAACACGATTGGGACCTAGAATTGGACTTGAAATGAACACGAAATGAAACAAAACAAGAAAGAATACCAAAAAAAGCATGACATGATCACAAAGTGAACATAAAATGAGCACGAAATGAACGGAACTAGAACTTAAATTAAAATTGAACATAAAAGGAACAATCAGAATTAAACACGAAATGAACACAAACGGAACTAAAACTTCATCATGAAATTAACATGAAATGAACACGAAATAAACATTAAATGAACACGAAATAAACATTAAATGAACATCAAATGGAGACGAAATGAACACGAAATGAAGACGAATTGAACACAAACGGAACTAGAACTTCAACATGAAATGAACACGAAATTAACATTAAATGAACATCAACTGGAGACGAAATGGACACGAAATAAAGACGAATTGAAGACAAACGGAACTAGAACTTCAACATGAAATGAACATGAAATTAACATTAAATGAACATCAAATGGAGACGAAATGGACACGAAATGAACATAAAATAAACAGGCAATGATGAAATGAAGACAAAATAAAGACAAACGTAGCTAGAACTTGAAAAAGAAAAGCGAAATGAACATCAAATGAGCACGAAATGAACACGAAATGATCACAAAATGAACATAAAATGAACACGAAATGAACAAGAAATGAACACGAAGCTAACGCGAAAGGAACTAGAACTTAAACTAGAATTGAACATGAAGAAATTAACACGAAATGACTACGAAAGTAAGACCAAATGTACACGAACGAAATTAGAACCTACACTAGATTTGAACTTGAATGGAACATGAAATGAAGACAAAATGAACACAAAATGAACACGAAATTAAGAAATGCACATGAAATGAAAACGAAAGGAAGACAAAATTAACATAAAATGAACACGAAATGAACAAGAAACTGAGACGAAGCTAACACGAACGGAACTAGAACATGAACATGAAATGGAGACAAAATATACATAAAATGAATACGAAATGAACAAATGAACATAAACCCGAAAAGACCACAAAATAAACACGAAATGAACATAAAATGAACAAAACTTGAAGACGAACGGAACGGAACTAGAACTTAAGCTAGGATTGAACATAAAATGAACATGAAACGATCGTGAAGCGATCATAAAATGAACACGAAATGAACATAAAATGAACAAAACATGAAGACGAAGTTAACACGAACGGAAATAGAACTTAAGGTAGGATTGAACTTAAAATGAACATAAAACGACCATGAAGCGATCATAAAATGAACACGAAATGAACATAAAATAAACAAAACATGAAGACAAAGTTAACACAAACGGAACTAGAACTTAAGCTAGGATTGAACCTAAAATGAACATGAAACGACCATGAAGCGATCATAAAATGAACATGAAATGAAGAAATGATGACGAACTGAACATGAAATGAACATAAACAAGAAAAGAACACGAGAAGAACACGAAAAGAACAAGAAATGAACACGAAATGAACTAGAATAATACCGCCAATTTAGACTAGAATTTAAGCTAGAATTGTACCCAGAATTGAAACTGGAATAGCTACCAAAATGGTACCCAGAATTGAAACCATAATTAAACGAAAATTGAAATGTTTGAAAAAAAGAAACTAGAACTGAAACTAGAGCTTAAACTAGAGCTTAAACTAGAACTTAAACTAAAACTTAACTATAAAGCTCCTTTACAAACCAAACCCCAAAACCCCACTCTCAACTTCAATCGACCATATCTAATGGCGTTGTTCACTTTTGACAAATGATGATGCAAACTGGCAAAAATCCATCAACTATATATTTTGGAAAACAAACAACCAACAAATGTTGTCTACCAATTAAGTACCAATTCAGTCCTCCAACCCAACCTCACCCCACCCCACCCCACCCCATCAGCATGTTTCAGAAACACTTGACCAAACTTTAATTAAGACCTCAAAAAACAGGCAAACAAACGAAACAAACGACTGGTGGCCAAACAATGCTACAAACAATGGACCCTGGGTCAGCCAGCCGGCCGGTAGTCTCAGCTGAGAAAAAACTAACCAAAAGTCAGCAACACTTAAGCAAAATGTCAAATACACACAAATCTAACAAAATGAAAATGCCCTCCGGGGTGCATTTGCCTGCCAGTCGCCGGACGGCTTTGGTAAGCGACTGCGATTGAATAGTTCTCGGAGCAAACACAAAAAAAGAAATAGAAGAAGGGTTCAACCGGCCCCAGCTTGACCCGAGCAAGACCAAGTATCGATAGTTTCCCTCCCAGCAGCAGCAGCAAAAGTTGGGCCGGCTGGACAAAACAAGTGACAATAACAAGCACAAATGGACGCTCTCCTGTGTCCATTCTGCTGATGACAATGGACGACCTCAGAGCGAAAGTTACTCGTCGGACATCTTTGCAGACGCCGCCGGACCCCCGTCCGCTTTTGACATCCGGCATAAATGTCAAACGGCAACTTCTCTGGCCACAGAATCATCCAATGTCATTGACAAAAAAGTGACACAGGCGGCAGCTAACCAAATATATTCATAGCCAGGACAGATTTCAATTGGGCCGTGGGGCAGGAATGTGGCTACCAGACAATAATGGACTTTAAAAGGCCCAAAAACATATTAAAGCTCTCCCAACCATCCATCGTCCATCCATCCATCCATCCATCCATTCATCCATCCATCCGCAAGGGGCTAAACCGAGTGCGTTGTCGTTTAATTACAAAACGAACAACGCATAAAAACCAACCGAGTCCGTCGATGGCCCCCATAAGGACACAAGGAAGGAACGCACACACACACAGACACACACACACGCACACACATTCGGCACACACTACTATTGTCTATGTGCTATTCCCGCCTCAACGTTTGACATTTGCCATATTTGACATTTAAGTAAAGGCATAAATTTGCGTTTAATGAAATCCGGGGAGATCGCTGTGCTAGACGGGGGAGGGGTGCTGGGACAGGCGACGGCGCTTGTGTGGGCACCAGATGACGACGCGTCGGTCTCTCATTAGGCGGCCAACCACAGTGACAGCTGGCATTAGTCTATTGAGCAACCATTGAACCAGACGCTGGCCCGGACGTGTTCAAGTAAACGCAAATTCTTAACAACAAATTGATCTGAATTGGGGAAAACAAATCGTGCTTAGCTGGCGACCGTGACAAGGTACAGTTGCCAAGTTTAACTAGGAAAGGGTGGTCCATCTAGCAACAATATATGCTTTATCGTTGGTTTTCTAAAGACGATTTGCTTACCTCATTTGATGAATATCAAACAATCGAACCGAATCTAGTTTAGCCATCAGATTGATTCTTTGGTCAGTTTGAAAGCTATCTTCACCAAAGTTTGCACCAAGTCTTTTAGTACGAATACGCAGCACATTTGTTCGAATCGGGAGGATCGGTTGACTATAGCATATAGCTGTCATAGGAACGATTGGTCTGAAAAGTAGTTTTAGTGAAAAAAACTTTTTTGTTTTCAATGGCAATGCCTCCAAACTATGTATTTCTTAGTTTGCTATGCTTTCCCATAATTCCACAAAGTTTGGTCGAAATCGGACAACTATATGGTCTAGCTCCCATAGAAAAGTAGAGTCTCAATTGTATTCTGGATTCCAGATCGCAACAAAGAATAATATACACACTTTTGGAATGATTTTAAGTTCTGTTCGCGTTTTTAAGCCCATCTGGAAACCAGTCTTTTAACGGAAAGCCAATAGCCAATTTTTGTAAAATTCTCAAAGAATATTTCGGAATTCGGTTCCAAACCGGTTTAAATATTTTTCTGCTGTTCAAAATTGTGTAAAAAAGTTATTAAAAAAATTTTGTAATTTAAACCTCCCAAATCTTTAAACGCCCATAACTCCCTTAAATGAAGAGATAGGGGCTTAAAAGTGGTTTTAAAAAATCAAAATTTTCATATTCCAATTTTTGATCAAAAAAATATTAAATTATAATTAAATTAATTATTATTATAATATTTTTTTGTCGGTATCTTAAGCCTCCACTATTTACACTTTTCGTTCCATTGAAAAGTGGTCTGCAAAGTAGTCTTAGTGGGAAAAACTTTTTTGTTTTCAATGGAAACACCTTCAAACTTTGTATTTCTTAGTTTGCTATGCTTTTACATGATTCCACCCAGTTTGGTCGAAATCGGTGATCTATGTAGTATAGCTGTCATAGAAAAGTAGAGTCTAAAAAGTAGTTTTAGTTAGAAAAACTTTTTTGTTTTCAATGGAAACGCATCCAAACTATGTATTTCTTAGTCTGCTATGCTTTTCCATGATTTTACATAGTTTGGTTGAAATCATACATCCATAAAGTATGGCTGTCATACAAAAGTAGAGTTTGAAACGTAGTTTTAGTGAGAAAAACTTTTTTGTTTTCAATGGTAACGCCTCTTAACTTTGTATTTCTAAGTTTGCTATGCTTTTACATGATTTTACCAAGTTTGGTCGAAATCGGACATCTATATAGTATAGCTCCCATAGAAAAGTAAGGTTCGAATGGAGTCTTAGTTGGAAAAACGTCACAGAAGTTCGAAAATACAAGCTAAAAGCCTACAAAAAATGTTAATAAATGATCAAAAGGGGAATTTTAGCTACAATTTCTGGGGTTTAAATGGAAAATGTACTACGTTTATTGGGTACAGGCGAACTTCTATGTGGTCGAACTTCTGGTTATACAGAAAAGTTATCAGTGTGCTGAAAATTGATTCATTCCAAAGAAAACTTCGTTGTAAATAAGCTCATAATGAAGAAATCTGAATGTATTATTGATGGTTTGCCAACTTGAATGAATGAAGTGAATGAAGTTGAAATGAAGCTAATGCTCTTACTTTTACAATCTGAAGTTCATCCTGCAAACTACTTCATAATCTTTTTCAAGTATTGTTCAATCTTTTGGCTTCGATAGGAACTTTTTTTTGGCGTTTCCATGGAGCTGCAGCTGCCACCCCCCCTGACCACATTCATCACATGTCCTGGCTCCTTGGGTCCATCATATGCCATTAGCTCCATCCTATTAGTGTCTATATTTATCAACAATATTAGCGCATCAAAAGAAAATTGATAATCTCTTAATAAGCCAACTCCAGACGAAGACGCCGGCAAACATGGCCCAACAAGAATTTCTGTGTATTAATCAGCAGAAAGAAGCCCAAAAACCAACAAACGGGCAAAAGGCAAAGACTTCAAAGTGCGTACCAAAAAGCATCTTCGTCTGGACACGTGTGGGTGTGGTCCGAGGGCAGTCCACCATCACCACCACCACCACACCACCCCACCCGCCCCATTCCTCGTTTGACACGCACACAAATCACTTGATTCAATCATCTCGGAAATTGATAACATGCCATTTACAAATGAGATGGGCCTAAAAAACAAACGCATTGAGGTCAGACCGCCAACAAGTAGGCAACAAATTATTTATAGGCAGGCAAGAAAAAAAGAAAAGGAAAAAAAAAAAATCAAAATTAGGACACGTGCCGCCGGTTGACCAAACCACCCTTCCCTTTCCCGCTAACCGGAGTGAAAGCTGCAGTGAAAGTGAAACCCCCTAACCGCACCAGGCACGCACCCAACAATACTCCCCCCCCCCCAAAAAAAAAAAAACAACCGCCTCCTTCTGCCACCGCTTGGACTCATTTGAGATGCGCTGCACGCTGGGCTTTTCATTTTTTCTGCTTTTTTTTTGACCCACAAACTGAACAATCGGCCCAATCGGACAATTGATTTGAACGCATTTGCGTGTTTGCTTCAAATAACTGCAAATTATTTTCATTCCTTTCTCGCTCGCACGCACCGTCTCTCTTCCATTGTGCGGGGCCAAAGTCCCCATTGTGCCATCAGCAGTGCTGGAAAGGGGGCGGAACTGGGCGCTCTGTGGAATCAAGTTAAGTGATTCGCTACGTGATGCTCTTTAGTGTGGATGGAGGGGGGGGGGGGGGGGAAGGGCTGGGGACAAAGGAAATCTATAAAAAATATCATAAGTAGAGCACAATGGAAGAGCCTGAATGAGAAAGATAGCCGCAAGTATAATCATAATAAGCATCGAACCCGACTGTCATACACACTGTAACAAAGAAAGTGTATGCACAGCTAACAGCATCAAAAAAAGTACCCTTTTAGGCATCTTACGAGGAAGTACCTACTCAAAAAACCAAACTTTTATGCCTAAAACTGCTCGTAACACCCACAAATGTTGACAAAGGTAAAAAGATTTGAACGTTATGGATTCCTGGAAACATACATAATACTTCTTAAACACAATTATTTTAAAATCAGGCTAAAGAGTACACTTTCCAGGACCTGGGATGAAAGTAACTTGCTTAGAAGACAGCAATTTGCCCACAATTCTAGCAAATATCGATATAGGCTAAAGAAATTGGAGTATGTAAATTCCTTAGAGCCTGTATAATGATTCTATAAGCTAACTTTCCAATATTCAGTACATTAGGAACCCTTTTAGGCACTTTACTCAAAAAACCAAACTTTTATGCCTAAAACTGCATGTAACTGCCACAAATGTTGACACAGGTAAAAAGATTTGAACGTTATGGATTCCTGGAAACATACATAATACTTCTAAAACACAATGTTTATAAAATCGTGTTTAAAAAGTACAATTTTCACGACTTGGAATGGAAGTTTCATACTTAAAAGACAACAAATTGCCCATAAATCTATCAAATATTGACAAATGTTGACACAGGTAAATAAATTTGGATGTTATAGATTCCTTGAAAACATGCATGGCACTTCTAAGAAGCGATCATTCTAAAATTAAGCTGAAAAGAATATTTTTCAGGCTTAATGAGGAATATACCATACTTTGAAGACGATTTTGGTTAAAAAATGTAGCAAATATTGACCTATGTTAAGGAAAATGGATATGATTTCCTTAAAACCTGTATCATGCTTCTACAGGCCAACTTTCCAAAAAATCAGCACATAAAGAACCCTTTTAGGGACCTTGAGAGGAAGTACCAACCCTAAAAAACACTATATAAGCCTAAAAAGTCCTATCATATGCAATTTTCACTTGAACAAAGTTCTTACTGAGGAAGATTCTTAGAAAGAATCTTTCTAGATCTGTAGGAATCTGTATGATACTTCTTCTACATGAAACTGGGTCTAATAAAGGTCAGTAAAGATGCTTTTCGGGTATAGATAGGGTTTTAGCCTTAAAAATTATATAAAAAAGATTCAATCCTTTGTAAAGTCCACGTTGGGGTTGCTAAATTCATCGAACTTAATGCTTTGATTCCAAAAAAAACTAACTAAGAAAGTTGGTCCAGGCCGAAATTTAAGTTAAGTGCCACACAAAGTATTCAAATGTATCTAGACTCTAGATTCTAGGGGTAGAACCCGGCATTCATTCTGCTTGAGATGAAGCATATCTGTGCAGTTCTCTGAATTCAGACTCCAGCAATAGGATAAGGTGATTTATGACTGATTTCACAACTGCTGACCCCTGAAACTTTACCATGAAATCATGCCAGAAAGAAGCAAGAAAGGCATGATCTGTGCCTGTGTTGAACTCAAAGATGGAACTCAGAAAAAGAAAGCCACAAACTCACTAACAGTCCATCCATTTCAGAGCTGAGTTCCACACAGATTCAAATGTCATCAAAAATCGATAAGAATGCCAGCCAGTGCTGCCACTTCCACACTCTGGCCACACTGTAGAGATCAGGCGGCCTTGCCAGATTGATATTTCAAAAAGTTTTGATTTAGCTCCCAACTTAGTTGGCCAACAGCTTCAACTCTCGGCAGTTTTAGTTCAGAAAACGTTTCAGTTTTAGTAGACAAGTTGCCATTGCCCCAAAAGCAGCTTCCCAGAAATTGCTCTACTATAAGAAAACCATTTGATATTCCCCCCTCCCGAGTACAAAATGGGTCGCCATCGCATTGAACGCAGGTCAGCCGCCCGACGTAAGCTTTGTCCCTACCAGAATGATACCGAGGAGAAGGATGTGGTGGAACTTTCACAGAAGATAGATCGCTGTCGCCTGGACTCGCCTTCTCCAAACCGGGATGCTTGCCCCAGCAAGCAGCCGCCGATTGACGTTCCATCCCAGAATAAGAACGATTTGATGAAAGCTACAGTACCTAATACAGCTTCAACTTCTGAGTTTGTTTTCAATCCCAAGTCCTGGGAACTGCTCCAACTTCCCAGTGTTGAGATAAAAAAGAAATCTGAGAAGAAGTCGGATTTCGCAGTTGCTATGGGCTATGCCCGACCCTTGCATAAGCGTTCCAGGTCACTGCCCTCGTTCAACACCACCACCGAGGAGACTTTCTGGCCAGGTGGAAGGCAATCACCCATGTATGGTTCGCTACGGCAACGACCCACCTACGGGCCCCTCAAATTGGGAGCAGACGCCAGACGTTACAAAGTCAAGTGCTTAACACGGCCATATCCGTTGCGCCGTGTCCGTGGTATGTTCAACCTGAGGCAGAAATGCGGGCAGCTCAGCGATCAGGAAGATAACGATAACGGGGCTGAGTCCGATCCCGAGACAGAGCTAACAGCCGAACTGGTAATGCCGAAGAATGCCGACGAGCCTGAGGTAAGCTGGGTCAGCTGAGGGAAAGGTTTTTGGAGCGCACAACTTAACTCTTCTACTTTCAAACAGGTCGCCTCCAAGGACTCCAAGTCTTAGTTAAGACTGCCAATTTCATAATTTTGACTGGGTCCAAGATTTTAATAAGCCACATTTCCAATTCACACTTACACCTCACTAATTTGCCCCCATTTATTATAAATACTGCACTTTGTTCACACACATTTAAAATAACTTTCAATTTCAATTAAATTTGGGCGCCCTCTGCTCATATCGATTGAAATGTTATCGAACTGTAATCTCTGCCGCTCTGCCAAATGCTGTGGGAGAGACACAAGCAGCGTGGCTCAGTTGGTGTGCGTGTGAATCGCATTCGGTGTGCGGCGCAGTTCAAGATCGGTTGGAAAAAAAGTTTAAAATGTTTCTAAATTGAATTAAAAAAAGTGCAAATCAATAAATAATAATTAATTTAAACAAAATGCCTAAATAGTGGCCAACAAATCGAACTGAGAAGGCCAGAGGTTACCACAAAGTTGTTGTTGGCGGCGGCCAAGCCGCCTCCGCCGCCATTGCAAAAATCATTCCCAACTTTAATTGTTAAATTGGTAAACAAATTGCCTGAAACAAAGTGCAAATTAATAAATCAAGTGTATTAAACACAAATTCGGTGCTAAAACAAAGTTATAAATAAAATTCTTATGCAACCAAAGACCAAAGCTGTGGCTGGGGTGAGAAAGAAAGAGAGAGAAAGAGCGCGAGTGCCGGCCCACGCGTGCATACATACAAACACATACACACATGTGTATGTGCTTCTTGCTGTTCCGTTCTTCTCCATTCTATTGTGATCAGTGCATTTCCAACTGTTCGCAGTTATAAAATGATAGCAAAAGTTGGCTAATATTTTGTTGCATTTTTTAATTGTGTTTTCCGCCTGTGTCTACTGCCTAAAAAGGAGAGCTAGGAGAGTCCCGTTTGTTGCTATTTGTTGTTGGTTTATTTGTGCTTCTTCTTGCTGTTCGTCTCTCCATTGGCTCAAGTTCATAGTGATCTGTGCAGCTCAAACTGTTCACAGTTATAAAATGATGGCAAAAGTTTGTTAATATTTTTTGTTGTTTCTTTTTATTGTGTTAACTGCCATAAAAGAGAGCCAGGAGAGTCCCGTATGTTGGCATTCGTTGTTGTTGTTATTGTGCTTCTCTTGCTCTTCGTCTCCCCAGTGGCTCAAATCCTTAATAAATCTGTTAATAGTTATAAAATAAAAGAAAAAGTAAGTGTGTTGTGTTTTTTTTTTTACATTTTTTTTATGTGTTTTACGCGTGTGCCAAAAGTAAATAGTTTCCTAATAATTTCAATCGAGTGCGTGTAAAACCTTCGGCACGGCCGGCTTAGTGCAGCTAAAACTGCTATGTTTTGGTTCTACTTGTTGCTGCGGATCTTAACAGTGCATTTCAAACCAAGCGCTGTGGCAAATTAAATGAATTGAACTTAAGGTGAGTGTCATTTGTTTATTATATTTCCTTGTTGAACATTATTTTTATGCAGCGGGCAGCTGGTTCTAAGTGGCTCGCTGCCTAGAGGTTTGAGATCCCACAGTTTTAGAACCACAGTTGGCTTAGCAGTTTGAAAACAATATTATCTTACCTAGAGATGGGCAACACTCAGTCAGCGTGCCTTCTGCAGTCCGCACAGTGGGTTAACACCACGAAATTTGATTACAGTCTTACATGTTTTGGCTTCACTGCAGTTTACAACAAAAGCGTGCAGTTAGTTAAAGTGAAAGACAAAACAAAAATGTTGTTGTTGTAGAGCAGAGACCGGCGCGTCGCTATCTACAGGGCAGAGGCATACTATCTGAAGCAGCGCAGTCCGCTCACATATGGTACAGGGTGATTTTTTTTTTTAGCAACTTTCCTTGTGGCAACACTGTTTTTGGCAGCTCAGCTGTTTTCCTGCCACTTGTTACTGTCAAACATGTTCAGTTTGATCTAGAATTTAAACATGAATCAACTTTAAATCAGAAAGCTGCCAAAAAATCACCTTTTATGAGGAAAAATTGAGAACAATTAATCAAAAAGTATAGAATTCTGGCATACAAGGCTATTTTTGTGGAAAATATCGATATATCGAATATCAAATCGATAGCTAATAATGCTAATAGCCCATAAAATTTGTTTGTGTAATTCGCCAAACTCTAAGGACCGTTTTCTAATCTTCTACATAGAGCTATCTCTCACATAAACCCACAAATAACAGAGCAAAATCTTAATTTATCTGACACATAGCATCTATTTAGAAAAAATCGGCCCTAAGTCTATTCTCTATATTTTTCTCTGTCTCCATCAACATTTTCGAGACAAGCAAGTGTGAATTTGTGTTGCCTAAATTTAGGCGCTCCTGTTTTTTTTTTTTTTTTGGTGTTCCTTTTTGTAGGGTTGCCAAGTAACTTTTTGGTACACGCGCCTGCACATGCGAAATGAGAAAACTTTTCGACCACAACATCGACGTGGTAGCCGCGGGGTTGGAGGCCATCCTCCAAAGCGAACAACAACACAAATACAAATACTCGTCGCAGTTCCAAGTCTGGCCGCAAAAGATTGCTTTCAGAAATTTATAGTTTCAATAATGTGGCGACCGCGTTTTCCACGAACCGTTGCACTATTTGTCTAGCCAGCGCAGGGGCGAGGGGCGGAAAGAGAGGGCAAGGGACGAAGGGTCTACGACTAGTTCTCATGTGTATTTTCAATTTACGCGTCCATAACTTCAAGTTTTGCAAGTTTGGGCACCGCGACGAGAGCCAGCCTCACAGCACCAGCCGTATCGAACACTTGAGCAGCCCAAGCTGAAGCTGGTAGCTGAAGCAGTTTCCGCAATTACAAAACTTCCGCAAAAATAACAAAAACACTCGACTAGGCAAGCTACCCAGGACGAAGCTGGCACCACATGTGCAACACCGGGCCACGCTTGTGCGAACTGTGTGCATTTTTCTAGCGCTGATTTTAATTTCTTAATGCAAAAAGGGCATAACAACAACAAAACACAAGCAAGTGAAGGGAAGCCGGCACCTAGGCCAGCACAAACGGGTTGGGGTTGGTTTTGTGGAGGGGCGGGTAGGGGAGTGCCAGTGCCGGGGCAACTTTTGCCTTTGTGCATTTTCAATGAGACAAACTGCTAGGGTAGGAGGGGATGGGGCAAGGGTCTCCAGGAGCAGCAGATGTTTATGCAAAAGGAGGTAAAAAAAAAAAAAAAGAAAACAAACATTGTGCCTCGGTAAAGGGTCCAAACGGGGCGCCAGGAGCAGATCCAAATCAAGTTTGCATCTTCTTGTGCGTTTTCTTTAAATGAGGCAGCTGCAGTACAGCAGCATTTTGGGGTGCACTGTTCGCTGCTGAAATTCGACAACCAAAAGTTGCTGCTCTGCTGCTGCTGCCTTGTTTTGCATGACGCTTAGCTTATCCGAAAAATTTCCAAAAATCCCTAAAATGATATTCAACTATTAGAGAATGATGGGTGCTTCACAAAGGACCCCGACCAGGAAGCAGTCAAAGCATTAGCTTTTTAAGAGTAAACTCAAACTAAAGAAAGCCAAAATGGTCTGTCGATTACATTTAAAAAAGGTTTTCCTTACAAATTCTGTAAAAAGAATTCAAGATGGGTGCCTTAAAATAGAGCATCGACCAGTATACCGTCAAAGCATTTGCTTTTTAAGAGTCAACCTAAGGCAAAGAAGACCAAAGTGGTCTGATGATAGCATTTAAAAAAAGTTTTCTCTTAAAATTTCTTGAAAATAGTTGTCGATGGGTGCCTTAAAATACTCCACAGACGAGTATTCAGTCACAACAGTGGACTTTTTCAAGTAAACCTAAACCAAACATGTCCAAAGTGGTCTGATGTTTGCATTATAAGGAGTTTTCTTCTGAAACTCTTTGAAATCATTCACGATGGGTGCCTTAAAAAACTCCACAGATCAGTATAAAGTCAGATCAGTAGACTTTTTCAAGTAAACCAACACCAGAAAAGGCCAAAGTGCTCTGTAGATTACATTAAAAGGTTTTTTTTTTTGGAAATCCCAAATAAAAATTCCCGATGGGTGCCTCAAAATAGAACACAGACCAGTATATGGTCAAAACAGCGGACTTTTCACAGTAAACCTTAACCAAAGAAGACTACAATTGTCTGTCGTTTACATTTAAAGGCTTTCCTTTGAAAATTCTGTACAAAAATTCAAGATGGGTGCCTCAAAAATGACCACCGATCAGTCAAAGAATTGGACTTTTTCCCATAATCCAAAACAAAGAAGTCCAAATGCTCTGTTGATTGCTTTTCAAAGGTATTTCTTTGAATATGCACATGCTGCTGAACTGCTGCTGGCTTGTTTCAAACAAATCAGCCATAAAGGGCTTTCTGCCGACAATAAAACGGCTGTTTTGCCTCAAAAAAGACTCTTAGCACTACACTAATCCTTGCCAAAACTAGGAAACGAAAAAAGAGAAAGAAAAGTGTCTGCTGAACTACTGCTGCCTCTTTTAAATAATGCAGCATTACGCTGCCTCCCCCTTAGATGGAACGCAAATCTATAGGCGGGGGCTGGCTAAAAATCAAATTATAGCAAATTTTCCATTAGTTTTAATGGGCGGGCGACTGGGGCCCTCAAAACGCTGTAGGTGAAATGTTGCGACGAGCCGCATTTCGATAGACAATTTGTTGCCTCTCCGCCCACCTCCCACCACCCACCACGCTGGGTCAGTTTTATGGTTCGAGCTACGTCGTGTTTTTCTCATTTTCTATTTATTTATTTTTTATTATTATGATTTTTTCTTTTTCTCGTTTTTCGGAGCTCATCCGCGGCCGGAAATATCTTTGGTCCTCCCTTTAGAAATGACAACGCCTCATCGCGCAATTTGTTTACCTTACGTTTGGCCGTGTGCTTTCCGTGTGTTTTTTGGGGGTGGCGTTTCTTATGTTTTCTTGTACATCAATTCCAGAATTGCTACATTAGTGTTGCCCACTTAACAAGTTTGGGGGGCGAGCCGCGCCTCGCTGCGTATTAAAATTAGTGATTAATTTTTACGCTCAAAATATGCAAATGCGTTGCATTGATGAATACATTCGGACGCGGAGGGCGTCACTTCATTTTCTACTTCATTGCCAAAGTTCGACGCTTTGGGGGCCTGGTCCGCTGGGAATAGCCCAGCGACGTTCTTTTTTTTTTACCATTTTTTTTTACCATTTTTTTTTACAATTTTTTTTTTTTTTTTGGGAAAGGAAATGAAAAATTTTTATGTCATATTTTGTTGGCGTCCTGGCCAGCGGCTAAAATTGATTATGGATGAACGCGACGCCGCAACGTGAAAGTGGGCGAAGCGCGCAATTAACATTATTTTTAATTTTTTTGGGCTCGCTAATGAAGCATGCAAATGGCGTCCTTCTTTCTAACTTGATTTCCACGATTAGCGTCTAATTTTTTATGTATTTTCAGATGGAAAATTTGTTAGGGGAAATTTTTGTGTGCTTTTTAAATGTCAATTGATATGCATCAAGAAAGTTGAAATTGAATACGAAGAGAGGGTAGGAGTTGTATTCGGCTGGTTGAGGTAGAAAATGTTGATATAAAGTTGAACTTCTACATGTCTTTGTTTTTTCCGAACACTGAAATTTCGTTTAATATGAAAACATTTCCATATAACGATGTTTCGTTTTGAGATTCGTTATATAGAAGTTCCACTGTACCTTCTCGTTAAGCAATCATCCGATTTTCAACAGCATGTTAGCTTAGTAGAGCAAGATCATGTAGAGTGCCAAGCTCAATGATGACTATTTAAGTGAAATTCTGCTAAATTTTCAGCGTGGACCCACCATTTTACATTTGTGTGCTGCCTGTATGTCAATTTGATTGCATTTCTTTGGTTCTTTGAGGGCAAACGGCACTTTTTATAGCGATACAGACAACACACGTCAGTTGAAGTCTGCTGCTAGGGCTCTCAATTCAGTTCTTCCTCTCAGCTCATTTGCACTTGGCTTTTGGCTTTGAACCTGAGAGTCGTAGGTCGAGAGCTATGCTATTGTAGTTGTAGGGAATGAGGCGGATATAGAAAGCATCCAGCCCTGCACTGGTTAGGAAACCATCTTTGTGAGAATTGTTGGATTTAACTTGTTATAGCCTTGCAAAGGGTATTATAATTTTGGTATTATAAGATTGCAACGCATAAAAATATTAATTTCCGACCCCATAAACCATATATATTCTTGATCAGGGTGACGAGCTGAGTTGAATGAGCTTTGTCTGTCCATCTGTACGTCCGTCTGTCTGATTCTACGCAAACTAGTCTCACAGTTTTGAAGCTATCGAGCTGAAATTTTGCACAGAGTCTTCTTTTTGCTGCACACTACTAATATGATGGAACAGACCGGATCGGCTGATTATATCTCATACCTCCCATAGGAACAATCGGTCGGAAAACTAGTTTTAGTGAGAAAAACTTTTTTCTTTTCAATGGAAACGTCTTCAAACTTTGTAATCGTAGGTTTTTTTATGTTTTTTTATAATTCTTCAAAGCTTTATTTAAATCGGACAACTATATGGTATAGCTGCCATACAAAAGATAGGTCTGAAAAACAGTCTTAGTTTGAAAAACTTTTTTGTTTTTAATGAAAACGTCTCCAAACTTTGTTATCGTAGGTTTTTTTATGATTTTTCATAGTTCTTCAAAGTTTTATTAAAATCGGACAACTTAATGGTATAGCTGCCATACAAAAGATAGGTCTGAAAAACAGTCTTAGTTAGAAAAACTTTTTTGTTTTTAATGGCAGCATCCTGCAATTTTGTATGTGTTTGTTTCACATATTTTCACATAATTTTACAATTTTTTGGCCAAATCGGATGACTATATCATATAGCTGCCATACAAACAATCGGTCGAAAAATGGGAAAAAGGGTAATTTGTTGAAAATATTTAAGCGAGCACTTGCAAGGGTATAAAAACTTCGGCACAGACGAAGTTAGCTTAGCTTTCTCGGTCTAAAAAAGCCCTCAGGGTGATCTCATCCTTTGTCAAGCAAACCCATCAAGCTGTTTAGCTGAACTGAAAACGAAGGTTAATTTCAAACCTCAGCTAAAAGTAGGCCACATGCTAGTGTCATACTAAAGCTGATCACTTAACAAGTGTCCACTGTTACTCAATTCAAACTTAAAGAGCGTTCCTTAACTCCAATTCCAAGCCTCCTCCATTGACTTTAACATCCTCCCCCGTCAACTTAACCAAATGTTGCACCTTTTTTGGTTACTTTGAAGCCGAGCTCCTTTCCCTCCCCCCGTTGCGTTGCTCAGTTAAATGCGTATAAAACGACATAAATCACAAGCACTCAATGTCAACTCAATGAACTGTTCATGTATGCAAGCCCCTTCCCAGAGACAGACCCACATCCAGGCCCCAACCCCATCGCGTTATTTCTGGAATTTTCTTGAGTACATTTCGATGATAAGACACACACGGGGCGGGAGGGGGAAGGCTGCTGCGTTTTCTTAACAATTTGTCATGCATGGAGCGCCAAATATGCCGAAAAGAGAAAAATGTATTAAGAGCAGGCTGTAGAAATGCGAGAAATGTGAAAATAAATCATTTCTTTTTGCCTGGCAAGATGATAGCAGCGCGGGAGGGAGGGGTTGCTGGGGAGAGCAAAGGACCCTGTGTGTCTGAAGTAGTTGCGCTGCTCGAAATGTTTTCACGTGTCTCGCACAAATGTCAAACATAAATCAAAAATTGCACTCGTGAAAGTATTGAAATGTAACGCATTTGTTTTCATTATTTGTTGTGTTTTTTCGCCTTTTTTTTTCTGGGTTGGAAAAACTGAAAGTGAAGTCTGCCATAATGTGACATTTGGCAGCCCTTTTAAGCCACCGTTGAGCTATGTGGTAAGCGCTTTATTGGATCATCAGACTTATTTTGATATGTGACCAGAAACGGAGATAGAGAGAAGGAGGAGGAGCTACATACAGCATTGACATTTTGCAAGCACACAGACTCATAAATTCTTGTCAGGCGAGTGAGCAGATGGGGGGGGGGGGCTAGGAGGAGGAAAGCACATCAACTTGCGCTCAAGTTATTTTCATTTGTGTAACATTTTTGCATACTTTACGGCGCATTTGAAGCACGTCTGAGTGTGCGTGTGTGCGCCTGTGTGCGTCTGTGTGTGTGTGTGCGAGCGAGGATGCTCTTTTCCAGACTACTTTCTGACAAATCTACTTAGGCATTTTCTTTGGTTTTGGTTTTGTTTATTTATGTTTATTTGTGATTTATTTCGATAACATAATAAATATCCAGCATGCCATTCTGGGTCTGCGGTATGTGAGTGTGTGTGTGTGTGTGCTTTTAGGACATGTTCTGCTGCCAGTGTTGGCAAACTCAAATCAATTCTCTGGCAGTTGATGATATATGTGAGATTTGCACAACCAAAAACTGGTAGTAGAAACATTGCTACAACCATAATTTATTTGTTCTTCTTTTTCCCCTAGAGTATACTCAGCTACATAGCAATGTTCAGTGGTTCAGTTGTTCAGTTGTTCACTTACTTTCGCTTGCTCAGCTGTTGACTTTACTTTGGGGCTTAAAAGGCCAGCTCTTTGGGTGTAAGTGGACTCAGTCACAAAGTATCAAAGGTTATTTGAGCTAAAATGCGACTATCAGAGATAAAAACCACTCACGAGTCTGGTTTCATAAACTTGACATGGTTTTAAATGCTTACTACGGTTTCGGTTCGGTTCGGTTCAATGGTTCAAGCTTACGAGCGACTCCCAAGCTAGGCCTCAACTACTTCTTGGAGTTTAATGCAACTTCCTAACCCTTTTCAACCATTTCAGAGCGACTCTCGTTAGTAAAGTGACTTTTAAGCGACTTTCTAAAAAAATTCTTTGCAGATTTTAAACTTTAAAGCGATTGCAAAGCGAATTCCGTAGGATTTGGATGTGATATATTTATTTTGAAGCATTTTTTGAGATATTCAAAGGCGATAGTTGTCTTTTTTAAGTGATTTCAGAGCGACTCTCGTTAATAAAGTGACTTTTAAGCGACTTTCGAAGAAATTCTTTGCAGATTTTCAACTTTCAAGCGATTGCAAAGCGACTTCTATGTAATGTTGATGTGATATATTTATTTTGAAGCATTTTTTGAGCCATTCATAATCATCAGTTGTCTTTTTTAAGCGATTTCAGAGCGACTCGTGTTCTTTTTCAGTTACTTTTAAGCGATTTCTGAACAAATTCTTTGTATTTATAGAGATTTTCAGGCTTCCATGCAATTTATAAGCCACTTTTGTGTGATTTTTATGTGCTATATTAAGTCTCAATCATTTTCTGACCTATTCAAAAGCAATAATTTACTCTTATGACCGATGTCAGAGCGATTCGGTTGATCAGTGGGTGACTTTTGAGCGAATTCTTTGTAGCTTAAGAGATTTTCAGTGTTGAAAACGGCTTTCGTTTGATTTTTAAGTACTATATTTACTTCCCAGCGTTTTTTTGGGCTACTCCTAAGCGACAGTTTGCTGATTTAAGCGATTTCAGAGGGACTCTGTTTCATAATAAGTGTCTTTTGAGCGAATTCTTTGTTAACTTAGAGATTTTCTGACTACAAAGCGATTCCAGTGTGATTTTTGTGTACTATATTCACTTCCCAGCATTTTTTGAGCAAATTCATAAGCGACATAATGCTCTTTTGAGCGATTTCAGAGCGTTTCGATTTATAAGTGAGTTTCTTGAAGAATTCTGTGTAGCTTTTGAGGGTTCTCAGAGAGATGCAGATTCCTAAGCGACTTCCGAGCGACTTTTATGTGCTATATTTTGAAGCGATTTCTTTTAAGCAATATCTGAGCGATGCGGTTACTGTCTGAGAGACTTTTGAGCTACTTCATGAAGAACTTTTTGAAAGATATGGAAAGTTCAATGCAGTTACAAGTTTATGTAAGGGTCATAATAGCGATTACACGATTTTTGCTTGCCTTCAAAGCAAATTCTGAGCGACATTTAAAGAATTGTTACAGTTTTAAGCATTTCTCCATCTCTGAGCGACTATATCCTGGCAATTCTATCGATTTTATACCATTTTCTAGATCATTATACACTTGCAAAGGGTATTATAATTATGCCCAGAAAATTGCAACGCTTATAAATATTCATTTCCGACCCCATTAACTATATATATTCTTGATCAGGGTGACGAGCTGAGTCGATCAAGCTTTGTCCGTCCGTCTGTACGTCCGTCTGTCTGTTTCTACGCGATCTAGTCTCTTAGTTTTAAAGCTACCGAGCTGAAATTTTGCACAGAGTCTTCTTTTTGCTGCACACTAATAATATGTCGGAATCGACCGAATCGGATGACTTTATCTCATAGTTCCCATAGGAATAATCTGTCGGAAAAGTAGTTTAAGTGAGAAAACCTTTTTTCTTTGCAATGGAAATGACTTCAAACTTTGTAATCGTAGGTTTTCCATGCTTTTTTATAATTCTACCAAGTTTTATTAAAATCGGACAACTATATGGTGTAGCTGCCATACAAAAGATAGGTCTGAAAAACAGTCTTAGTTAGAAAAACTTTTTTGTTTTTAATGGTAGCATCCTGCAATTTTGTATTTGTTTGTTTCACATGCTTTTACATAGTGTTACAAATTTTTGGCCAAATCGGATGACCATATCAAATGGCACCCATACGAACGATCGGTCGAAAAATGGGAAAAATAACTTTTTTTTTTGCAAATATATAACAGGGATGCAAACCATTCAAAAATAAGGACTGGTTCGGTTCAGTGGTTCATACAGTTTCTGAACCGCCGGTTCGGTTCATTACATGGTTTTTGGAGCTAGCTGAACCGCGGTTTCGGTTCGGTTCAGTGGTTCACAAAGGCACATTAAGAAATATTATGGTTGTTGTAGTAATGTGACTTGTCAAACACTTTTGAAATTTAATTCTTTTAATCCATTTAAATATTTTTAAAATCCTTAAAAGAATGTCCAATGCTTATTATGTCGGATTTCCAGGAGTCGTCTATAAGTTCCTAGATGAATACTCTCGAAAATTGAGAATGTTTGCTAGAAAAGAATACGTACTATGCATCTTAATTATTATATTTATCATATCCCTTAAGTTAGGCTCAGAACTGAATCATAGCTAAATCAGCTCAGAAATGAAAGGGCTGGTCCTGAATTCATGACATCATTTTTATGAATTTTAGTCATGGATTTTACTCTGACATGTCCTACTACGTCATGAACTTAGTTGATTTTAGGCATGATTTCAGTCAGAGAACTGAACCGAACCGAACCGTTTTTGTTTGTGGCTTTCGGTTCGGTTCAGCAATTTTGAAAGGAAGCCGGTTGGGTTTGCGGTTTGGTTCACCGGCTGGAATAAGCGGTTCGGTTCGGTTCAAAACCGGTTCGGTTCAGAATAATATAAGCGAGCACTTGGGGGGTATAAAAACTTCGGCACAGTCGAAGTTAGCTTAGCTTTCTAGTTTTTTGACACTTTCTACCATATCCTCTTCAAACCAAAAGCAACTAGATCCACTTTTCAACGATTTCTAAGCGTCTTTCGGCATTTGAATGAAATGAGTGACTCTTGAGCGATCACTTGGATCACTCCTTGAAGTCCAGTATTAAGTCGTCGTTTTTATCCACACATTTCATTCTAGAATACTTCAATTTAAGTTCACAAAAAGAAAACAAACAAACAAAAAAAGAAGTACCTGACTTTGTCACAGCATCAAGAACAAACTATTTGCTTTTTATCAAAAGATTTTTCACGCGCCGTTGACAAAATGAAACGTGGCAAAAAGAAATGGAGCATGACACACACAGACACAGAATCGCAGGTAAAGCTGAAACGACAGCAAAACGCAGAACGGAAACATGTGAGGGGCAGGCGAGAAGAGGGGAAAGCGGAGAGAAAAAAAAAAAAACATAAAGAATAGATGGTGTGCACTTATTCAAATTAACATAAATCAAAAGCATTTGCAGTGCACAAAATGTAAGCAAGCAAACGGGGGGGAAAAAAAGAGTGTGTTTGGGAAGAGGAGAAAGAAGGCAGAGAGTTGAAATGTTGAGTTTTAGGTGGGCACACACACACACTATCCGAGGAGCAACCAATTGTGACACTCGATGAGAACTCTCCACTCCCAGGCACTACCTCCCCCCAAAAAAATTGGCCTGCTGCTGGTCTATTTTTTGGTCTTCCCCCCTATCAAACCGCCTGCCCTAACTCAAGGACTCCACCGAATGCTCTAGCTCTAAATCTTAGCTTAAAAAATGTGTGTGTGTGTGTGTGTGTTTTTTTTTTTACTTTTTTTGTGATTTTTCATCATCATTTCTCGTTTTTCACACCTTTACCGACTGCGCTTCATTCGTCGTCAACGTCGTCGTCGCTGAGCATTTCCATTTCCATTGCCACTTCCGTTTCCGTTGATTTGTTGCTGCCGAGGCGTGGCAGGAAGTGGCTGCTTAAAACGCCGCACGCAGCTCAGAAAGAGGAAAAAAAAAAAAAAAAAAAACAGGAGAAAGGAGTAAAGATGCCTTTGCCTCCGACTTGGCTGCTGCTGGCCATAATTTGTAACAATTTCGCACCCGCAGCCCAATAGGTGGCGCTAGGGGGCTGCTGGAAATTTAAAAAATACAACCCCCACCCCGTCACCTATTGCTGCTGCTCTTTCATTTCTCTCTCTCTCTCTCTCTCTCACTTTTCTTCGAGCTGTGCTGGGTTATGTACGAGTAGATGCGAATATAAATGAAATTTTTGTTGTTTGGACGTGACACATTTAGTTTGAATATATGGCGGCTGAGTCGTCACTCAGGCGAGCATTTTGGCAGCAGTAGAGAGGGGTGGTTGGGGGGGTGGGACACTGAAGACAGGGAGGGGGTGAATCCACTTGAGTGACGAGCGTCGACAGACGCTATTTGACTTTCAATGTTTATATTCACTCTCTGATCATTCAAACTCTCGGTGATCACAAACAAGGAGAAGTTGCTCCACCAAGGTTCTTAGAGCCTCCTTCGGTTGTTATACCCTTGCAAAGGGTATTATAATTTTGCCCAGAAATCATTTCAGACCCCATAAACTATACATATTCTTGATCAGGGTGACGAGCTGAGTCGTTTGAGCTTTGTTCGTCCGTCTGTCTGTCTGTTTCTTCACGAACTAGTCTCTCAGTTTTGAAGCTTTCGAGCTGAAATTTTGCACAGAGTCTTCTTTTTGCTACACACTACTAATATGTCGGAACCAACCAGATCAGATGACTATATCCCATAGCTCCCATAGAAAGAATCGGTCGGAAAACTAGTTTTAGTATGAAAAACTTTTTTCTTTTCAATGGAAACGTTTCCAAACTTTGCAATCGTATGTTTACTATGTTTTTTTATAATTCTTCAAAGTTTTATTAAAATCGGACAACTATATGGTATAGCTGCCATACAAAAGGTAGGTCTGAAAAACAGTCTTTGTTAGGAAAACTTTTTTGTTTTTAATGATAGCATCCTGCAATTTTGTATGTGTTTGTTTCACCTGCTTTCACATAATTTTACAAATTTTTGGCCAAATCGGTTGACCATATCAATTAGCTGCCATACAAACGATCGGTCGAAAAGTGGGAAAAAGGATCATTTTTTTTAAATATTTAAGCGAGCACTTAAAAACTTCGGCACAGACGCTTTCTCGTTTTCTGCTTTTTCGGCCTTCGATTATTCGCATTCTCAGTTACCTCTAGAGCCCTGGAATTCTTAGAAAATGCTAGAAAAATGCACTAAAATTTCATACAAAACTGCTGTAGATGATGGACTCTGCATTGTCTGTCATTTCTGGCCACAAAAGTGACTAAAGGTCAGAGCTAACAAGTCCGTAGAATCTACTGAAGTATAAATCTGAACCTTAAGTAAATTGCAGCGAGTATAACAACTGTACAACTGGCCTGTATCTTGAAACGCTTAACCCTTTCTTCACTTAAACCAATAAGCTAACCACTTTGCCGGCCCCAGCCCCCACCCAGTCAAGACAACCCAAGCGGCAAACTGGCAAATCCCAATAAATAACACCCGGAACACTTGGGCTGGGCGCTGGGCTATTTGGGCGCGTCAAACGGAAATCAGATTTGTGTGTGTTTGGCATTTCGTTTACTTGATTTGTTTGCATAACAAAAAGAAATGCAAAAAGGCGGCCGCAGGATTTGCTCCGACATGCGTGCAAGTCTATCAAAACTAATGTGATACTCGTTTGGTGTCCTTGCAAGAAGCCCGTGGGGCACACTTGGGTGTGTGTGTGTGTGTGTGTGCGACTGCTGTTTTCTTGGTAGACCACAAACAAGTCTCCACTCGACCTTTAAAGTGTGTCATATTTTGTTGTTGTTGTTGTTGTTGGCCAACCCCTTTCTACTTCAGACACCCACACCCACCCCGTGGGCAGGCGAAATGTAAAATTTTTATTGTTTGTGTACTTTTTTTTTCTTACTTTTTTTTATTTTTTTTTTATTGCCAGCGGGCGGTCGCATCTTCGACGGCTGCTGATCTCTCCGCTGTGTCTGACTTCTCGACTTTTCCCACATGTCGACGGCGGCTTTTCCCGCGTGGCTTTGGCCTGGTCCGTTCAGTTGTTGCCCCTTTTTTTTTATTCGCGATTTTCAACGCTTGGCCGCAGGGGTGGTCTCTCTCGCCCTCCGCCTCTTCACCGCTGCTGCTGTTAGCTTTTGGCTGGGTTTCGTATTATTTTGCATTTAAAAATAGATTTGCATTTGTGTGTGTGTGTGTGTGTTTGGCGTGTCCAATTGATTTATGGTTTTTGTAAATAACAAAACAAAAAAATTTGCTAGAAAAGGTTGCCTCGCTGCGGGGCAGGAGGTAGTAAGCCCCCAACCCCCACACACACCCGTATCACACTGTCTTTCTGCACATTGTTGTCGTTTCTTCTTTTTTTTTTTTTTTGCGGTTATTTTGCGGTTGGTTTTTGCTTTGGCGCTTCCATCTCAGACTTTATTGACTTTTCAACTGATCCTTGGGGTATAATTCTGGTTATTGTTGGCATTTGTATAACTTGGTCAAAAGAGAGGCGGAGGAGACTTTGTGCTGAGGCTTTCCCTCGAAACGCTTTACGTTTACTCGGTAGCTTTTAATTATCCAAGGAGAGTTGTTTACATAATGCAAAGCTTTCTTTGTAGGCAATGTAGCTTCGTTTTTTCCCCAGATTTCAGCCATTCCACCTACTTTCTAACTTCAGACTTTTCACCATATATTCATTTATTCACTAATATACGCAACTTACAGCAGAAATTCTGAAAAGAAACTCACAATTATGCCTTGAAGATAGGTTATACTTCTCCGATTCACACACTGACCAAGAAATACTTCCTAAACCGGTTCAAAGTTATCTAAAATTAAAGGATATTCTAGCTAAACACCTGTAGTCGACCAGCTTCTGTAGCCAAAAGATGTTTCTTTTAAGAACGTTGGTATTCAAGCCTCCAAACTATGTATTACTTAGTTTGCTATGCTTTTTCATGATTTTACCAAGTTTGGTTGATATCTGACCTTTTTATGGTGTAGCTGTCGTAGAAAAGTTGAGTCTGAAAAGAAGTTTTATTAAGAAAATCTTTTTATTTTTCAATGGAAACGCCTCCAAACTTTGTATTTCTTAGTTTGCTATGCTTTCCCATGAAATCACTAAGTTTGGTCGAAATCGGACATCCATATAGCATATCTCCCATAGAAAAGTAGAGTCTGAAAAGAGGTCTTAGTGTGTAAAACTTTTGTGTTTTCAATGACAATGTCTTTAAAATTGGCATTTATTTATTTAATACTGTCTTACACATTTCTACAAAGTTTTGTCATAATCGGATGACTATAGCATATAGCTGTCATAGGAACGATCGGTCGAAAAACTGGTTTTAGTGGGAAAAACTTTTTAGTTTTCAATGGAAATGAATCCAAATTTCTTACATGATCGTTTGTTAGTCTGTTACATGGTTAAACCAAGTTTGGTCGATATCGGACAAGTATATAGTATAGCTTCCATGGTAAAGAAAGGTCTGAAAAGTAGTTTTAGTTAGAAAAACGTGCTTCAAAGGGTATACAATATTTATTAAAAATAATACCAGCTCTTTTTGAATAGTTTTGACTAAATCAAAGTTAATTGAGCAATTAAGTGGCTGAAAACCATCCAAAGGATGGTCATATTTCAATTCCTTTAGATGTTTTTCAGCTTTGTTGGTCGATTAAAAGTATATATATGACATATCTAGACCAAATGGATATGAAAAATTATCCAAAGGATATATTTTAAAGTACTGTATTTTCTCTGTGAAGTTATGAGCAACATAAAGTTCGCAGAAGATGGTGTATCACACTATCGAAATTATGTATATTGTGGTACAGCTCGAGAGAAGGCAAAAAGAATATGTAAAAATGCAGCTGAGGGCTTACAAAAGTAGTTTTCATAGAAAACTATTATCTGAAGCTATGTAAAAATGCCTGTAAACAGCTGCCATAGTTCAAAATGATACAGTTATAAGAAAATAAGTTCAAAATAGTAGACAAAGCCGGTTTGGTAAGGACCAAAACAAGTCAAACTTTTTCCATAGCATACATTTGAGGGCAACTACCAGAAGACACCCTCCAAATTCCAATTCAAATCAAATCAAATTCAACAAGACAGATGACATTAAACAAAGGCTCGGTAATGCGACTTAAACTCCAATAACAACCTCAAGTACAACAACAAGAGCCATAAATGTATCAACCCACACATGTCACACACACACCCACACACACACTCGCACAGGCATTTGCCTATCAAAAAGTTTTGATCTTTGATTGTCTAGCTTGGCTTTTTAACTAATTTGCAACACCCAAACATATTCCCAACCCCCCCCCGACCATGCAAAATGTTACCTTTCCTTACAAAAAAAAAAAAGCAAGTAGAACCGCACGCAAAACGCGTCACATGCAGTCACCAGGGAATTAACGCCCATCACCACACCCCCCACTCAACCCACCCCACGTATTTTGCATACGTTCGTCTCGTTTAAGCTGCCGCCCCGCCCCGCCCCGTCCCCCCCTTCTTCTGGGCTTTTATTTGCGCAATATTTTTCTGATAATAACAAATTCGCGAATATGTTTATCTGCGTTTTCATTGCCGTCTGCTCCGTTTCGTTTCTTTCGCCGTTTATTTTTGTTTTGTCTGTTCTGTTGATATGGAGCTTTTGGCTGAGGGGTTTTCCTTTTTGCCACTAATTCCATTTGAGACGTAACGAAAACGAAAATGACATCAATTTATTTGTTGTTTTATTTGTGTATAGTCCTTTGGTGACAATGTCTGTCGAGGGGGAAGACTTTGGTATTTAAAGCAAACATTTGTGTGTGTGTGTGTGTGTTTTTTTTTAACTTTACATTTTGATGCAACCTTTTGTTTTGGCCATGTCTTAAAGACAACTTCGTTTTGTACGCACAGACAGCATTTGGATTTAATTGTTTCGCCCAGCCCCACACCCAACCGGGGGCTACTTCCCTGGGGCAATCAGCCCTCCATTTTGGTGGGCCATTTCATTAACTGGCCGAAGGGCAAACCAAAAACGCTGTGGCGATTAGTTCACAGTCATAACACACGACCCACTCCTGTGAGTATGCTGGACATTGCACTAAACTATAAAATTTTATGACTTTCTACACACACACACACACACAGCCACACACACACACAGACGCACGCTCAATTGGTTTCTGGTTTTTTCCATGTTTGCAGGTAGTTTAAGCTCCCCACTTCCTGTTCGCTCGCCAAATTGCGCAAAATGTTAACAAGCAATTGAGCAGACAAACAAACAACTGTTGAAGGTGCGGACAGGGGGGAGGCGGGTTGTTGTTGTTGTTGTTGGTGGTGTAGCCGGACCCGTCTCCGTGCGTTGATTAGTTTAACGCGTCCAACGTAGCGGAAAGTTGCGACGTCTGCTCATTAAATTCGAACGCAGCCGCCTTTTGCCTTATTAGTTTGAATGTGTCCTAGACTTCACCCCCCTCCCCCACCCCGTCCGCTGCCTGACAACACTATAAAATGTTCCATTTATATTGAGCCACTGGCAGCTGCTGCTGCTGCTGCCGTTTTTATTAGCTGTAAATGATCGAGTTACAGTGAATCAAAGCTAAGGAAGACACCAGCTTTAAGTTCTTAAACTTTACTTTCAAACTTATGCATATTAATACTCAGTGTAACCGATATTAACTCAGAAAAAAGCTTCATTTGGACTGTAAGTGTCCTTAATATCCTTTTGTCACCCAAAGATGCTAAAAATCATTCAAAGAATGATCATTTATCACATTCTATGGATGATTTTCAGCTGAGTTGATTGATTAAAAGAATATTTAAAACTAATTCAGTCTAAATAGGTACACAAAATCATCCAAACATAATTTTTTAATATCCTCTTTTTTCTCAGTGTAGCACTGGATATTCAGAACTCGATTCTTAGTACTCTTTACACAGTACTCTATACTCAACGCTCGATTCCAAGTTCTTTTTAGTATTAAAAACTCCATGTTAGGCACTCGATACTTTGTACTCGCTTCTAAGTACTTGATACTAAGTTTTTAAAACTCAGATTTTGTTTCTTATTACTGTTTTCATAGCACTCAATACTCAACGCACGATTTTATCTCCTTGATACTAAATTTTCAGTAATTAAAACTCGTTATTAGGCACCCGATACTCTGTACTCGCTTCTAAGTACTCGATACTACGTTTTTAAAACTCAGATCTCGTTTCTTATTACTCTTTTCATAGCACTCGATATTCAACGCTCGATTCTAACTCCTTGATACTACATTTTCAGCGCATAAAACTCATTATTAGACGCTCGGTACACTGTTCAGATCTCGTTTCTTGTTACTGTTTTCATGGCACTCGATACTTAACGCTCGACGCTAAGTCCTTCTCAGTACTAAAAACTTGTTATTAGGCGCTTGATACTTTGTACTCGCTTCTAAGTACTCGATGCTAAGAACTTAGTGCTCAGTTTTTAAAGACTCGCTACTCTACACTTAGAGCTAGATACATACTCCGCAGTCGATTCTTAGTACTCGTTGTTCTCGAAACTTGATACTCCAAGCTCGATACTTATTACTAGATGAGAAGTACGCGATACTCAGCATTGATCCCTTCGAATTTGATAGTAGGTACTCCATAATTACTACTAGGAACGCAGAATTTGCTACCAAGTACTCGATACTAGGTTCTCGATGCTCTGTACTACCTTTTTAGTACTCGTTACACAGTACTTTGTACTTAACGCTCGATTCTAAGTCATTGATACTAGGTTATCAGCACTAAAAAACTCGATATTAAGTACTCGATAGTCAGTATTCGACACTAAGAACTTAATACTAAGCACTCGACTCCCAGGCCTCGAGACTTAGAACTCGTTACTAATTACTCGATACTCAGCACTCGTTTCTTAGTACTCGTTAGGCATACTCTGCTCTAGATTTTTATAGAGTACCCAATACTTGGTACTGTAAATTCGATACGCAGAACTAAACCCAAGTATATTGCAATACTTGATGAGGAAAAATGCTTTAATTTGTATATGGAAATCGATTTCAGACCTGAAACCTGAACTCTATTTGAAATAGGACTTTCTGCACTATATTTGGCAATGTGTAAAGTGCTGTCAGTGCAATAAAATCTATCAATCAGGTGTTTCCATGTAGTTCTCACAGGACAAACAAAGCAAAAGGAAAGCTGTATGAAATTGGCGCCCAATGTGGGGCTCCACTGCCATAGAAATTGCTATCAGTTCGATTTCAAATTCAATTTGGCGCTCTGTGTTACTCAACTCCCGTGAGCTGTATAAAAATGAGGCCCTTTTCGGCAGGAAAATGTTGTCCTTGCCAACTTTTCATATTGACACACGAACACACAAAACTTTTGTGGCACTTAATAACTGTCGCAAAAATCTTTCAAATTTTAATCAACTTTATTTCGAAGAGCCCACGCTTACTGTTTGCACTCACACACATACACACACACATGCGCACACACACACACACACACACACACACACCCGACTTCAGTCAAGTTTCGAGCTTCTTTTGCCATTTTTTGCTTTGGCCAAACAAACATCAGGAACATAAATGTAAATGTCTGTTTGCCAGCAAGCCAAAAGTATTAAAGACGCATTTAATTAAGTTGAAATTGTTGGCAAAAGAGTCGGCGGTTTGGGAGGCAAATTGTTTACTTAGACTTGGAGTTAATCTTGGAGATGATATCCCAATATGAAGGAGTTTAAAGTTTTAGAGGAAACTGTCTACTAATCTCTTATTCTCTCACTCCCGCCCCCTGCCAAGTATCAATTTCTGTAGCCACGCGGCGCTCAAGTGGCCAAACGCCTCTTCCACCCAAAAATTTCACGCATAAGTGGAAAATTGTAAAAACAAAATGAGCAACAACAAGTTTTCTTGTAAAAATTATCAAAGAAAATGTTGAAGAAACCACCCAAAACACTGATAACGCCCCCATCCCCCATCCCCACCACCACCGCCGACCCAGGAAGCGCAAGTGAAACGTGTAAATGGACTTTTGGTGGCGTTGACTGACTGACTTACCCCCCCGCTCAACTCGCCCGCGCACCCAGCCTCATCACTCAAATGCAAAATGGCGATTATTCATAAATCATTAAACACCATTTGGCATGCGTAGCCGTCCCTTAAACATTTTTATCGCTTTTCCAACAAACTGGCGAAGAAAAATTCCTAATGAGCCAAGCACCAAACAACGACGAAAAAAAAAAAAAAAAACGGGAAGAAAAAAAAGTTAAAAACTTCGGAAAAAATCAAAGGCCGTTACTGCTGGGTGGGAGGGGGGTGGAGGTGGAGGTGGGTGCGAGCTCGAATGGACGGTGGTTGGAAAATTTCGCGGGCTTTTTAACAAGGCGGCCAGCCATAAGACACCCAATGGCCCAAGCCCAAGCCAAGACATTAAAAATTTTGTTTGATACTTTGCCACTTCCACATGCCGCTGCTGCTGCTGCGCGGCGCTCTGCTTTCGCTCTGCCGCTCTGTTCTGGTCGTTTGATTTCCGCTTCCGTTTGCCGTTGAGATTAAAAAACATTTTTCGTGCGTTTTTTTCCCTCATTTCCCTGATGTTTTTTAACTGCGACGGGCGACGGTCGTCGCGTATCTGTGAGATACATTAAATTAAAAATTCATCTTTAATCAAAAATTAAGGGCAGCCGAGCAGGAGGAGGAGAAGGAGATGGAGGTGGGGGTTGCGTTTTAAACGGATCTGGACATGGCATAGTGGGGCGATATATCAAAAATGTAACCTGTCAGATTCGAAGAGTACAGAACCCCCCCAGCCAAAACAATGGAAACCCTTAAGGGAAATGACATGCAAACGTTTGTTTAAATATTTTGTTTTGTATTGTTTTTGCTATGTTCTAGGAAGATGATGTTATAAGGCTTTAAAAACATATTTCTTATAACACTTTATTCAACTTTTCCCCTTAAATAAGTGATTTTTTGTGCCGCTTTCGCTATGTACCAAATAGATGGTTGTGTTTTTCACCTTAAAAATTTCTTTTAAGATCTGTTGAAGCCATTTGAACCAAATTTGTTTAGCATTTTATTGTTAAATAAGTTTTTTTGTGCCGCTTTTGCTCTGTTCCATAAAGATGATCGTATTTTTCAGCTTGTTAATTCTTATTAAGATCATTTAATACTCTTTTGCGGAAATTTGTGTCATTCTGGCTTAAATTTTTCACTAAATTTGTTTCTTTTTGTGCCGCTTTTGCTCTGTTCCATAAAGATAATCGTATTTGTCACCTTGAAGACTCTTGTTAACATCAGTTGAAACTTTTTGACACCATTTTTGATATTTTGGATTAAATTTTCCTCTAAAAAAGAGTTTTTGTGCCGCTTTAGCTTTACTCTAAATAGATCATTATACTTTACGTTAATTTAGATTTGGTTTTGGATCATTTGAAGTCTTTTTAAGCCATTTTTGTTACTTCCTATTAAGTTTTTTCTCTAAAAACAGTATTTTTGTGCCGTTTTTGCGCTGTTCCAAAAAGATGTTTGTAGTTTTCACCTTGAAGATTCTTATTAAGATGAGTTAAACCCTTGTTTTAACTATTTTTGTAATATTCTTTCACATTTTCTTTGGAAAAAATATTTTTTGTGCCGCTTTTGCTCAGTTCCAGATAGATGATTGTAGTTTTCGTCCTGGATATTATTTGAAGATAATTTAAAAATTTTTTTTGTGTAATTTTTGTAACCTTGTTTCAAATTTTCTTTCAAAATAAGTATATTTTGTGCCGCTTTTGTACTGTTCCAGATGAATTTATAATTCTAAATGAAGAGAACCATTTAAAATCGGTTGTAACTTGTTTTGAAACAATTTTTAAAACATTTTTAATAATTTTCTCTTCTAATAAATGGTTTTTTGTGCCGCTTTTCCACTGTTCTTAACTACATTGTATATATTTTAAGTCTTTGAGCTACTTTTTGGTACTTTTCGATAAACATTCTCTCAAGTGGCCTCATTTTGTTAGCCCCCCTCCCCGCCCCTCTCAAGGTTCCCGTTTCAGCTATCAAATCAAATCACACAAATCAGTTGAAAT